>HG995198.1:755000-1090000 GCA_905332935.1 Bombus hortorum
ATATTCCGGAGGTGTTGCTTTCGTTTGCATTAGCATTTCCAAAACTGGGAGTAGAGGACACGTTGGGTGTCCCAAAGGTGGAGGAAGGTTGTGCACCGAACGGCGATACCTTGTTGCTGTCGCTGAATGCTGGCGGTCCGTTTGCTGTGGATGCAGTTCCCATGCCGAACGTAGGGTTCGACGAGATAGAGGCGTTTGGCCCGGCGAACGTGTTATTCGGCGCGGGAGAATTGAAATGGCTGGTAGTAGTGCCGTTCGCGGCTCCAAACGCGGGAGCACCACCGGCGGCATTGTCGCGTCTGAATATCGAGCTCATACCAAAGTTTTGCGAGGCAGAAGTTTGCGCTCCTGGATTCTCCTTGTTTTGATTTTGCGAGGCAAAGTTGGGGGTACCGGTTGTCGTAGTGCCAAAAACCGGGACGGATGCGTTGCTCGCGGGAACGTTGGTAGAACCAAAAGTGGAAGCGGTCGAATTGCTGGAAACATTTGTAGCGCCGAACGTCGATGACGTGGTTGGTTGCGCCGAACCGAACAACGTCGAACCGCTGTTGCTTCCAAACACTCCCGAACTGCTCTTGAAACTCGTACCTGCTGTCGAATTCGCCTGGCCAAAGATATTGCTCGTCGTAGGAAACATAGGTATCGAGGTGGTCAAATTCGCGCTAGAGAACAAGTTACTACTGACGTTGCTTGTTCCGCCGGCGTTTGTTCCGGATGTGGATGTACTGGCGCTAGAACCGAACATCGGTATCGAAGTTGTGTTTATTGCTCCCATAGATGATGAGCCACCGGCTATGCTCGAGAAGATTGGCATCGAACTCGTGGATGCGAATCCAGCAGAGGTAGTGGCAACGTTAGAACCAAAAACTGACGTGGTCGTGGTCTTCGGGAGAGTGAAGGTAGCTGTGCTGGCGCTCAAGTTAGAAGACGTACCAAAAACTGGCTGATTGCTCACTGTCGTTGTCCCGAAGATCGACGGAGCGGATGACGAGTTAGTAAATATCGAGCCGGTATTCGCAGCGATCTGGGTCACACTACTGTTGACCGTCGACGTCGACGTCGACGCCGACGACGAGGCTCCAAAGCTCGAAGGCAAATTATTGTTCGCAACGGCGAATGGACCTACGTTCGAGCTACCGGTCGCTGTATTTGTCGTCATCGATGCTTTGCCGAAAGAAAAGCCAGCTTTGCTATCGTTTACGGACGAACTGGACGAAGGATGCGACGCAAAAGTAGGTAAGCTAACTTTTGCGTTTGCTTCGAAACCGGTACTAGCTGTGCTTGCATCCGTGACGCTATTAGCTGGCGTGCCACTATTACTATTATTCGAAGACGTTGCTGCGTTAGGAATGATCGAAGCCTGCCCAGACGTACTCGTCGAAGCTCCAAACGTTCCGCTATTTTCTGACGCATTCCCTGCCGACCCAAATACGAATCCTCCGGACTTGGTGGACGTTGTCGGTGGATTATTGGTTTTGCTTCCGAATGTAAACAACGGCGTCGATACGTTCACGTTCGATTTTCTATCCAATGCGTCGTTCGAGCCGGTAATATTTGCCACGCTTGTGAATGGCATAACGTTTGCTTTCGTGTCGATCGATGTAAATCCCGTATTCTGTTCTCTCTTTGAGGCGACAGTGCTTAAATTTACTGGATTTGTGTGTGGCGATGTGAAGATCATACCGCCTTTCATATTTCCGATCGATACGTTCACACTCGACGAACAGCTTGCTGCAACTTGCGAAACGTTTGTCGTTGGGTTGCTTTGACTCGGCTCGTTTTTAGCGTTTACCGCAGTCGTACTCATAGAGATTACCGAAGATATTGGCGCGGCAGTGGTAACTGTCCCAAAAATGCTAGTTGTCGCGGGAACAGCGAGCAACGGGGATTTATTATTGGCAGACACGGTACCGAACGTGAACGTGGTACGAATCGACGAAGTACTTGTCGCCGATGTGATCGTACTTGATTTGTTGGAATCGAAATTTTGTACGTTCAAACTCATCGAACTAGTCGTAGTTGAGTTCGAGACAACAGGCTGAGTTACGATTTCAGATTTCGTAGTCGAAAACGTAACCCCAAGAGTAGAATTGATCGTTTTATCTGCCACGGAAGTTAAAACGTTTTCAATTTTCCTCTCGGACGTATTGGCAAACTGAACGTTCGTATTCGAGGATGTATTTTTGGCTGGTAAATTAAAAGCCACATACTTTGGTGACTTTGTATTCGATTCGCTGCTACCAGGACTAGGTGCCACAGCCGATGTAGAAATGGGTGTGGTATTAACGTTCGTAGTGGTAGTTGAAGAATTAAGGGTCGCACAAGTGACAGTACATGCAACAGACTTGACGGCATTTACTTCTTCCGCTTGAATCACCACGTCTGGGTTAATCCGACTGGCAGCTGCAAACAAAAACGAATATTCGTAAATTAAAAATGAACGTAATCGCGCGTTGAATTTCCTTACCTTTACCGGATATGGCATCAAACATGCTTTGAAGTCTTGCTTTCATGCTCGTTTGCCTCATATCCGTAATATCTTCCTTCTTTATCTCTTCTACATCGTCGGTAGTAAACTTTGCTCGTATATTACCCTGCTCTTCGACCAACATTCGTAACTTCTCATTTCTTTCCGGTTCTGCCCTCATGAATAACTTGTGTGTTAACTTGGCTGATTCGATAGACTCGACCGATTCTACGGAACAATCTTTATCGCTATTGTGCGCATTCAAACGTTTTGTGTGTTTGCGGTCTGATTCATTTTCTATACTTCTATCGTTAAAATTTCCTTTTGCTTTTAAAATTCCCTTCAACGGCGAATGTTCTTGTAGCTTATCGACAGAGTTACACGCATGTGAATTATTTCTTCTCTCCGTCAGCTCGTAGTCAGGATATTTTGGGCTTGTGCTCGCAACTTGCGCTATCGTTTCCGTACTAGCACTTTGAACACATTCCAAAGATTTAAAATGCTTTTCAAAATCTGGGGTTCCGCTTCGTGAGAAATCTCCTGGAATAAACAAGCCAAACGTAAAACAAATCCAAATATTTTATCGTTGTCGTTATCGTTACCATTACCATTACAAGATTACAAATTATTTCGACCTACTACTTACTAGCTTTTCTTTTGACGCCGGAGACAACGTGCTTGCTAGAACTGAGCGAATTTATAATATCGTAACACGACGGTGTTTTAGTACGTTTCGTGGGTCGAACAATTTTACTACTTTGGGGAGAAATATCTTCTTCCGATTTCAACGATTCATCCCTGCTCCTTTTCTGCTTCGTTTCATCCTGTGTCTCAAACTCCTTACCGACAACGATATCTCTTCGTTGTTTCTTTGCCGGGTCGAAAGCGACATCTTCCCTCGAAGCGTGTCTTTTTAACGATATCTCCCTTAGAGCTTGGGCGACGCTAGGCGAGGAACAACTATTGTCGGAGTGACGCACATTCGACAAAATATTTTGCTTCGATGGCGGAGAATATCGTATGGTATGAGACGGTGGTACTCTAACTGTCGCCGGTGTCCTTGTTTTCATAGACTTCACGTTTATCAATGGAACTGAACTAGCATGGAGATTTACTTTTGGAAATTGCCCTACCCGATATTTGGATTGATGAGCCAATTTGTTGCTCGCTTCAGTAGCATATTTAGTCAATCGAGCTGTAAGTCCTGGAGAGGTTACGTCATTGTACACTCTGCAATTATATTACAAATTTCTGTACTCGCGTAGAGCTGCGAATATCTATGATCGATTAAGGTAGTTTAGGCTACTTACTTGGGATCAATGTTGTATCTAGTCGATGCTAAGAGAGGCCCGCCAGTTGTTTGAATAGCTTTTCGTTCTCCTACTTTTGTATCTACTTTAGAAGTTACGCCAGAATCCCATGAAGAACCTTCGGCATCAAAATACGTTGAATTTTCTACCTGCATCAGAACATGATTCTGTCCATACAGCGGAGACGGTCTCTTTGATAATGCTTGACCAGAAGGTGACAATTTGAACGTTTGATTTTCTAATTCCTCTTTATTTCGTGACAACATTGGTGTCGAAGTACGTTTGGCAACAAAGGAATCGTGATTGTACGACGAATGTTCGGAATTAGGATAATAATAAATTTTCGAACTGATATCGTTTGACACATTGGCCTTTTGTAAATTCTTTGGAATTGGGCTAAGCTGCGTGATCGATCCAAAATGGGAAGAACTTTTCCTAGTTGGATAAGGATCGGTACTAAGCTGATAATTCGATCCTCGTCGTCTTTCCATCCTAGAGTAGGGTCGTCTTTGGGTTAGATATCGTTTTCGAAAACGGCGTATCGCAGCCTCAAAAAATTGTCGGATGTACCGGTATACGTGATCGATGACGGTCCCGAGACTCGTACGAACTTCGAAAGAAATGTGTTTGCAGTAATCCAGTAAAAGGAACGCGTGCGGCGACAATAGGCTGTCGTTGATAATTAAAAAATAGCACGCATAAATCGTAAGAAACAATGAAATGGTAAGAGTAAAAATCGGTCCCCAAACGTTGTACAGAAACACGCACCCACTCAACACACTTACTAAAATGATCACACTCCGATTTCTTAATTCCCACATATTATTTCAAACAAGTAACCTCTCCATGTTTGAAAAGAGCACATTCACTGAATTACCGGAACCTTGCTGCGTTATACTCGACGACATTATCGACGTAGCAACTACTACGTAGTACATATTAATTATCGTCTTCCCAGTTATTTATATATTTTTTAATTTATTAGAAAAAAATTTCAACTAAAACTTTACATTTTCTTATTAAATCGCCGATCGAACGATGATTTCTACAAAATATTTCACAACCTCTATTACGATCAACCTTCCGCTATTATAGTAAGACGGACACACACTATCGTATGGCGGTCAAAAATCCAAGCTTCCGGCGTTGCTTTAACTAAATTGATTCGTACACGGAGCGCGGAGCGGCGTCTTTCCTTTCGAATATTTAATGTTACATCAATTTAACAGTTACATACACACTTCCGTTTCAAATTCAAGTAACAATAACCTAGTAAAAAGAATGCGTACTTTATAATTTCCGAATAGAATGTATATGTTTATTTATTTATTAATAATAATGCAGTTTTTACTTACTTCTAGCTGTACCACTTGATGAGAAAAAAAAAACCCTATTATATGTATCTGTACATGAAAGACAATTCAAAGCAATAAGCAATGGGCAAATTATTATATTATAATATACTACATTAGATTACATACGTACTTGGAATAACAATAATATTGGAATTCGGAATACGTACGCATATATAATATACATAACGTGATATTGTTATTTGAATTATATATGATTATTTTCGGATAACGAGTGTTCCTAGTTTTAAATAAAGTTGAAAGAACATATAAATCATTATGAAATGTGTTGCAGTAGAAAATAGCAAAGATATAAATAATATTCTCAAATATCCAAATTTCTACCTTTGAATCTTTTGGCTCCTTTTAAATGTCATTTATTCATTTCTTGTTCATTATTATACAGATTATTATATAGAAAGAAATTTACTGAAATTATGTAAACTGATGTAAGGTGCATGTAATATAACTTGGCCTTTCCATTTCCGTCCGTTTCATTGTTCAGATAAGGTTTTGAGAGAGATAAATGGGTCCACAATCCGCTTGTTTCAGTTTTCACGCTGGCAGCGCACGTGGGAATACCTCGTAATAGTAAAAACAGGAAGGTTAATAGACACGCGTACTATCGACCTAGTCGGCCAACGGTTATAACAGCATCTTAAAGTACAGTAAACCATGTCGTGGCTTTTTGGGTATCGCAATGCACAACCGCAAGACTTTTCGCAATTTGTACCACCACCGGCATCCGATGGGGCTGGAGGCGGAGATGATCGTGCACCACCGCCTAGAATTTCTCAAATGGAACCGTATCGATTTGACTCGAGTGCTTTAGAAAGAGCAGCATCAGCTGCCAAGGAGCTCGAAAAATCTTGTATGATCGTTTACTTTCATTTTTTCTTTCAATTAAGTATTGTTACGCAAAGTTACGTAAGCAAACAACGATTTCATAGATTAAGGACCTCGTGTTCTGTATATAACATGATACTCCTATAGTAGTCTACTTCCATGATGATGCAATGATTCGTTATCGAATACCGTCTTCAGAAATTGTTTTCATCAATGAAAATAGCTATGAAGCGGTAAACTTTTACGCAACTCGCTATGCTTTTATTAATAATTTTTCATTTCTCAATCGTTCTATAATTTCTTTCCTTTATTTTTCTTATTTTTCTCTCATAATTACGTTACATTGACGCGTAAAATAGAGAATTTTGTAATGTAAGTTATTCGAGTTTTTGCATTTTATCTAGCGTATTCTTAATATAATAAGCGAAATTCTTATTCTCTTCTTGTTTTTATAGTGCACGCCAAAGAGGCTTTAGAGCTATCTAAAATGCAAGAAACTACCAAACAAATGGAAAGGCAAGCAGAAGTAAAAAAGTATGAAGCTAGCATAGAGCAAATGAAAGCAGAACAAAAACGTATTGACGGGGAGGAAAGGAGAAAAGTCTTGCAAGAAGAGACTAAACAACATCAAATGAGAGCTCAATATCAAGATCAATTGGCAAGAAAGAGATACGATGACCAACTGATACAACAACAGAGAATGAACGATGAAAATTTGAGGAGGCAGGAAGAATCAGTGGCAAAACAAGAAGCAATGAGGAAAGCCACGATAGAGCATGAAATGGAATTGAGACACAAAAATGAAATGAAATTGTTGGAAGCAGAAGCTAAAGCGAAAGCGAAAATAGACAGAGAAAATCAAGATCTGAATATAGAGAGAATTAGGGTGAGAGCGTCCGAAAAACGAGTAACAGTTTTGGAGTCGATAAAGTGAGTAGAAAAACAATTTGGGCTATCGATACGATAGCGGAGTTGAACGTATCGAATGATATTTATCGAGTATTAATTTCAGAACCGCTGGTTCGGTATTAGGCACTGGGCTCACAGCTTTTCTTCAAGACTGGGATAAAGTTATCGCTGCGGCTGGAGGCTTGTCTTTGTTGGCTTTCGGTGTATATACCGCGAAAGGTACAACGGGTGTCGCTGCGCGATACATAGAATCGCGGCTAGGGAAACCGTCTCTCGTTCGAGAAACTTCTAGATTCACAGTATTGGATACGTTACAGCATCCTATCCAAGCGGCAAAGAAATTAAAAGCTAAGCAGACCGATGCTTTGTCCGGTGTTGTTTTAGCACCAAAGCTCGAGGAGAGATTACGCGATATCGCGATAGCTACGAAGAATACGAAACAAAATCGCGGAATGTATAGAAACATATTGATGCATGGCCCACCTGGGACGGGTAAAACAATGTTCGCGAAGAAGTTAGCGGAACACTCGGGTATGGACTACGCGATTGTGACTGGTGGCGATTTGGCACCATTGGGTCGAGATGGTGTTACTGCTATTCATAAAGTTTTCGACTGGGCAGCAACATCCAGGAAAGGTCTTTTGCTTTTCATCGACGAGGCGGATGCCTTTTTAAGGAAGCGATCGAGCGAGCATATTTCAGAAGATTTGAGAGCGATGTTAAATGCGTTCCTCTATAGAACTGGTGAGCAGAGCAACAAATTCATGTTGATTCTCGCTTCGAACACGCCAGAACAATTCGATTGGGCTGTAAACGATAGATTAGATGAAATGGTAGAGTTTCATCTACCAGGTCGGGCAGAACGTGAACGTTTAGTTCGACTTTATTTCGACAAATTCGTTCTTCAACCAGCGATCGAGGGCAATAAAAGATTAAAAGTTGCACAATTTGATTATAACGCGCTTTGTAGTAAAATAGCCGAAATAACCGAAGGAATGTCTGGAAGGGAACTGGCGAAATTAGGCGTCACCTGGCAAGCAGCAGCTTATGCTTCCGAAGATGGTGTATTAACGGAACAAATGGTTATAGACAAGTGTAATGAGGCTGTTAAGCAACACAAGCAAAAGGTGATAAATAATTACTTTTCACCGTTCACACTTTTTTTTTTTTTATAATGTTTAGAAATTATTTGTAATGTTTGTTTCTATTTGGGATTTGTATAGGTTCAATGGCAGAGCGAGCAAGAGAAGCAAGAGGCGAAATCGATTTACGCCACTGAAAAAGAAATAGAGATTCAGCCTATAAAATCCAAGACAGCAGTCGAATCATCATCGGACACAACTTCCATAGCGACGGCTTAATTAATTACCGTAATTGCACAAGATGTTGCAAGCGATATATTATTAAGAAATCAATTATTAGTAAATGACAGTGGAGAAGGTGTAAATGATATTGTTACAGGAGGACGGAATTAATACTGACTTTTTGTTTCCTATGCAAAATATACGTGTATAAATATTTTAAGATAGAAGTATATTTGTTGTATATTCTTAGTTGGATCAAACATTACGTACGCTTATATATATATATATATATATATAGATATATGTATATATTTGTGTGTGCGTGTGTATTTGTATATAAGAGTACTTGACTGACAGCAGATATGCTTTAAAACGTACTTCGGTTACAATTTAACGGAGACCGAAGGAATTTACAAATTCTAAAAAATTCACACGAATCATTAAAATTCAAATATGTACTTTAATATTTTACTACCAGTTTTGTTCTTTTTTCTCGCTTATTTCTAAGTAGTAAGCTTCTTGAGCTTTTCTGTATATTGTCAGTTTCGTGTTAGCGAATTTATCGGATTAAATAAATAGTAACTGAAAATTCTCAGAAATCCAGACTAGTAGGTTTTAAATTGATAAGAAATTGTGGAAAATAGGATGCAGATTTAATCGATGTCATTCAACAGTACTACTAAAGAGTTCATGTACATGTAATATCCTATCTTATAAGATTCTGTATCTACGTTACAATAATCATAGATACATACACATCAAAATAATTCGATATAAACGTTTAAGGAACGTTCAAGTGTACTCTTATAATTATTAATAAATATTCAATATGTTTTTATTAATATTTATTTAGAAAATTAATTTCTTTTAAATTAATTACTTACTGTTTGAAAAATAAATGTTCTTTATTACCAACATCGACATTATTATAAAAGAAATTACAAGCACTGAAATATAAATTCGATTTGAAAAGAAATATTAATCAACATGTTAACACGAGATGTGGTGGCGTCTGTAATAAATTGAATGGCAAGGAAAGAGAGAGTAAGATAGTGCTAAAAACGTAAACTTTTACGTATCAAGCGAAAAAAATTATCTTTTTTCATTAGAAGTATTATTTATTCAAAAAATACCGCTGGTGAGATTAAAATTAAGCTGATACTGACATACCTAACTTTATATACACATGCAACATTTGCATACTTAACTCTTTCAGTAAATTATACACGCTCCCGTCTACAAGTTACTTGACACCTGCATACTTTGAACATAATTAATGTATCGTACATATTCTCGACATAACGTATATTTTAACATTCGATATAAATGCTAACTTTGTTTTATAATATAGGCCATAGTATAAAATCATGCGTATCTTGATTTAATTGAGTAACTTGTAGGTAAACAATAAGTATCAACGCGGAAAGTCATTTATTTACATTCACTGTGGTCAAAATAAGCAAGTGTCCGGTGGCTAATTGGACCGGAGTGCATGCAATTCTTTCGAACTCTCTGTAGCACACGATCGTGCCTAGTAGTACATTTACATTTCGCACGCTGTATGAATCGAGCTATGTGAATTTTACGAGTTCATTGATACAAAAGACGCGCAAGTCTTCAAACATAGACTCTCTCAACTACTTTTCTCAGCATTCAATTATTTTTACCCTCTCTACGTAAATACTGACAAAGAAACGAATTTAAAATGTATTTAATTTAGAAGAAAAAAAAAAAAAAAAAGAAAGAAAGAACGAAAGACAAAGATAATGATATAAAAGGAGCATATTGTTTTAATTTTATTTCAATAGGATTGTAAAATCAGTCTCTTTTTAAGAAGACATTTTGTAAAAAGGCACGCACGTACATTTCAGGTTCCCTTTGGTATTTGGTTGGTCTTTACCACTATTTGTGTACAAAATCAATTAGTTACAATAATTACGTTCAATCTCTAACGCGAAGCCCCCAAATACTTGTTCTTCGGACACCAATGGTTGGTCTTGCAATGGAGCTGTATAGGAACTTATTAAGTTGGGTTTCGCCGCAGGTAACTTGTAATGATTTCAGTACTGGTTCGGGTATTACACCAAAAACATCCAGATATAACAGAGATGGCATATACGCCAATGTTACGTACGTCGACGGAGGTATACCATAACAACGACTTAGCGACAGATGCTCCAACTTTGACAAATCAAGTAAATTACGGACAGTATTCATTGTAAGCATAGTACAATCGCTCAGATCTAATTCTGTCATATCTGGGCAACTTTTCACTAAATCCTTAACATCTGAAACAAGGGGAAAGAAAAAAAGGAAAAATACTGTCGTTCGAACTGGCATGACGGATAAGCAGATTTAACATAAATTTTCGAAACCACGAAACTTGTACTTACTATCATCTGTAATGGTTTTTCTGCATCCAGCTATATTTAAACGCGTAACGGACGAAGGTAACGATTTACAAAGTAACGCCATGGTATCGGCATCTAAACCGCACCAAGCCATATTGACAGCATTGAGACTGAAAATATTAAAATAACACGTTTAAAATAACATTTTCTCGCTAACCAACGACGCTATTGCAAATAATTTTTCTTACTTTGTAAGCTTCACCAAATCCTTGATACATTCAATGTCCATACCTTCGCACATCGTTAAATTTAAAATTTCTAAGTCATTATTATCACTGATAGCTTTGCAACATGATCTATTCACTGTACACTTTTCTAGAGATAATTTTTTAAGGTATTTACACTTAGATAATAACATAGCCAATCCATCTGGAGAAATCACTGCCATCGAAAGGTCAAAGTACTGCAGTTTACTAACATAACCGTCGATAAGAACTTCACTGTTTTCAAGAAATACAGGATCTGCAATTTCTGCTTGGGCAAGTCGAAGTATTTGAACACCTCGTGGCAATATATGACCCAATGTACCTTCGTTCAAGACTTTACTGCCCAAATCCAACCTGCTCCATAACGCTTCGTCTCGCGCTATTTGACACCATCGTTTACAGACTAACATGGAACGTACCTAACAAAAAGAAGGAAAAAAAGAAAAAAAAGAAAGGAAGACCAAAAATAGAAAAAAGAGAAAGGCGAACAGGGCATAAAGTATTTGATGTTACTCATATGCTTCGCCCATTAATTATTTATCTGTGTTATTTATTTCTATTGATTTGTAATCTTACCAGACATTTCTTTGGAAGCCATTTTAATATCATTAAAATCATCTCGTCGGATAATTTGTTGAACTTATCTTCACCAAGGATCGAAGGTTTTCTTTTTCTCCTATATAGATAGAACTGTTCAAGACTACTTTCTCTGGTTGAAACATTAAGATTGTCTTTAGAAAAAGTT
Organism: Bombus hortorum; assembly: GCA_905332935.1. Lineage (NCBI taxonomy): Eukaryota > Metazoa > Arthropoda > Insecta > Hymenoptera > Apidae > Bombus > Bombus hortorum. The sequence continues at coordinate 766,551 of HG995198.1, forward strand.
TCTTTCGTATCGATAAAATTATCTATTTCCACCCTAGAGGAATAACCAGATTCGTTTCCAATCGTTGAATATGTTGCAAATTCATCCAGTTCGTACGGATTGGGATCCAATCTTCGAGTAGCTTCCAAACTTTTGATGAATACATTAAGAAACGTATGTATGAACATGAAAGCAAACCGACGAAAAGAATTTTTACAGTTAAAATACAAACCTGTCTATACTAGCGGTATCCAAGCTGGAACCCCTATAAATGCACTCTTGACTTTGAGAGTCATTCATCTTTTTACATTGCCCATTGTTATCCAAGATAGTAGGCGAGACTGTTTGTTCCAAAGAATGAGACTTTTTCGCAATTTCACAATTCGACGCTCCATCTTCTAACATACTGACACCCATTTCTTCTAAGATTTCAGGTTCTACAAGGCTTGTATCACCGGAACACGACCATTTTGCACTATGTTTGGAGGTACTGTTCAAACTGTCGTTTAAGTTGTTGTTGCAGCTGTCGTCTAAGCGTAGTTGTTTGCTGTCAAATATAGTCGCATATACGAAACTAATTACCAACAAGCTTACATTTGCATAGTATGATCGGATAAAAAAGAGAGTAGAAAAAAGGCAACCTGTTCCACCAGGGTGAAGGAGGTGATCCTTTGGACATAGTAATTTCTAAGTCTTCCTTAAGACTAGTATGTTTTGTCACGCAGAAGTGCACAGATCGTGTAGAAACCTACAGATTGGCATATAGGAAAAATTATGTTTGACTTAGATCATAAATAGCTTGATGTTTGTAGGTCAAAGATCACTGTCAAACTGAACATAAATAGAATTTCTAATTACAAATAGATAAAACAAAAAAAAAAAAAAAAAAGAAAAAAAAAAAGGGAAAAAAAGCAGGTAATCCATATCGACTAAAATGTACACCAAGCGATTTTTAGTAAACATTTGTATTTGGATCTAATTAGTATAAATAATCATACGAGTAACTGAACACGATTCACATAACTCACTAAAGGAAAGTAATTTTAAAAGAATGGAATTAGTATAGCTATTAACTGGATATCTTTAACGAAATATTTGTGAGTTTGATAATTTAGTGATTATACTTATAAATCAAAGAACACGATCGTCCCACTATCTTACTAAAGGAAAAAACTACAAAATCATCGAAACATAGAAGAAATTACGTTGATTCAACTAATTCCCCAACCGACAGTTTATCAATTTTCCGAATGAAGAGAAAAAATAGCTTTTTGTGGTAGAGCAACCAGTGGAAGAACGTAACTGGGAAAAAAAGTGATTTCAATATTTTTCGTTGGTGAATTTGTCATTTGTAAACTTGGAGTGTCTGGAGTGACGAACAAACCGTGAACGAATTTTGATCCTTTCGATGAAGAGAATGAAAATTTGTTGTATCTTGCGAATAGATTTAGCAAGAAATATTCACTGGGAAAGGTTCTTAACCTTACCTGTGGGCGCGAAATATGCACCTGCATCACCCTGAGCAACAGGTAAGAGAGATGTATACGATGATTACGAAGAACCGGATAGTTTTATTTCGAAGGCGGGGAAATGCAGTAAAATGAGATTACCTTTCGGGAGGCGAGAATTCCTTGGAATCCTCGAAACAGTGTTCGTTGAGCCTCGTGCGCTCCGCCACGACGGAATTCATTTTTGGCGGAATCCGGTCACCGTATCCTTTTTTCAATCGCCACTGGTTCCACGCATGGAAAACAATCGTTAGCGACGAATCCCAATTGCTCGAATCACTCGCGACCATTCGATCTATTCCCTTGGTCTCTTATCCGATTGGTTGACGGTTCAATGATCTCGAGACGGCGGGAAATTGAGAGATCGATCGTGCGCGCCAACTGTTTAACATTACTTACCTAAACTCTAAACCATACGATCGGCGCTGCTGTGCGCTTTTTACGATTGTTATTGTTTTAAAAGTTTGCGCAACCGCAACTGCTTCCTTAGAAACTTCAATCCGGCCGATTCCAAGCCGGAAAATTTATTTTCATTTCTACTCACCCTGTTTCTATTTATTACAACTTGTTTCGTTCACGTTTTAATGAATGTACGTGCGTATAGCTATTAACTAAAAAATCTAATAAATAAACAAAGGAATTTGTCTCTCGCGATACTTATATGCGTACGTCACTACACTACTACTTCGACTCTCTTAATTTTCGATCTTCCGTTTCTCGTTTCGGACGTTTGTCCCGAAATTGACTAAATCGGACGTCTTTCTATGAAAGTCGAATCGAGATTGAAGCGGCTGCAATCCTCGTTCGTGCCACCAGCCGTACCTGAAATCGGAATCGTCGATTGATTAAAATAAAATAAAGAGAAACGAAGAAAGGAGAGTCTTGTATCGTTTTCATAAGATTTAAAGTTACGCATTGCTGCTAAGTAAAATTGGCGGGCGTCTACTACAATTGCCACCGTTTTCCCGTTCTTCCGTAGTTTTCTCGAATGTACGAACCGCGTTGAAATTGTTCGCTCTATTTTCGTATTCCTTCGAGTAAAATTTTGGTGTGATCGATTCTCCTGCAATTGTAACACACTATCCAATCGATATCATAGTTTTTATAACAATAAATAGTAATTTGTTAGTAAATAGGTTTTCATTGTTCCACACGATAGGAAAGCGATACGTTTTAAAAATCGTATAAACTATACCGTTGATTTTCGAGACACGTATGTCGGATTTGCCGATTAATCTATCTTTGGAAAAGCATAATTTAAAAGGTGGTAGTTTTTCGAACTGTTTGCCAACCGCGGATGAATTGGAACCGTGAGAACCCGTTCGATCCATAGTTGTCCTCCTCGACCTAAGGCGACCACGACAGTTACGTTTATTGAAGATGACAATCTATACAATGAAGGAGACGGAGGTGGGGATATATTTGGTCGATACGCTCCGGTGCAATAATACATGTACATTATAGATGAAAGGAAACAGGGATGGGGGTTGTTTCACCTGACCGCGTCTTGCGTTGCCTGCGTTCACCGATCGTCACATTCATTTACATACGTCGTAATTCATTTTCCTTGAATTCCCACATTAGTCGGCTATTTTCGATCCAAGTCACTTCAAGGCCATGGGACATGGGGCGCGTTTACACGTTTGGACACGTTTTAACGATAAACAAAATGTAAATCACTCCATTTAAAGAAACGTTGCTATTACTAAGTCTCGCAAGATCTCATCATTCGATCGATCTGACGATCGAATTTCCACCTTGAAATATCGTAACATTTTTCCGAAACATTTTTGTGTATCACGACAAATCAAAGAATATTCAAGCACAGAAGAGTTAGGCGGGCACTCTGTATATCAAGCTATGCAATTTCGAAGATGCCGAAAATCGAATTTCCAATTTTGTAATCCAAAATGAACTTCTTCTTTTGCAGTTCAGTTGCGTGTACTTTGAATTCGAATTGAGCACACTTTGATTAAAAATTAGAGAATCAAACTTTGACTTGCAATCGAGTTTGAAATAAATTCCAAGGAATTAATCGAGAAAGAATCGTACCGTGTGTCTTTAGTTCGACAACGATCGTGGCAACAAATCGAGGAAAGTGGACGAAGCTGAAAGGGTATAGCTATTGAACGGAAATGGGAAATATACGCGTATACGTGCTAGTTTATCGATTAAATGCTATTTTATTAGGAAGCTTACAAAGTTTTCATAAGACTTGCTCGCTTTTACACGGAAAAAACAATGCCGTTCGCAACTCGGACAATTCCAAGTTTTGAAAATGTTTCTCTTCCTCTCTTTCTCTCCCTCATTCTTTCTTTCACTACCCTCTCTCGTATCTTGAGTTTGAATCCCAGCCAAAATTACTTTGTAAGAGATTGTGTATTTTGGAAACTTTTTCTATTCGTACGATCGAAAAAACCATACATACATATGTATAGAGTTAGCAATAATGCTTCACGCTTACAATATTTTCGTATGGTAAAATGCATTCTCTCCATTCTTACCATCATCGTTATCCGTTTTCTCTTTCTCGGTTGGTTGGTTGGTCGGTTTCCGTGCGAAAGAGAACCCTAAAATTTCGCGTCTTTTTTTTTTTTTTTTTTCCACAGAAAAAATGGACGAGCATCGTCCGCACGGTCAATTTGTTACTTTTGACCCGATATAGCTGATAGGTCATGCAAAAATCGACGAAGGAGAGCAACGACGGGCTTCTTCGTGAATATTCGCAAAACGTAAGGGAATCGCAACACGCGTCTTCGGGCTCGCGAATAGCTAAAATAATAAGAAACAGACGAGGAAAAAAAGAAAAAGAAAAGGAACTGACGTTCGTTTAAAAAGCATTCGTAACATTCTTTATTCGTCTTTTAAGGGCCTTTTTTCTTTTTTCCTCTCTCTCTCTCTCTCTCTCCCCTTCTCCCCCTCTTCTCTTTATACTGCTCTTTTGTATAATATAAAAAAGAACGTAACAAAAATGCTGCTTCTTCCGGGACATACAACAGTATACAACAGCATACAACAGAATGCAACACGCTTTTCTTTTTTCTTTCGTTTAAGATTGGGAACCGTAGTTCGAAGATGCAAGGGCGGTAATGCGAAAGAAGATAGAAGATCTGCTGTGTATTACCAGGAAGAAACTCACAAGTAACGTTGCGCGTCTCGTGCGTTTACTGTGTTAGAATACCATTGGGATATGTTCGCAGTACCCTTTCACCGGTTCTTATAATTTTCGATCGATCGATCGATCGATCGATCGATCGAAGATCGTCAACGTGCCGATTATACGATCTATTAGAAAGTTACGCGTCGTTTAAATTTTAAGCGGGAATCGTCCAACTTCGAGAATGGGGAATATGCATGCGATATCATAGTTTTTTCTTTATTGGAATAGTATACGCTTTAAATCACTATATATATCACGCTGTTCGTTGAACGAGCAAACGAAATTCTACGCTACAGACGCGTTTGCGTATACATCGTCCTAACACAAATACGAAACAATTATAAGACGCGCGAGTTTTTTTCACGATGATCGAAGAAAGAGACTCGTCGGTAGAGTAGCGCAGCAACATCTTATCTTAACTGTTAATTTCACAAACCTATACAAAGGTGTTGGTATACTTCGCTTATAGGCTAAATATCGTTTTATCGTTCGAGCTTGCAATGACACATACGCATACGCATTAACGTACATACAAATATATACATACATTCGTACACGCATACAAAATACACAAAATACACATGCTTGAGAGCATGTACGTACACTTTCGCACTCGGACGCAAAATTCATTCACGCTGTTACAATTTATAAATCTATATTATTATGGCCGTGGATCCTTAGTGCGATTCGGTTGCTTTCCTTACGCAAAGACTTGTCGCTGCTCGTCCTTTTACTCTACGTACTCTCTCTTCTTGCATTTCAACGTTTCTTCGAGAAGTTATCGATATATATATATATATATATAAATATATATATATCGCTAACATACTGATCATACACATTTGTTGCGACGCACGCTCGATCGATATCGAGATTTTATCGAGATGATGGCAATTTGAGGGAACGCTAATTGAACGAAATACATTGTAAGAAAAACGTACCGTGTGAAAAAATGGGATGATATCGGTCGAGAATGCATTCGGTTTTCATGAAAATATTGTATTACCAAGGCTGTGATTGGGTTACGCCATACGTTGTTGTAATCGAACAAACGAAACGAATAGCAAAAATGCATCGCTAGAAAATCGCAAAAGAAAGCTGCGTAGATCCTAGAGAAAGGCGTCCATTGATAACGCGTGATAATAACGCTGAGAAATGTGTAACTTGAAAGATACGATCCCGCGCAAATGGTAACGTATTCTATTCTTCCAGTCGTCGCTATTCTTTTTCGTTCGCGCGCGTACTCCTTCGGTCACGCGTCATCGTGTTTTTCAATTTGCGAAAAAATTTGGGAAAAAGAAAAAGAAAGAAGAAGGAAAGGCCAAAAACTTGCGCGGTATATTCGTGTTTGTTGATGGTTTTCGTGATTAAAAAATCACAGATGTAATTAACGTGTAATGCTTTTTTTCGTTTCTACGTCGTAAGCACATGCAACAATGATGCATGCGTTATTCATACATAATTTTTCTCACTACGAGAAATCGCTAACGCTACTTCCGCTAACAAATGTTCTCATTTTCAAGGGAATTGCCAATTTTCCTTGGAATTTGAAACATTTGGATGGACGAATTCGATGGTGTAACCGTAACCAAACATTTGTTAACGATCGCTTATACTCATTAGTCTCTGTGGTGTCTGTTGTCCATAGGATTCGAATAAAGTATGTATGTAAGTATGATGTATATGGCAAAATGATACCCGCTGTAGGACAGTTCTGTTTTATGATCCTCCGTCCTTGGGAGGAAAGTCTAATAATGCTGTCGTCGGGCTATTTGCGTCGACTATTAGTCTGTGTATATGCAATGTATGTATTGTAATGTCATTGGACAAAGCTTTTCAGGGTTGATTCGTAAGAAGAAAGAACAAGTAACGATTAATTTTCAACCCTGGATGGATTTCGATCGCATACAGACATCATATATAAGCTCTTTCTCCTCGTTCTTTTCCTCAAACACGATAGTGTGTACGTAATTTGTAACAAATTTGCGCAGCTCGTCGTAACTGCCCTGAGTAAAGAGTCTCCCACCATACGACACGACTCTATGCAACTATGATACGTAAAATAAATCGTAGTCGAAACGTTGTTGTTTGTTTACCGTTCGAAGGAAAATGTTTGCAATTTTTTCGTCGCTTCGTTCTTTCGTATTATTCGCTTACGATATCAATCTGAAAGAACGCGCAAAATTTCATCGATGAAAATGTTCTTTAGACGATACGAAGGTTCTGCAAACTTGACGACACACGATATTGTACATCGTACCGCGAGTTAATGGGAATGCAAGATATTTACATTTTATGATAATGAAAATCATCAGACGGAACAAAAGAGATCGATCTTAATCGACAGAGTAAACGCGCGATAGGTGGGCAGACGATAGAACGACGTTTCGTCGATAAAACTCTACAAAAATACGTAACAGTAATTAATTGAATGTGATATTCGCGTAATATAGGTTCTTTGAGAAAGTTTGTCCGTTAACGCGCGTACGCACACGCACGTTATCGGATATGACTCCCTTTCCCTCCCCCTCCCCCTCCCTTTCTTTCTCTCATATTCCTGCTCCATGTACACTTTCCCCTTCCTCTCTTTCGCTCGGTATACTCTTAATCACTTACGACGCAGGTACAATTTTTTTCTGTATTTTTTTTCTTTTTTTCCTTTTTGTTAAACTAACCTTTTAATCTTCCTTACGTGCTAACTCTCTCACTCTCACTCTCACTCTCTCTCTCTCTCTCTCTCTCTCTCTCTCTATGAAGGTGCTTAAGAGAAATTTACAAAAAATGGCCGTAGTTGTCGTCCCCTTTTTTCCCTTCGATACAAATGCGCGTTGTTCCTTCCTTGGAATTTGCTTTACAGTATTTTCGAACTTACACTCTACTACATTCTTAGAAACCTACTGAGCAAACTATTTGTAACATGCACCAAGATGCGCGGTTTACTCTTCCTACCGCTGTTTTTTTCTTTTTTTTTTTTTTCCGTCCGAAGATGCGTTGCTGTTGCTGCTTTTCATAATTCTCGAACAAGTTATCGTTTGAAAAGAAAAGAGAAATGTAACTCGGAGATATTTTGTTGAATAATAGCGCTATAATAGTTGCAAAAATATATAAGGCCGAACTAAAAAGAAATCGATTTAATAAAAAGAAACGAAGCAAATATACGCGTATACGATCGGTAAAAATATTCATCAAAATTATCGTTTTTTTTTTTCTTTTTTTTTTTTTCCTTTTTTCTTTTTTCTTTTGCGCCTCTGTATATCAGTTTCGATAAATTGATATGAACGAGCATATACTATTGTACTTTTCTAGATATCGTATAATAGCGAAAGTACAGAAACGTTGTATATCTAATGTGAATTACTTTTTATATTATGCTATACGTTCTCATCTAATAGATACCGACGACAGTGGAATGTGTACATATTACAAATTTTTTTCATTTCTTTACGTTCCTTGAAGTTCTGTACTAAATGTAATCCGAACCGAAATTAAAAGATGCGCGACCGTTCAATTTTTCATATGTACATATCTATATGTATCGAATCTGTGCTGCCTCTGCTTATGTTCGTTCATACTATTTAACGAATGTATCGTATAAAATAACATTCAGCAAATAAACCGAACGAATAGCTTGTATCGATTTAAAAAAATTTGTAGCGCAAAGACGAGGAGTATATTGAACAGACTCGTGGAAACGAAACAAGAGCACGAAAGAAAAACGGAGAAAAGTATAAAGTTAAAGATATATTCGGACACGATATATTTCTCTGAATTCTGTAGGAAATATAGAAATTCAGGAAAAATTATTGTCTGATCGAGTGTTGTGTATTTGTTGGCGTCGCGCGTGGTTAATCGTGTATCGGGGCGAAGACACGCCGTTTTATGTCGTCGCTCCGTGTGTCGCTGTATAGATATGCTTATGCGTGTAATAACCGTCGATCGTTTCGCGCGAATCATTGTAATGCAGCTGTTGTTATTTTTAACGAAACACAACCTTCGCTTAGCCAATCGTAATATCGTACTTATGTCATTGTTACTCTTTGTCAATTAACGATAGATAACATTACTGTACACGCTTTCTTCGTATCCGTGTAAACGTGAATTATACGCGCTACCAAGAAAGGAGACTATCGTTTCGTTCGTAGGAATGTCACCTTTCAGCCACTAACGGACGCGATAACTGTTTTGTTGGCCTGACGTTCGAGTAGATCCGAACGAGCTTTCAAACGGCGCTGCATCAGACGGCTCTCGCTCGGCGGTGACAAACCAAACAGCTGAGGGACCAACGTGTCCTTGTCGACCAATCGATTCTTTCCAATCGGTCGAATCGTATCGATCAGATCAGTACTCGAACGAATGGAACAAGATTTCAAGCGCGAGTTTACGTCGAATTCGTTCGAGGAATGAGTGGCGCAGACCTTACTGTGTTCCGATAATTCGCTGTTCGAGTCGGACATGTGCCCGTAAGGATGGTTATCTTCGTCCGTTGACGAAGTGGATAATCTCGGTTCCCTCTTCTCCGCCAAATCCTCCAAATTTACGGAGAAATGTTGAAGTACCACGCGATTCACCGCCATCGCCGATTCGGCAAACGCTGACAGTTCTCGAGCAGAATTGTTCCTCCTATAAAGAGACACGTATCTGTTATTTTTATTTCTTACGTTTTACACGCATATTACGTATAATTATATCAAACTGATTCGCGACTGAAATCTCTTATGCCAATTGATCCGACTGGCATAAAAAATCGATCGATTGGTAAATGCCAAGTATAACGAACCTGATAATAGTAGGAGTTGTGAGAGACTTTTCTGTATTTTCAACGGAGCTTGGGCCAGGATTGATCCACGGATGTTTCAGAATACTCTCGGCGCTGAGCCTTTGTTGGGCTTCTTTGACCAGCAAGCCTCTGATCATATCTTTCGCATCTTCCGAAATACACCTCCATTCGTTTTCCGGAAATTCGTACCTGCCTTCTTGAATACTGGTAAATAGAAGTTTTTGGCATTCCTCGCAATTCTCGCCTCTCTCCCAACCGCAGTCGGATCCGCAATTCCCATAAAAAGGTGGATAACCGCAGAGGAGTATATACATAATCACGCCAAGGCTCCAGAGATCACAACGCTTATCGTAATAATTCGCTTCCCCGGTGAAAGCTCCAACAACTTCCGGAGCCATGAAATCGGCGCTGCCGACTGGCGTTAAGAGTTGCGGTGTAGCTACAGGGCTTGACAACGAATTGTTGAACTTGATGCCGGAACCAAGATCGAAGTCGCATAATTTAATCGGTATGAGCTTATCCGGAAGCACGCACAAAATGTTTTCGGGTTTCAGATCCCTATGGGCGATACCTGATAAAAGCAAAGATAACACATTCGTTAAGAGGATGATAAAGTTGGAGGTGTTGCATTGTGTATATACCGTAATCACATAGCGGATATGTACATAATTAAGACGATTCAAATAAAAGCGACTCTACCTTTCTTGTGAAGGAAATTTAACGCGCTTGCGATTTCTTGAATTATTTGACTGGCTTCCCGTTCGGTGAAATGAACTCTTTCTTGTATCCGGCTCAACAATTGACCACCGTTTATTTTCTCGAATACCAGATAAAACTTTTCTTCGTCTTCGAAAAACTCGATCAATTGGATGATATTTGGATGCCCCTGGCAATGATGAAACGTTTCGACTTCTTTGAACACACGTGCTCGTGCGTGACCGGGAATTTTGTCGATAATTTTAACAGCATACTCCAGATCGGTATAAAGCGACCTACAAGTCTGAACCGAGGCGTAAGCACCTTCTCCAAGAACTTCGCCGGTCAATTTGTACAGTTCTGAAACAAACACAAAGTCGTATTTTAATACTAATTTTATAACCGCAGTAATATAACGATAAATAAAATGTAATGGAATAATTTTGAGAACGGAGAGGAATATATAGAAAGGAATATGATATAAGAGGGGAGAAGGGGATGGAAACGAATAGGGATGGGGAGGGGAAGAGAAAAGGCTGGATCAGAGAGAGAGAGAGAGAGAGAGAGAGAGAGATAGAGAGAGGAGCGAGGTTGACCAAAAATAATCGCATCGCGTCACGTACGCCAAAACGAACAGAGTTTTCGTAGTAAGCGCAACATCCTTTATTATCGCGTTTATCGGAGTAACTCGTACCTTATTCAAAGCAAAGATCGGTGATACAGCTTTCTGAAAATCCCCAACTTAAACTTCTCTATTTATTCTATAGTGTAATTAACGTTACGATGCGCTATCGAAGTTCAAAGAAACAAAAGATGCTGTTAGAGCATCGTTACGTTGCTGAATATCGATCAGTCGTCTAATCTCAGAAGAGTATCAACGAACGAAGGAAGCATCGTTAAGAATTTCGTACGCCATATAACCAATATATTTTTTCTATTTTTTTTTTTTTCTTTTTTTTCCTTTTTTTTTTTTTTTTCCTGACCGAGAACTTTCAACCTCTGCTAGCTGTTGCCTGACCCTCTCGTCGCGTGTCCGCTTGCTTCTTGCTTCCCCAATAACGCAATAACACGATGCTTCCGTTTCATTCTGTACGGCTGCTCGTTCGTTTGTTCATTCCCCAGTTTCAACGTTACAACGTTACGTCGCTTCAGCGTATCGTAAGCTGCTATCAACTCTCTTTTTACCTTTCCTTTTCTGTTCCCTAATCAACAGTTTTGCTCTCCCCTTAGCTCCCACCCATTTGCCTCTCGCGCCAAAGATACGATTCTCTCTCTGCTTGGCAACACCGCCGACGAATACCTAGCAACCAGAAGCCGATAATACATTTTCATGCCTCCACCGTCTCTCCACTGCCTTTCCTTCTCCCCCTCTATGTTAAATTGCACCGCCGCACCGATTCTATTGTACACATACACACATGGCATATATTCTTCGATCCGACGTCGCGATGCATAATCTATGCGTCTAATTTGGCTCTCATAACGTACACGTAATGTGTATTTACCAGTGATATTTCTATGATCCTTGTTAACTATTACGTTCCTATTACGAGAAAATATAATTGACGACACGGGGAAACAGAACGCTTTGTAAGCTTGAAAATTCTAGCATATTTAACGAGTACGCGTTACAACACACGTGACTGTTGATTATGCGAGGATTTGATCTGTGTACGATAACGAACAAGGGACCGCCTGAAACAAGAAGCTGCAAGTTACGAGACTCCCCCGACTGGGAAATATCGACGAAGCAAGAGTGTCCAGGAACAAGTAACATGGAGATATGAAATTTTGACACGAAGGAAAAATCGAAGAATTTCGTAGGAAGAAAATTATTTCGTGACGATAAAATTGAGAAAACTACGAAAGAGTTACGGTTAAAAAATGCGTGTGTACGTGGGAGTAAACGGTGAAAAGAATGGGGGGAAAGGATAATAGAGATTAGAAAGAGAAGGTAGAAATCTGAAGAGGCGATGGAGGAGAGCTTGGGGCTCGAGACGTATCGACGAGTTAACCCGTGGCCCAGATTTGAACGTATACGGGTGCGCTCATGCCTAGTTTACTACTAGCAGTACGAAACGGAAGCTTCTCGAACACTGAAATTCTACTACTCTACGGCACTGTACAAAATCGATCGTATAGTGTGACATAATAATAGTTTCAACTAATTTTTTTACTCGGCCAATCATTTTTCAGAAGAAGGTTGTATTCGTTTAATCCTATTCTGGAATAGGAACGAATAGACCAACTAAAAACCGAATTAAACGACACGTCGTCCAAATAATCGAATAAAATAAATACGCTTTGCTATTCGCGTTTTAGTTTTAGATATCCCGTTTTTCACGACTATTCTCTCTGATCTTAAACCGTTCGAAGCCTTGTGTCGCTTCTACATCGACGTTTAAGGCTCGATTTAATTTTTGCTTGCAAGATACTTGGTGGCCCTTGTGAGTGGCCCAGAAATTACATCACAATTCAATTTATGGATACATCGATCCTCTGTTAGGCTTTTTTTTCTTTTTTTTTTTTTTTTAAATAGGAATCGCAAGAGTACGGACTCTTTATAGACAGCAAAATTGTCTAAATAAGCTCGTTATAAACGTTAATCTTTACTACGAATAAATCAACTTTTTCTGTACTTCCTACGCCTTCGGGCGTGCTTTACTTTCTATTCTCTCGAGGTAACTACTTTTCATATCGTAGCAAGCAATGTATTTACTATTGGGAGTGCAATCCGTAAATATATATTGTTGTTATTATTATTATTATTATTACGAGGAAAAAATCGAGGTTGCGCGCATAATCGATTAATATACTCGTTTCGTATGAATTTCTCAAAGATTCTAAATTTGCATAGGATAACATACCTGCGCGAGGTGAGTCATCGAAGCGTGAGTGACAGAGATCGTTAACTCAAACACGTGCCGGCAGTCAAACAACGAATTGACTGTTTACTATTATCTACATTTCTACCTTGCCGTAACCCACCCTGATCGATCTTTGCACCTTCTTTTTCTCTTTATTTGTTTTTCTCTTTTTTCCGTAGATTTTCGTACTATACGATAAGATAATGGTACATGTTAGTAAAATCTTTGCATCGTATTTATATCGTTCGACCGAAGTAGCTGAATTAATAACGTCCAGCGCGATTCGGCTAAGTTTCCTGCGGGACACGAATCCGACCGCCGGTACGCGGAATGTAAACAGAGCGACAAGCAGGTGTATTCGTCGTTTATCCCCTTCGATTCATTGTAAAGAAAAGATTATTTATTTCTGAAACGGAGAAAGCGATAAGCTTTCCAGTCAGAGTATTCCGAGGGATCTCAGGTATCTCGGATGTTTCGTTTAGATTTTAGAGAAGCATACTTGTGAGACGTACATCGGCGATTTTTTCATCCTCAAAACGTTCAGTAAACAGCGTGAAAATATATTTGAAAGTGAGGAGAGTAGCGACGACCGAGTCTGTAACTATTGTACGAAGTGCTCAAAATCGCGCCAAATGTGTTTGGAATGTTTTAACGAATACCATGCGATATAGAATAATGTAATATAAACGAATAAAAAGTATGGTATAATGTACTTTTAATATTTGTATGTTGTATATCCTATAATATAATATCGTATATTTAATTAACTCGAACAAGAAGAGCGTCGCCATACTTTGGCGACGGGGCCCCCACGAAAGTATACCATAGATCGCACAGGTGTGTGCGACGAACGTGTTAAAACTATGTACATGCGATCTTTGATAGGTACGTATATATTGAATCTCGAGATCAACCAACGAGAAATTTTTCAAAAACATATACGTTTATAAGAAGAATTATTCGATAAACTATGCGTATGTCGTCGTTGACCGAACAACGCGCACGCTATTCGATTAAATCGGCCGGCAAGAAATTCTTCGCTGCTCGGCCAACGACACAAGAACGGTACCGAATATTCAGTTACCCACACGCCATTATCGATATTTACCACGGCGCAAGAGTCTACAAGTTCTTTCATTTTCTCGCAGTGTGACACGAATCTTTTCGCAGATCAAATTTTACCTTGAAAACAAGCTGACATCAAAGACGATCCAGAGCGTTTCTTCTTGCGCCTTTTGCGCCTAGCTTCCTCTTGTCGTGCTTGCACCGCGCTCATTGATTCTCCCGCGGTATTCACAGTCTCTCTACAACTTGCTTCTTCTAAAACAAAACAACAAAAATTGTTAATAATTGCTCGATTAATTGCAAGATATTTATTAATTCCAAGACTAAACATATATAAACGTGTATGGTTAAACGCTCGTACGTGAATGTACACATAATATCGTAATACAGTAATAATTGAATTATAGTATAGATACAAATAATATGGAAATCATGTGGGAAAACGAATAGAGGGTGTTTCTGTTCTTCGTTCGTTATTCTCGTTTTAGAGAGTACACGAAAAAACATAATCGCAAAATTAAACGACGAGTATCTGTTCGAAACGAACTATGTGTAAATTGTTATAAAATTAGAAACGAGCCACGTCTCGTGTTTTACAGCTACAGTGATAATTATCAGGGACAAACGAATAATAATAAAGACAGAAAGAAAATCTGACCGAGAGTATAGAGAAGTAAAATGTCCCGATAATGTATACGATGATAAGCGGGAATTAGGCAACTCTTGTTTATACATACATATGTATATACATAGAGACACAAACACGTGACAATCCCACGCGTTCATTAACGCTATATCAAACACGATACAGTTGGTTTATTTGTGCGTGTATTTACATGGACGAAAATATCAAAAATCTTGAAAAATTACAAGTTCGCAAACACCAGTTTACGTTACGCGTTTCGCTCGATACATATTAATGATATTTATCTTACCAACCATGGATGATTACATTATTTGATTCGTTTCTATAACCGAATGTATAAATACATCGTCGTTACGGTCGAGTTAACGCGACTTCTATCTACTGCCATACTGCACTCCTCTCGAAGGAAATTATAAAATGTCGATACAGTCTTCGTCGGTCGTGATATACGCGTGTAGGCGAAGAAGACGCAACGAATTTTGTAGATAATCCGACACATTGAAACACGAAGCTAGTTTTTTAATTTTTTTTTTTCTTTTTTATATACGGCTTTCCGATCACAAGGCGCACAACAAGTTAGCGAGAACTGTGTAAAACTATCTGTCGTTAGGCTAGAAAAACTACGATTAAAAATTAAGCGGGGCGTCGAAAAGTAGCATAAAAGGTGTTTGAAAGGTCAAGATCAAGTTGACTAGACGCACGAAGCTGTTCGATGAAATATGAGGAATCGCGCGTGATCGCCATATTTGCCGACAACGCGTGGGTCATCGAGTAACACCGCGTGTGCAAATATGTATTTAATGAATCGATAAAGAGCGACGATCTTTGTTTCAATTTCAAACTAACAACTCGAATTTAAACGATCCGATCAACGCGCGTTTGAATCTGTCACGAACAAAAGTTGGCGTTTATTAGCGGAAAGATCCGACCGAAAGATACATTTACTTTCGATACGCGATCGAATAAAGGTTATCGCATTCTGATCTCGTCAATTTTCTTGCTACGAGGATAATCGCAATCTCGACGTGCCAAAAAAATGATTTAACCCCGGTCAAATACAATAGACGTGGTAGTTGATGGCTAATGCCGAACTGAATCGCGCAATTTGGCCAACAGTGAACGTGTATGCTCTTCTGTTGCCTGTATCAACGATGCAATGCAACGCAATGAAACTCGATGCAAGAAGAAACACAACCAAGCACGGCAAGTACTAAGAGCACAGGGTTCAATGACTGGCACAGAAAAGGAACGCCGCCATCTTACGCGAGATATACACACGTACGATAATGTTGCTGTATCCGCAAAACCGGCGACAATCGTCGATTCGGTATAAAAAACCTAAACGTAAATCTATATACATGCATATGTATATATATAGAGAGAGAAAGAACGGGGCATAGATAGAGTTCCTTTCTCGTCTATGAATTTTCACGAAGAAAGAAAAGAAAAGTGGAAAATAGAAAAAAAAACGTCTCCTTTACGAAATGAGTTTCACTCTTGAACGTTTGTCTAATGTCATTTCACGCTTGACAATGTGTACACGATATACACGAACACTGTATTCTAACTTTAACGCATTTCAAGGTTAAAAATTCTCCGAGGCTTGCTTTTCCATGAATCTAGCAACGATTAATTCTCTTTTCGTTTGCAGTGACACGTTCGGTCTTTTCTGCGAAAATTTTCAAAACGACGAATCACGACGTATGCGATATCGATCGGAAAATTTTTACCTTACGATTACACGTTTCGCATTTCCAAAGAAACCATTCTCTTTAAAACGAAGAGTATTTACTAACGAATTTGACATGCGCGCGAGTATCTCTCCACTCCTCTCTCCCTCTCTCTCTCTCTCCCTCCATTCTTTGTTTGGGTTACCCTTACCGACACCCTTTGCGATTTGCGTCCAACTCGAACGCGAACCGACTAACCCACTTCGACCCTCAAAAATAATTCAACGATGCACGTTGCATCGTCTTAGCGTCGTGTCGCGCTTTGATCCGGTTATGCTTCGTTTTCTTTCATAATACGTGTCAACTATTGCACCCTTCGCCGCGCTTTGTCTCGCTGTACATTTTCGTTTCTTATTCCTTCTTTGCAATATTACATATTTTTATACGTTATAATTTGTTCGATTTCGACGTACGAGAAAGAATTTTACAACGAAACATCGAAACAAACGATTTAAACGATAAAAAAAAAATACGAACAAAGTACACATAAGCGAAATGCTAAGAATAACCTATTACACGCGTCAAAATAACGAGATAAAATACGTATGATATAGCGCGATCGATGTGTGTGTGTATGTGTCCATTTTGATACTGTCAAGTTTTTCAATCGGCATTTTTAGGCGTAGACATATACGTAGATATATATATATATATATATATGAAGTAGTTAAAAGGAGAGTTAGAACGGTACAGTTAAAAAAAAAAAAAAAAAAAAAAGAAAAAACCGAGAAATGCAAAATTATATTTAACATAAATTAAGTGGGATTCGATTACTTTAAATGTTTAACGACCGTTCGAATTATATGGTGGTGACTTAGTTAAACAAAAATATACGATACTACAAGCCCTAACCTATAAGACTCTGAGACTCTATGCAATAGAGACGATCTTATTTCGAGTTTTAACTTTTCGTGATTGAACAAAATTTCGAACGAATTTAAACGAAAGGTTGTGAGATAGAAAACTCGAAGCGGAGAACACTGGGAACACGGCGAACCGGCTTCGAGAAAGTTCTTCCGTCAACCGACTTCGATTGTCACGTCCCGCGTTTCTCTTCGCCGATTGATCTTGAAAATTTCTATCACCTCGCGCGATTGCTTATTTTACACGTATTCTTTCCTTTTTATCCGAATCATACAGTCGATTAATTCAACGGTTAACGATCGAAATAATATTTTTCTTCTTCTTCGACCAATGATAAAGCTCGCACGAAACGAAAACGATATCGCGATAAAATTTATTCGAAACAAAGTGTCGCGTATCGAAAAGTACAGAGAACGAGTTTATTATAAACGGATGTTCATCCATTTCGCCGGATTGTTTTGGTTGGTTCACGACATTACCAACAATGTTAAAATTGCCTCGAATGATTTTGGTATGTCATATCGTTGCGATCGCGTTTGGTTCAATGTAAATATTTGGACAAGGAAAGATATTCTTACCTCTTGTAACTTCTTGGCTCCCGTCTCCTCGTTCCTCCAGGATTTTTTCCACCATTTTTGCACGCAAAAATTCCCCACTTAGCTTCGATGGTTTAATATCCCAAATAAAAGGGTAAACGAGGAAAATGTAGTTCTCGTTCGAAACAAAACTTTGTTTTGCTCCTTTTTCCCCTTACTCGAGTTTCCTTTCTGTTTCGTTTGGCGAACAACAACGAAACTCTTTCTCCTCCTATCTCTTAATCCGATATCAATAATTATAAAAAAGAGTCAGTCGTATATACAAAAACATGTAAATCCACTAAGTTACTGATATAATCTTCTTTCCCACTATTTCAATTTCCCAAACCACTGTACGTTGCTTTCTTCGATCCTTTCTCTTCTCCCTTTACCGACGTACTCCCGTTTTTGCTTTCGCTCTCTATCTCGCTCGTTCTCGATGTTTCTGTCTCGGGATAATTCGATGTATATCAGCGTCGGTATCACAGATATAAATAAATATATAAAGACTATTACTCTGCTTCTGTAGCTCTCGCGACTTACAGAAGTGACAAACGATGCTACTACTATGGTAGATGATACGCGTCGTAGCTGAATCGCTTGAATAAATACTATCACAGACTTAAACACTGCGCGCCTTTTCTTCACTGTCTTCAGAACTATAGGTATACGAATAAATAGTTCTATCGTCTTGCCTATCACTTTCGAACCGATGAGACGTTTTGTCAACGGATGAACCTTCTCCGTTGCAACTAAACTCCCCTGCACAACTCCTCCTCGATCTCTTCTTTAACGTCGAAACTTCGGCTACTTCTGTACCCTTCAATCTCCTGCTCGTACTCTGAGACTTTTCGCCGGATAAACTAAAGTTTCTCCGTATACGAAAATCTCCGCGAATGGTCGCTGTTCCGTTGTCGGTATCGCACAGCCTTTCGCACGTAGCGGTAGCCCGGCTCGGAAGCGCATTAAAAATCCTTCAGCTAACACATCGAGTCTTTCCTTTTACCTTCCCTCACTGCTCGGCAGTTGGTTTCCGACTGAACTTTGCAAGATGGCCACTTCGCTTACTAACAGCCTGTCCCCTCCCCACTCCAACCTCACTGTTCTCGTCCCGGCACTCCCGGCAGCATCGATGTCCGTTGCCCCCACCACGCTCGCGCCGTTCCCTCAAACCTCCCCACTCCCGTGTCGTTTTACTTCTACGTAGGATCGGGCGACTTCGTCGACGCCCTCTGAAACGACGCCGCGTCACGTAGCTTCTAGCCAGGGGTTCTCAAACGCTCCCAACTACACTCACGTAATTACCGAATCGTATGATGCAACTTTTACGTGATTTGCAATTCTATTTTCAATGGATTCATCATCTCGATATTTTATAATTGAATACTTACTTGACATTTGCTTGCCACCATGCAAATTTCGCTTAAAAAGCTGTCCTATCAATTACGAATCGCGATTGAAAGCAGTGGCAAGTAATTCAATACTCGGGCTAACGATAGGAAAATTAAACGTTAAAAACACTTTCCCACTTTCTTCCTCTCTTTCACTTTTTAATATTGCTCTCTCCTCTATTTCCTTGGATAATAAATCGCTGAGCAACGCTTGAGAATCACTGATTCGCTCTCGTATGTTTGGAATCGACTTGCCGGTGGTAATAACGCCATTTCATACGTAATATTCATCGTAAACGTTTTTACTAAGAGCTTGGACACAACGCATTTTTCGAGTGAATGGTGAAATTATATTCTCGAAATGTTTACGATCTAGCATCATTTATACCCACATTATATAGGATGAGTGCCAGATAAACGCAGGAGAACGGGAAATATCGGCGGGTGATTGCGACGTGCGTTGTTTTAGGAAGAGATGCGCGCGCACAATGGCCACGTATAACATCACGCGACATAGAAAAAGAATCGAGAGAGACGACCGAGAGAGAATACGTACTCGGTTGTTTGTAGCGTGTGTGTGCGTGTGTGTGTGTGTGTGTTTTGTTGTTGTGTGTGCGTGTGCGCGCGCGCGCCCGCGCGAGGGAGCGTCACGGTGAGATGAAACACCAGGAAAAAGGACAAAGAAAGAAGTATGTATGGAAAAGAGAAACGGAAAGAGATAGGCGCAACATTGCCGAGTTCCATAGTAGTTGAAACACACACGACGCACGCATGCACGCACGCACACGCATACACATATAAGAGCGCTTATAATTTTTATGCTACGCGCAGACTCGTGTTGACTATCGAAGTTTGTTTTCAATCAGCCAGCATCGCGTGAACTTGTTGCCCGTATAATTTGGTATAGTATTGCGTGGTAAGTTTATTAGCCGTATTCTTATATTACGTAAGGTTATAAGGTCGATTGTTTACCTGGCCGTTTCAGCCACTGTTTTACATATTCGACTTCAACTCCAATATTGTCTTGCAGAAAGTTTAATGAACAAAATCACGTCATTGTTGCATCATCCACATCATAGGTGTGATAATATCCAGAACCACATATCGATCATATCACGTCGAATTAATAAATCGAGAAAAATGTTCGATTGCAGAAGGAGCATATGTATGTACTTTATGTACATCCTTGTACAATCCTTGTACAATTGAGCTTTTGGCTTTTTATGAACAATTTTATGAACAGTCGCTTGAAAACAACGTTTTATTTAAACATCGAGAAGATTTAATCGTTGATCGGAATCAACAAATATTATTACGTAAAAATGGAATGCATCGAACGAGTTTTTACGCTGTTACCCTGAGAACGCGACAGATTTCTTGTCTAAACAGAAAATTTAAAGGACAATGTTGTTCGGTCGCACGAAATAACAGCATAAACCGGTTTCTGCACGTGGCAAGAGTTGCTCCGATCGTGCCCGGTGAACCGGCAGTACCCGACTACAATACCTACCACCATGTTATCGATTTACGTAACTTTCTTCCACTTTTGACACACATTCCTCCCTAAGTTATTTTGACGTTTCACGACGACGAAACAGATGATAAGGCTAAATGTGCGTTTGACTACAACGTGAAAAGGAGTTTAAGGGTTGCGGGTTATGTAAGTATATATGTATGCAACTTGAAGAGGCTTCGTAGCTATGAATAATAAACGAAGGAGGGCAATGTAAGCAGGTGCCAAAGGGGCAGGCGTAATCGCGGAGAAACCAAGGATGAAAAGAGATAAAGAAAAGTTGAATTTTCAAAATGGCCACTGCTAGTTCATAATCGTTTTTCGAGTTGTCTCAATTCTGTCGCGCGATGTCGATTGTTTTAGATAGAATCGATCGTTTAAATCGATTTGGAATACGTGTATTTATAACGGCGACGTTAGAAAGCTCGATTACTACGACTCATCGAACAACATTTGCAAAAGCCACGGAGATGACCACGAAACTTTACTGGTACTAATTTATCTAATTAACTTCAAGTTCTATGCATGACACGATGAAATCATCGAGAATTCATTAATTTTAACGAGTTATTATCGCTCTTCGGTAACCAATGACTCATCCAAACGGGATTATCGCTGTACTCTATCGTCTGTCGTTTAACGAAGTGAGAGAAATGCGCGTTGCAAACTTGTACCGTGAATTCACCTAGTTCCGTCTTTCAAAAATAAACGAAATTTTTGATAAATTGCAGCGATATTTGGTTCTTGAATAGCTGAATCGAATTGTCAAGCTGTTGTCGTTAGAATTCGATTTCGAATAATGGTTGATGACATTTAGTCCAGCAGTGAGAGTGGAAAACGGATAATATGAACGACGTGTGTATTAAATATCCCGTGTTAATAAAGTTAAAGCGGAACAATTACGGTGCGATACAAGACGCGCATACTACGTTATGTAATTTGCCAAGCCGATCACTCGGAACGAATTGTTCATCTCTCTAACGCTTTTATTCATAAGCTTACGGGTGTCTTTGAATGAAGGTATCAAGGAACAAAGGTACGGCTTATTTAGAAGCAGGATCGGCTAACGGTTAAGAAATAGGTTATGACGATTCGAATTTGAACATTTTGGCGTCTAATATAACCTTTAATAAGTCGAGCAACAACAACGACAACAGGTTATGAAAACCGATAAGATAGTTTAAACGAGTAATAATACCGCAGTAGATAGATTTTCAGAGTTTTACGTAATATAAATCGTTGGATAAAACAATCGGTATTAATACGCGGAAAAAAAAAGAAGTTGGTAAATACGATAGAGAGCGAAAAAGAACCAAATTTCTTCGAATTACGTTACTCGTTTAAAAGATAGCGAGGAGTAATTGTGATTTCTTTCTTTTTTTTATTTTTTTTTTTTTTTTTTTTTTTGAGTGTTCACACATGGCTATGCGAATTGGCGAAATATTTCGAAATGTTTTCGAAAAGAAATTGCCGTCGAATAAATTTTCTCAAGAGCTAATTGATCCATAAGCAACGAAGATAAAAGGAGCGAGAACGATATACTCGACGAGCGTCGATTGTCGAGCGTGGAGCGTGAAGGCATGATTTCACGCAGCACGTGGATCCACGATTCAGGGTCAAATAATAGGACGCGCAAAAGTTTCTTTGTCCAAGGTCTTCCGCTTGATATTCAGTTTTGGTTGACTGTTTTATCACACGTAAATTTTACACAACACCATTGACGTTTTGTATTTTTTTGTTTGAATGGCAAACTTATTTATGCTTGGGAAGCGATAAATAACATACAGATTTATATCTACCTTATATCTACTTTCAAGAACAGAGCGATGCATTGTAGATACACGTTTGGTTATTGCAACTAATCTAATTCTATTCGATATCACATAGTAAAAAGATATCTCGTTGCAATGCGCAAGAATTCGGAACTCCTTCTTCCTTTCAAAGTTTGATCCTTTTGATTCGCCGCGACAATGTATATACGCGCAATATTCGCACACTTCGTATCGTGTAAATACGTAAACGTATGTATATGTAATTCATTGCTTGTTATCTTAAGATCAAAGGGACGTGTATACATACATCCGTTGATAGGTGTTATCGAATGGTATCGAGAGCGAGAGAAAGAGAGAATGAGCACCTTGAGTAGTGTAGAGTGTAGAATGTAAGAAACAGTATTACCAAGAGAGAGAGAGAGAGAGAGAGAGAGAGAGAGAAAAGTATCAACCACGTTTCCAAAAAGATTTTTATTTGTAATTCTATCGTTAGGTATTGCTTAAAATTCTTACTAAATCTAGTAGATTCTTACGACGACGTAATAAGACGCGGAAATAATTTAGTTCGTTCGTGACCGCATCGGTACAGTTAGTAGCAGAATTAATTGCAAATGCACGTTTTCGCGAGCGAATTAATCAAGGTCTTAGTTTATAAATTAAGCCGACGTTTATAAACGCTTAGTAAATTGAGGAGTGGATGCGAGAATTTCGATGATTAACAGTGCACGGTTTGAAAAACCGACGAAACCATCCTCCGTGAAAAATGCCAACGAACTTGCTTGACCCGAGAGAAAGACCAGTGGCCTGATCTGGTATCGATCACACATCAAATTTTCTACGATTCTGCGTTTTGTAGCTTTACCGTATTCCATGTTTTTCGCCGATCGGATCGCTGAAACATCGAACCGGTACTATCCGATAGCAACCTTGTGTTTGCCAGTTTCTACGATCTACCCTGTAGGCTCTGTAGCCTTGACTTTATTGTAGCAAACGCGTACAGATTTACATACATATGTGCCTAAGTACCTTCATTATGACTGTGTCGCGATATCGCTATCTCTTTCCCCTTCCACCCCCCTCCCTCCTTTTTTTTGTAGCAACGACATGCAAATTATATTCATCAGCGAAACTTGTCGCGTGTATCTGTCTCTTCTTCTTTTATCTCATTTCCCAGAAACGAACATCCTCATAGATTCGCCTTCGTAGGGATCCCTTTTGCGGCGATACGTGATGCACGCACTATTTAGGTATGTGCATGCGATCAATGATGCTTCGTGATAGTTCAACGTACACCAAATAAAAAGATGGAAAATAGTAAATATTTTCTGCGGAACGAGCGCGATAAGATTAAGCAAGTGGTATTTCTTTTCTTCGCTTCTTGCGATATACAAAGCGCGATTCCTTGCGATAAAGACAAGCTGTTGAACGAGCGAATCGAAGGCAAACTCGTGAATAGATAATGAGAATATTGGGAGTGAATTAAAGACGAATACACGAATAGAAATGCGACGAGGTCCGAATTGTCAGATAATTTTTAAAGATCGGACGTTTTGGACGAATATATAATCGTATTACGTGTAATCTGACCTATTACGAGAAACCAGATAACGAGTTCGTCTCGCGTAATATATCGGTATACTTGTCTGCGCGACATTGACCAGAAATGTTTTTACAAAACAAATTTCAGAGAGAGAGAGAGAGAGAGAAGAGAATAACGTTGCTTGCGCGTCGGTATTCTTACGATAAAATTACACAATTTTGCACGATACCGATAACGTCGTTATTGATAAGCTTGTAAATAAACAATAAGTTCTGTAATCTGTAGCTTCGTGCAAGTTTACGAAATTGTTGCCTAAGCGTTCTGTACAATCGAAAATTATTTCCAACGATACACCATAAACTGAAAAGACGTTTTTTCGTCTGACATCTCTCTAGACCTTGATGCGACTCGCTTTCCGGTGGAATCATTCGATAGGTCTCGAATCTCGAAACGATTGAAAGAATCGAATCGATAGGATCACTTGTAACCGAGCAGGCACACTCAGAAATGCCGAATATTGCTGAATTTTATATTATATTATAGTACGTACCTTTCGGACGGTCGAACGAGTTGCAACGAACACACCAGTTAGCATAAACGATATTTATAACGATATGTTAGGCACGGGACTCGTGCCAGACGCGTAAAAGCGATTTGGACCCGTTTTACTCTCGAAAACGAGCAATTCTCGCGCATCGTCGAAAATTTACTCGCGATCTGCACACCTGTTTGACTTTCCATGTCGAAACTTGAATAAATACGAAGAAACGCGGGCGATCTTGTTAAGAAACTATATCCTCTCGGATTTGGAAATATGTTCTGAACATCCTGAACAGCTTTTTCCTATACGTATATATATAACAGGCGGTCGGCCATACTTTTTTGAATTATACACAAAAATATCCCGCCGCACGGTTTTAGTTTTCAAGCCGAGTTGTATTAATAAATAGTATCAGCGAGGAAATTACCTCTCTGATAGTACATGGCAGTAAGGGCCGCCGCATTTAACCGCATTTAACCGGGCATCATTTAACTCTTAACGAAGAATGAATCGTCACTCTGTTTCAATCGCAATACAGCCAAGTTCGTTGCTTTTTGAAGAAAAAGAATTGTCTACGAGTTTCAAACTTCTTGTGCCATGTGATTCCAAACATTAACGTTTTTTTCTCTTTCCCCACATGTTTTTTATCTATTTTCAACGTAGCAAGATTCAATGTACTGCTAATACAGCATAGCTTGAAAGCCAAGGCCCAGCGGCGATATATTTTTACATGTAACTGGAAAACTAAGGCCGATCGCCGGTTATACGTGTAGGAAAAAGTCGTTCAGAACGTTGAGCTTCACGACGTATTTGAAAATCATCGAAATCGGAGAGAAAGTAGGTTTTAGACAAGTTCACCGAATCGTGATTTCGCGCGTTCGATATACATGTACATAATAAGAAAACTGTGGCGAGAAAGGAAAAGAGAAGCGTTCCTTCGCTGTACAGATATCTTCCGATAATCGACCTTTTTTCGTTCTTTGGTGTAGATATATAATAGTCGTTTATTCCCCCGTTACTTATTCCATTCCAGTGAATGGCAATGCCGAGATATTGCCACTGAATGAACGCGAAACAAACATTTTGCGTGAATTTGGAATTAATGAAATGAGATTAATCAGAGACATTTTTCTGTTAGCACGGACGATGGGTGAAAAATGCGGTACAGATTGATCGTACAAGTTTTCGACTTGTCGTTGTTCGTACACCACAAAACATAGATACGTACATTGTACAATCGGACGCCAAACGCGTAGTTGCTTAGTTATTTTCTGACACTAGCGTGGACAAGCAAATATACCGTGTGAGCGAGCGATAGAAGACCTTTGTACAATGCGAAGCTGAAGAAAATGTTAGCGTAAGGAATGCGGGCATGATTGGTTATTTCGTATAGACTCAACAAAGTTATAACTCTCATGTATGTATGTATATAAATAAAGGAATATAGCAACGCGTGACGGTGAACGATAGATACACGTGTAAGCATAAGACGCGAGGAAAATGATCCACGCAGAAAATTAACTCGAGCGCGAGTAAATCCGAACAGTCTCGATTCGATACGACCAGACACGATGACGAAATTGAAAATAAACGCTTATTCAAACTATCGGTGTACGTCGTTGTGTTCGCAATAGAGCAGTAACGTTCATATAGCATGCGTGGTGAGATGATCGCGCTATAATCGAAGACGGATTTCGATGGTGTTTAAGATGAAAGCGAGATAACTCGGCATCGAGTGTCGGTATCTAAATTATTGAAACTAGGACAGACGATTAACAAAATACACTCGCAAAATGAAGAACGATTCGTCGGAAAGGAACGTAGATACTTCGAAATGCCCTGCGTAATTAATCCTGGATGCGTGACACTAGCAGCTTACGGCATTTCAAAGCGATTTCTTCGTCGACGACCGATTCACATTGGTCTCAAGGGAAGAAAAGTGGGAAAAGTGAAAATTCTTAAGTCATCTTAATCAAAACCGAGCATGTAAGCGTCGTATTTACGGTTAAAATTTATACCTTCTTGGAAGGATTTATAGAGGCGGAGTGTTTAACGAACACAGGCTATTATTACAAGGCCCGTTCACGTAAACTCGAAGAACACACAAATGCGCGATCACACATTGCGCGATCAAGTTTTCAGGACAGAAGAGGAAAGAAAATACAATAGCGTATAAAAGTACCGTTTTTTAGCGACTTAAACTCAATTACAAACTGTAATTTTCAAAATGTGAATTTAATGGAAAGTTTATAGCAATAAATTCTGGAAAATGGTTTGGTAACAATAAATTTTCCATTAGATTCACATTTTGAAAATTACAATTTGTAATCGAGTTTAAGCCGCTGAAAAATAGTACTTTTACGAATTTACATTTTGAACATTACCGTTTACAATTGAATTTAAGCCGCTTAAAAGCGGCACTTCAATTTTCTTTTATCTCACGGTACTTTATAACTTTTGGAAAATATTTATTATTTATATATAATATGATAAGCAAAATTCGTAATGTTCAGGATTTTGAGCGAACCCTTATGACTCAGATCGCACATTCGTTTCTTCCCAATTTGTAAACGTTACGATGCGGATCTCATAAACGGGTTAACATCTTGAGCCCTCGATGAGTCAAGTCCAAAGTAAACAGCTGATATCAATCAAACACGCCAGAAGGAAATCCCAGGGGAGGTAGTACGTAAGGACTAGACGAGGCTTCTTCAGAGATTCTTAATGTTGTCCTCCGTGTTGTACTAAACAGTGCAAATAAGTCAACTAAACAAAACATTACCTATAATATATAAGAAAACATAATTGACGTCATTTGCATAGTCTTAATTCTCGCGCGTATGCAATAAAACTAATTAGAAATTGAATTATGTTAGGAGATGCGGGGAAGCTAGACTAGGTTAGAAATAAAATGATGTAGAAACAACACTGAGGGTATAAAAGTCACACTAAATTGATTAAGTTAAATGACCGAGGACCTGGACGCAATGAAACATTAATAACGCGTCTTCGTCAAGGTTTTCAGTTAGGAGGTTATTGGCTCGGCGGTATAACGATCACGCCGTTGATAGATCAAGAAGCGAAACTACGTCGTTACCAGTATTCGAGCGATCTCGTATCTGTGTACGCAGGCGAATCCTTACGTCGTAGGTTCCAACTAGCTTATTGCATCACTCGTGCTTATACGCGCGGCCATGACCGTCCAGAGATAGAACCGTTTCGACCTTTGGGCTTTGAGCCGAATTCACCAAAATGAATGATTGTTTCTCGATAGATGCAACATCAAAATGGAATATCAAGCAATCGATTCGATGACAATAATTCGCTATCGCAACGCGTAAGACTGGGAAATGCAAATAGATTTGTTTATCCAGAGGTTAGAGTGTCAAAGTTAAATGCACGGTACAAGGACTCGTTCGATTACAGATTCCCGACGATGGAACGCGTCGCATTGATTGGCAGTTGTACTATCTTTCCTTTCTCCTGTGCTCTCTCTCTCTCTCGTTCCGCGCGTCTCGCGTTTCTTCCTCGGGGATGTTAACACTAAACGTCACATCGATCTCTGTATGGATTTAGATTTTTGCTCCGTGATATTCTTTCGTCGTTAACCGCGACTTTGTTCGACTCAGTAAGACTATCGTACCGAGCAGTTTTGAGAAAGTCTATTTTAGACGTTTGAAATATCCAAGAACGACGGACGACGATTATCCAATCGGTACACTCGGGGTGTTGTTTGTTCGTTGGGACAAATGCATATTTAGAAATTAAAATAATTCTATAAAAATACGCTTAATCGGTGACAACGAGCTGCCGAGTTAAGCAATATTTCGGAACTTCGTACCAAGTTTCCAATGAAAATTTCGTACCAATGAAAATTTCGTACCAAGTTCTTTGAAACATTTATGCGTCAAAATATTTTCTATTTGATCATGAATTAGCATTGCTATAAATCATTGGTTTAGTAGCCTAAATCTTTTTGGGATATTCTGACAATCGGTAATATTTTGCTTTGTTAACGCATCATTTTTTTCGCTTTCCTTCCTTCTTTGTTCTTTCTCTAATGAGAATAACAATTGCGTGTAACGTGTCTGTGCACGATCTCGTCCGCTTTTATCTGTCTACTGCCTATTGCCTGCCTACCTGCCTACCTGCCTACCTACTTACCTACCTACTTACCTACCTACACTATACCTATATACGCATACAGATATATGCGTACATATATCTTTTACGATCGAAGAACCGCCTTTTCCCGCGTCCGTGAAGCAAACTTGATCGGTGGATGACTTCCGGTAAATTTGTCCTTCCTGCTAGTTCGACGAGCCCACCTATCGAAATTTAAATGATATCCTACGAGGGAAAGATAACAACAAGATTGTCCCAATATCATGAATTATACGTTGTCGTATCATAAATTAACGTTATTCGATATCACGACTAAGGATGGACGACCTCTGTGCGGCTGACACGAGTTAAACTCGACGACCTCGTACGTGCATGTCACTAGTCACGTATGCTTTGTCGATAACTATTTATACGTATGCTTTTTCTCCGTTGAACTATTTTAATGTCAAAGCAATGGGAGAGAAACAAACACGCTACACGTGATAGAATCCCAAGATTCGCATTTTTCGTTGACTTTTACTATTCGTATGCAAATTGTCGCAAGGCACGTACGTACATAAACATGCTTGCATATAACGTTGAATGAATTTATTTTATAAGCATCGTAAGCTGCATTCTTATATTACTTACATTATCGCCTTTTTTTCTCAATTTTATCTTCATTATCCCTTCACGGGAACACGTATAATATAATATTTGAACGAAATCGATGATCAAGCAACGGGGACGTTACTGCCATCTGTAGCTCACAGTATGTATGTTATGTACATACGTACAAGAACATCACGGAGATGAACATTGTTTTACCTTTATCCTTGAAACGTTATACCTAATGCATTTCATGAAAATCGTAACGAACCGTATTTGAATTCGATAAACTGTCGTCTCGTTCCTATTGGCATTCTTATGGATTCGAATATATATATATATATATATATATATATATATATATATATGCATTCGATTATAGCAAATGTAAAATAACACTTACCTATGCTCGCATATACATATGTATGTAGTAAAGGAATATTGTTGATGAAATTTTTTAAACAAGACCATTAAAAATAAACCAATACGATTACAGGTACTATATGGAGTGCGGCAAATATGCAGAGATTCAGGTATTCAACCCTGACCGCCTTTCGTGTCTTCGACCGATATAGCTCGGCACCACCGCACCCTTCCCCTACTATCGAATCATTTTTTCAATTTTTCATTTTTGGAACTTAAATTTGCTATGGCAGAAACGACAATGGACAAAGGCTTCTGTGAGCTGCACACCGTTTACACAAAAATGACAATTTTTATTTGCGTGCGAGTAACGAGCTAGAATAAACAAAACGTTGTATAATAACGTTGTATAATACCAGATAATGTGTTATAAAGTGCCGCTACTCGTACGTATTTGTACAACTTTTCAATCAATTTAACAATGAAAATATAAACGATAAATATAAACGTTAAAGCCTTTATCCCCGATATAATCTGTTAATCGATCGAACATGCTTTATAGTATTTACTGCTTCAGATATACTTCGGATGTACAACAAATGTCGAACTTGATCGAGATATCGATCGATGGATACATCATTTTTCAACGTGGTTTCACTAACATGGTAAGTGTCGATTCACTCGACTCGTAACTTCATTCACGTGTGTACGTCTTCAACGGGCCAGAAGTATTTTGAGGTTATGTACAATCTCACAAGGCGAAACGTGTTTCATTTTACCATGCTGGACGTAACGGTTGACACAGTGCAATGATTTTGATAGATTTTTCGATCGTAAAATGTCGGACGTTACAAGCTTGAATAATATATCGATAGATTACAAGAGAAAGTATCTCTATAAAACGTGACATCGTTGATTATTGACATTGTATCTTCGCACGAATCATCTTACAAAGCTCAGATATGAAATTTTGGTTGTTTCGATTACATAAATACGGTGTATGCCGTAATTCGAAATTACGGCACTTTGGGCACGCGACTTTGCATAGAAACGCCGAGTCGATCAAAGCAAAAGTAGATCCAAGGATTCTCGCTGTCCGAGATAAATTGCTGTATTGTGATTACTTGGATTTTGAAACTATGAAAATGGGGTTTCTAAAGCGGAAAAAGTTGGAGAAATTGAAAATCGACTATGAGGAAATGCAAAGGTATGAAGAAATTGCTCATAAACCTACTTTCAGCGTGCTGCTGAACGATCTAATGGAAGGTAAAAATAAGATCGTTTTTGGCCAAGAAGAAAAGAAAACGGAGGATGATAATTCTGAAAACGAAACTGTAGTAAAACGAAAGCCTGTACACATGCCGTACGAGATGGTAGATTCGTACGAAATAATCGATTCGAGAATATCGGATGACACTGATAAAGCGAGTTCGACCATATCGGACGAAGAATACAAGAATTTGTACGAAAAGTATTTGGAGATGAAGAAGAGCGGTTTGAGCGGGCTTAGTTTCAAAGATTTCATAAAGTCCATGGAAGACGACGACGATCAATCGGATACGGACGATCCGCCAAATGCAGATTTGCGGAAAGTTTCAGATACTTGGATGTCCGATTACGAACAGTTCGACGACACTTTGCTCAACGTGAATTGTTACGGTACATCGGATCCTAATTCGAAAATAAGTTGTGTACCGTGCGGCGGTTGTGGTGCATTATTGCACTGCAGGGACCCAGCGATCCCTGGATACTTACCGTCGGAATTGTTTTCGTATAAAAGCGACGAAGACTTGAAATCCATGACATGTCAAAGGTGTCATTTTTTAAAGTTCTACAACACGGCTTTAGAAGTGAAAGTATCGATCGAAGATTATCCCAAGTTATTGAAAGTGATCAAAAGTAAAAAATGCGCCATCATACTGATAATCGATCTGACCGATTTCCCTTGCAGTATTTGGCCCGATCTGAAGAGTATTTTGCATCCTTTTACTCCTATTTTCCTGGTTGGGAACAAAGTCGACCTGCTGCCCACCGATAGCCCGACGTTCCTCGAGAACGTAAAACAATGTTTATTAGATTCCGTGATCAATGTAACCGGCGTAAAGAGGGAAAACATCACGCACGTGCAACTTACCTCCGCGAAAACTGGGTACGGCATAGAGAATCTTATAAACAAGTTGCAGTACAAATGGCGTCACAAAGGTACGTACCATCTATCGCGTCTCTTTCGTTCTAACGAGAGAAATCAAAGAGAAAGTTGTCGGTCAGCGTCTAAGATACGTATTTATTTGAGAATCGTTAGTTTCGGTGATTGCGCATAATCGTCCATATATGTTTCAGGTGACGTTTATTTGGTTGGTTGTACAAACGTTGGCAAATCTTCCTTGTTCAATACGTTGTTAAATTCTGATTATTGTAAAGTGCAAGCTATCGATCTGGTGCAACGCGCCACGGTGTCTGCTTGGCCGGGAACTACGTTAAACTTACTCAAGTTTCCAATTTTAAATCCGACTGACGCAAAACGTTGGTTAAGAACAGTAAGGCTTGTCAAGGAGAAGTTTTACAGGATGCAAGAATTACAGTACAGGAATTATCAGTTCAAGTCGACGAAGGATATGAAGTTTGCGACGTTAGAAGGTAGCTGAACAATTTGAACGTATTTATCGTGAATGTTCCTCGAGTCGTTCGACATCTTACGTTCGTCCGAAAGATTTTCGTTTGTTCGTTTGTTTGTAGAGCACGTTGGTAAATCGTTTACCGGGAAATCGTTGAATGACACGAGGGCAGATCCTTTCGCCGAAAAATCGCACAAGGCCATGTCTAGAAAACCCGTTTTAGACGAATCTAGACCGGAGTACAATCATAGCCGTTGGTGCTACGATACTCCCGGTACTATTCAGGCGGATCAAATATTAAACTTGCTAACGACCGACGAGCTGTCGCTAACGTTACCGCAAGAAATTATCACACCGAGAACGTTCATGTTCAAACCGAGACAGACTGTGTTTGTGGCTGGTATGGGAAGGTTGGACTATCTCGAAGGAGAACACTTCATACGGTAATTAGTATACACGATACATATGAATGTTACGTAATGAGTTATCAGCTGGTTGACAATCATTAAACTTGAAATTCTTTTGTTCTCTGCCTTTGGGATAGATGCACGCTGTTCGCGAGCAAGCATCTGCCTATAACGATGTGTCGCACCACCGACGCGGACGAGGTCTACGATCGATTGTTGGGGACGAGCGCTTTCCTCGTACCTATCGACGATTCGGAACGATTAAAAGTATGGCCAAAATTGAAGCCGAAGGAGATTAGAGAGATAACCGGTGTGAATGGCGAGGAATCCGTCGCTGACGTTGTACTGTCAAGTATAGGTAGATTGAAGTGGTAAACGATAGTCGCAGCGGTGAATTTTGTCGCGTTTCGTTTAATCTATCGTAATCGACAGGTTGGATCGCGATCACGCCCATGGAAAACGAAATCGTCTCGTTAAGAGCGTGGACACCCGAGGGCCGTGGTGTATACTTGAGATGCCCGGCATTGTTAAAGAAATCGGTGAGTCTTCGGGGTGCGAAGGTGCAAGGTACTCCGATGTATTCGTTGGGTCGGCGAGTGTACGTTAAACGTTAAACAACAACTTGGCTACGCTGCGTTATCAGGATCATCCAGCACTTTATTCTCACGTACGTTTTACTCTGAATGTCTCGGTTCTGTGTAAGTACATAATTTTGTAAAACTATTGCGATCCTTTGCGATAACTTTGCTCCTTTTCCCCCCTTTGTCACGCGTATGCGGTGTAATAAAGCGTTGCCTCTTTGTTTTTCTTCTCTCTTGGTAATTTCATTTCGCTAACGAAAATGGTCAACAGGCAATGGATCTTGTGCGTTTTGCTTGCTATCTTTTGCCGTGCAACGCGGCTTTACCTTTCTCTCCGTAAGATGGACGGGACGTTGATCGTAATCCTCTGCAAAAATAAGCACAAAGAGAAGAAGAGAAAGAAGAAGAGAAGATTGGAAGTAGCTGTGGGAAACGTTGGAAAGATGATGGATCGCGCTACGCGCACGATAAACTTACGTAGAGATCTGTTGTTGCGATATCGAACGATCTTTTTGCGGATGAGCGGCATTGTCGGGAGAGATGCCGTCGCATTCGCTGGAAAAGTAACATTTGTACTTGAGACAGACGGGGCAGCTGTCGAAGATGTGTAGATTGCCACAAACGGAGGATACCCGGTAGTATCTTGGCGGCACATCGAATTCTGTGTCGGTATCGGTATCGAGGTAAATATCGTTCCGACACTTTGATCCGTATTTCATCGGATGGTAACATTGACTGGTACGGGCGAGTTCGCCTTCACACGAGTATTCTGCGTGGTTGCACGGATCGTTTCGACACTGTGTGCTGTAAAAATCGAAATTTGACAAAGTTGAGATCGCAACAAGCACCGTGGGTAGGTAATATATAAGCAAGGAAGAGGGAATCGGTAGTATACTTACAGATGGCAAACTTGTGCTTTCGCCTTGGTTCGACTATGACAAACCTTTCTCTGCCTGATGATACCTTTGACGGGTCGTTTCCTGTGAGCGTGGGATTTTTGCTGAAAATTACGACCGGTGGAAGGATGAAATAGCGTAGCCAAACGTAACGTAAAGTAACGCGACTATAGCGGTTTACCTTGGAATCGATGAGTTTCGGATTGACGATGTACGGCCCGTCGAGGTTCGCGTCGTAAATCGTTTTCACCTCTTCTATCACCGTTTTCGTGGAAATTTCGATTTTAGGCGCTATAATACCCTGTTGAAACGGATTCGCCTTGGAATTAGTTTAACGAAGAGCGTGGCTGTTATACAGTCGCAGAGAATGGATACTAACGGGGAAATACTTGGTCGGGTCCATGAGCAGATCGACGTCGACTCCGGGCAGCAACCGTTTGCAATAAGTTACCGGATAGAGAAGATCGGCCAAACTGGTCTGAAATGTAGCCAAAAGGATGGGCTGGTTGCACGGACTAGGCCATTGTATCAATTCAGCGTGGAGTGATTGTTGCTGCAGAATCCGTTGCAAGTCTGTCAAAGCAGCCAGCCGTGTGAAAGTTTTCTTAAAGTTAAACTCGTTGTGAAATAATAGTGGAAAAATCGGCGATACTCTGTGAGATTCTAGGGTGGAACCAAAACTGTTTATTCGCAATGCTATTTTTCCGTTAGGACATAGCCATACACCGGGACACGTAACCTGAAAGAGGTTATTTTTCCAATTAGTTCGATACGAAGACGGATCGTGCGTTGCACGACTCTCGGATGACTACTTACGGCGTGTAACTCTAGTCGTATTTTCACACAGAAACCCTTGCCCGCCATGATCGCCGCTGCGATAGTTTGGTTCGGTAGCGAGCGCGACTATCGAGATATCCGGTAACTTATCTGAAGATCATTTTCTTGGATGGCGGTTTTAGCAGACGGAGGGAATCCGCGAGATGGCGAGTCGGCGGGATAAGTGACGCGATCACCGTTTTATCGATGTGTTTTTGGCAAACGTATTCTCGAAAAAAAAAAAACGGGGTGTACGGCGTGCAGAGTCGATGTGCTGGCGGTTGTGTTCGGTGGTGGTGGTAGTGGCGGTGACGGTGGTGGTGGTGGTGGTTTACGGTAGTGGCCGGTGCCATGTCGGCGCGGGATCGGTGTGGCTCGTTCGTTGCCAGGAAACGAAGCGGGCACAACATCGATATTGAATTTTATCGACGATCGCGACAAACGATAGCATAGCCGCGTCGTTTAAACTTTGAATGGTATTCCTAGAAACTTCTCGGTCGGTAAACCTCTCTGAACGTGTCGTATTCGAAGCTCGTTAGCGATAAAGTCCGTTTGTTTTCGGGCAAACGATAACC
Organism: Bombus hortorum; assembly: GCA_905332935.1. Lineage (NCBI taxonomy): Eukaryota > Metazoa > Arthropoda > Insecta > Hymenoptera > Apidae > Bombus > Bombus hortorum. Next base: position 802,141 of record HG995198.1, read on the forward strand.
TTGGATCCTTGGTTCGAACTATCAAGGGTTCCGAGAACCAGCCATACCTATGAAATTGCAATCGTTTATATTTCCGGATGTAACGTGTATATCTCTAGGGCGTACTCCATATTGACCGTCGGTGGCTTGAACGCGTAAATATCCTTCGGTGCGAGGACCAGTCGTTTCGAGATCAAATCTACGTACTCTCGTCGAACCTCGGAAGCCGGGATTGCGTCGTGTTTTGCGTAAAACTTACCGGTCAGAGGTTTCGTACGCGCGATAGCTACGAACTTTTCTTGCAGGCGAAAGTACTTTTTCTCCTTCTCGTATCGCTCAGTATAAAATCGCAGTTTCACAGGGTTCATGTCGCTTTTATCCGTCCGATTTCGTCGATTCGCGCGAAACGCGCTACTGGAATTTTTCGTACGCGGAAAATTGGTTTGGCGAAACGGCGCGTGAGAGAAACAAACGAACGGACAAACGAACAATGAAACATCGGAGTTTAACAATGAGCAGGCGAACGATGCTCCGTTCGAATAGCATGGTTTATTTTAAAATACGAGTAGAAAACGCATACATAAGAAGCGGAAGACCGTGGCTAGTCAGTCAGAGATTCGCAGCGAATACCCGCAACGTTTTCAAGGGATCTTGGTGAGATACGACCAAGATAAAACTTGCTCCGCGAGAGTATAGAGGGGAAACGCGAAACGCTGCTCGAGACTCGTTTCAGTGCAACGAATCCCGTTAAATCGTCAACGAAAGTGCGAAAACGTTGCGCGCGACGAAGCAACTCGCTCGTTACTCTCGCGCAGCGTTCACGTTTTCGCGACAGTCCGCCAGATAGAGTATCTAGCCGTTCCAACAGCTACGTATCTCGCGTCAGCCTTAAGCTTCAACTTAACCTACAATTTTATAAATACTGCAGCCAAAACCGCTCGTAACCACATACACGCGTTTCGAGGGGATAACACGTAAAGAAGAGAAAGGAGAAACTAGAGAAAAAGGAGAGAACGAACACGCGGTTCGTTGGATTATACGAACGTCGATACTGCATACGCACGTCGAGTTTCTCGAAAAAGATACAATTCACGTGGCAACAACATTTTCAAGGCACACTTTTATATAATATAGTCGTAAAAATAAAAGCGACGACGATGATGTAACAATAACGATAACAATAATAACGACGATAGCTGTGGTCATCGTGACGATGGCGATGATGATAAAATAGCGATGATAACAACAGCGATAGAAAACAACCATTGCAATGTCGCATTTTAAGATTTATTGAGTAAAGAAGAGAGAAAAACGTGAAGTTGGCAGAATGGACGAGACATTTGCTGTAACGAATATGGACTGAGCGTCCGACGTAACGAGCGTAACGTAACGCGGACGAAAACAGAGGGCAGGCAAAGAAATACCGTTTCGTCGGTTTCGAGGGAAGACGAGACGGGATGGTTTTAGGCCGTTGGATCGTTTCGTAACGATAGACGAGAGGAGACAAGCGTTCGGTACGGTCGGGCAATTGCGATTGCACTCGAAATCCTACGTCGATTAAATAAATAGACTAGAACGAGGTCGTATCGAGATGGTGGGAAAAATACGATCTTGCGTCTGCAACGCGGAATAAGAGAGTATTTTCTAAAACGAACTGTCGCAATGACTTGGATACGCGTATACCGTAACGCACGTTACCGATCACTTGGGCGGGAAACGTGGACGATAACGCTGGAATCGATGCGTGCGACGAACAAATGTAGCTGGACGTTGGGTGCGCGCGTTGAGCGTGGTCGCGCGAATCGGCGAAAACGAGATTAACTGTGGTCGTTGGCGCAACGGTTCGTCGTTTCAGCGCACGTGGAAAGCGAATGTTTCGTCTGGGTCGTACGTTCGCCTTTGCTCCTGGAAAATCAAAGGAAACGCGATATTACAACCGTCGATGAATCAAGGAGGAGGAGGAGGAGGAGGAGGAGGAGAGACGAGCGTTTACCTCCTCTGTTCCGTGGATCGTTCGTCGCAGGAAGCGGCCGATGAAGTCGGATCGGTATCTTCGTAAAGCTCCAACGTTCTCGCGTTCTCCGTGCAAGTTTTCCGTTTCGCAGCGTTTGCGCGTAGATCTGAATTTCCGTTGTAGTAGCCGTTCTCGCACCTAGTCGGATACTCGCTGCACGTCGGCGACCTCCTAGACGGCGAGTAGTCCGCGCTGCTCGGAGACAGCAACTCCTCGTAGTACTGGACGGTTTTCGGTTCGGCAAGTCCGATCGCGTACTTTCTCGGCAGAGAGGAGTAGCCGAGGCTGACAGAGTCGTTGGACAAGCTGGAAGCAGAAGGTCTGTACACGGTGGCTAGGTCCGGATCCGCGGTAAAGTCGGCACTGTGATATCTCGACCTGGAGGCGGACAGATCGAAGGTCGGCGACCTGAGATACCTTCTGAGAGGATCGTAGGACGAGGAGAGTACGACCGGGTGCTCGGTCGGCGATTTGAGGTCGGTGACGTAGCCGGTGTCGGAGTAGCGAGCGGATCGGTCGAGCGATCGATTGCGACGATCTATCGCGACACCGTCCTCGCTGTAGAAACCGTACCTTTTGTCCGTGGCGTACCTGTTGCCGCCGCCGCCGCCGCCGCCGCCGCTGCCACCGGTCTTCGAAGCGACCGCGGAAGCGAATCCGGCATATCCGGTTCCGTATCTACCGCGATCCCGATGTTCGCGGTGTCCGCTGAAGCTGAATTTTCTCGGCAGCGTGGCGCTGCCGGGCAAAGCGACGCCCGGCGGCGGAGCCGTCAACGACGGTCTTCGTCTATCGTTGAATCGCGAGTAGAAGCTCCGTCTGCGTATTCGATCGATCACCGATTCCGAATTTTCGGCGTTGTCGTTTCTGGCGTACGACGAATGGGACGGAGACGTGGGCGAGTGCAAGTCCGGTCGCGCGTGGCTCAATTCCGCCGAGCTGATCGACCACGAATCGAAGCTCTCGGGATCGTCCATCGGCGAAAGAACGTCGTTCGGATAATCGGTGCCGGCGACGGCGGTAGTCGCGCTCGTCGTTATTGGTCGGTCGTTCTCCGTCGAAACCTGCGAAGGAATCGCGCTCGACTTTCTCTCTTCCGGAGGACCTTGCACCGCGTTCACCGCCGATTCCGCGTGGCTCTCGATGATCTTGGCGCACTCGGTCACCTCTCTCTTCAGTTCGGCGACGTCTCTCGCGCGCAACGGCTTGTCGACGATTATCTTGTTGCCGGCGATGCTGGCGCGATGCGTCACCTTCGACAGGCATTCCATCAGCTTGCCGGGCAGATCTTGGTTCGTCGTCGACGACGGCGAATCGGATTTCGGCGAGTCCCTCTTTGGCGTAACGTTCCTGAACGAGTGTTGAGGTATCTTGGACAGATCGAGCTTCAGGTTGTTCCTGTTCGGTCGTTGAGACTCCCGTTGAATTTTCGTCGGTTCGTCGTTGTTGGCTTCCGTCTCGACCGTCTCCTCCTCGGAACAGTCGTTGGCAGCTCTTTCCTCGCTCTTGTCGCCCGATTCCGTCCCAAGTCCGTTTTCTTCCGCGTTGCCGGCCTTCGCGCTAGCCGTCGCGACTTTCGACTCGACCGAACTCTTGTCGCTGATACCGGCCACCTTCTTCTTCGTTCGAGGTTTCGCGGGCTTCTCCTTTCCTTCCGACGTTTTATCGGCGTCGCCGGATTTGTCGATCGATTTGTCGATCGATTTGTCGCCGGTCCCACCGCCGGAGACCGTCGACTTTTTCACCACCTTCTTCGCCACTCGTACTACTCTCTTCTTCTTTACGCCGTCCGAGTCGTTGCTTTCCGACGTTTCGCACGTCTTTTTCGTCGGTTTTCCCGTCTTCTTCTCCGCGTTCTCGGATCTGCTCGGTTCCGCGGACGAGGCGCCGTTCTCCAGCGAACATCGATTCGCTCGTTTACCTCTGTTGCCCGGGATCGCCACCGATCTCTTTTCCGTCGATCTTTTCTCGTCGTCGTTCGGTTTCTCGCGTCTCGTATCCGTCGTTCCTTGCTCCGCGTCTCGGTTCCAGTTACCTCTATCCCCGGCCGATTCTTTCTCGCGCGACGCGCTCCTCTCTTTCGCGGTCGACGGTGTTCCGTCCTGCTTCGGTCCCTCCTTCGACGAGAACCGCCTCGAAGATTCGCACGAGGAGACGCGTTTTTCCGGCTTGTCCGATTTGTTCGTCTCGCCGATCTTCTTCGCGGATCTGGCGTCGGCGTTGGCGACCAGCTTGGTCGGTATCTTGCTACCGACGGTAGGAGCGGTGGTCGCATCCTCGACGGACGTAAGATCCGCGAGCAACACCTTCGGCGGGCTCTTCTTCAGCTTGCCGAGGATCGTGGTCTGCGATCGCGGCGCGCCGTTCGCCAGCTGCTTCGGATCCGCTGTCTTGAACAAACCCAGCACGGAGGAGACTCTGCTCTTCGGAGAGTTCCGCTTCGGGTTTTTCGGCCGGGAGAGATCCTCGACGCTGCTCGCTCTTTCGAGGGTAACGCGTTCGTTCGAGGCCGAGGACAGACGACGGTCGACCGGAGGCGCGGATCGCTCGCGCGACGCTTCGTTGCCGATCGTTCGCTCGTCGCTCGCTGCCGATTTCACCGTCGTCTTATCTCGGCCCGACCCACGCTGTTCGTCGTTGCACCGAAGACTCTCGAGCTTCTTCTCCAACGAGTGCAGAAATCCGTTTCGCGAACCTTCGATCGGCTCTGTCGTTTCCGCCGCCGTTTCCCTTTCCCGCGAGCATCGATCCCTTCTGCGACAGTTGATCTCGTTCTTCAGTTCCTTCTCCCGTTTCTTCTCCGTCTCGGCGCTGCCTTCTCGGCTCGTCGCCGTTGGCACGATGGTTTTCGACACCGCTGCCGCGTCCTTGTTCTCGCTTTTCCGCTTCATGAAGCGAGACTTGCGACGTTCGTTCTCCGCCGCCTTCTGCGCTTCCTTCTCCTTCGCGTAACGACTCTCCTCTCTGGGCGTATCGAAAAAGTCCGGCCGCAGGAATCGCGATATCCGGCGTTGCTTCGACTTTTGCGGCTTCTCTTTCTCCTTCTCCGCCTCCGTTTCCTTCTCCTTGTCCCTGGTCGGCTCGTTGTCCGAGCGGCTGGCGGCCGTCTTGAAAAATTTGCTCAGCAGCGACCTTTCCGGCACGAGGGTTCGCGCCACGAGATTCGCCACGTCCTGCGAATCCGCCAACGATTTTCGCCGGTCGACGACCGCGCTCGGCTCTCTGGTCAACGAGCCGGATCGCAGCCTCAGGCTGGGGATACAGGTTCGTCGCTTCGTGGTCGCCGAGCCTCCGGTCGTCTCCGCCACCGAGATCAACGATCGTTTCTCGCATTTGTCCGCGTCTCGGTAGCTGGAGGTTAGATTCACGCCGCCGGACGTGCCCAAGTTCTTCAGTTTCGATTCCCTGATCAAGTTCTCCGCGGCTAACAACCTGTTCTCCAAGTTTCTCGACGACGTGTCCGACTTGTACGCGGGCTTGTAGTCGACCGCGTTGTTGGCGCAAGACTCGGTCGGCGAAGCGTCGTCGTCCAACGGATTAGTGTTCGAGTCGCAGGCCGACGTGGACGCGTACTCCGAGATCGAGCCGCTTCTATCGCCGGCGAACGCGTCGTCCGACGTCTCTTCTTGAATCTTGTCCGTGCGATACGAACGGAAGCTGTCCTTTCGCAGTCTGCCGGTGCTGGCTCGACCGCCGCCAGTTTCGTTGTACCATCTGCCGAGGTTGCCACGCGCCACCGTGTCCCTGGGGAACGTGGAGAAGAAGGAGGAACGACCGTGCAGGTGCCGATGATCGGCGAGATCGTCCTCGTCGTCGAAGAGACCGACGACGGTTCGACGGGGCGAGGCGAGCGATCCGGTTGCCGACTCCAGTAGGCTGTTGGTTCTCCTAATGGCCCGTCGATCGCTCGCCGACCGGTGCTTGTACTCGGACTGGTCGGAAACGGTGGAGACGGATCGGTCGACCGCCGCCGCCGCCGCCGCCGCCGCCGCCGCCGACGACGACGACGACGCCGCCTCGGACGCGTCTCTCTCGGCCGAACGGGCCCGGCCTTCGCGCGAAACGGACGGCGATCTCGTCAAGGATCGTCTGGTTTGCTCGATCAACGTTCTGCCCAATCGTCTGGTCAAGCTCGGCGTGAAGCTTTGCTCTAACGATTCCTGCGTCTCTTTTTTCGTTCGCGTTGCTTCCGCTTCTACGTCTTCGCGTGCTACTTTATCTGAAAAACAAACCTCCGGATGACATGCGTTCTCGGGCCGATCGTCCAAAAGTTTCGTCGTTGTCTTTATGCGGGAGGCGGACAAAATACTCCGACTTTCTCCATATTTACACTCCTTTATTTCTACATACATGAAATTTCTTCTTCCGTCTCTTATAAAATTTCTCGAAAAATTAATAAATAAATTTAACCGATGAAAGAAAGAAAGACAGATAGATAGATAGAGATAGAGATAGATAGAGAGATAGAGAGAGAGAGAGAGAGAGAAACGGCTCCAAGGCCATTGAACCGAACGATGAACGAGTTTGCCCGCGCGCAGCGTATCGTAACGCGATAAACAGAGAAGAAGGAAAGGGAAAAAAAAAGAAAAAAAAAAGAAAAAAGAAAGAAACGAACAACCCGGTTCTTTGGTCCGATTGTTTCGATCCAACGTTACGTGGAAGGTGTCCGAGAACGATCGTCTCTCTGTACCGTTATGTCGTCGCAGGAAACGAAATTTAAAAAGAAATAAAGAAGATGATCAAAGAGAAGATGGGGAAAAAGGAGGCGAAAGGACTTGGAAAACGATACGAAACGTACGGACGAAACGAACGAATCGAGGGACGGACTGATACCGAACGCGCCGCTAAACGGGCAAAGGCGTCGATAGTTCGATGTCTGGCACTTTCGGGGTTTGTACAGTGTAATACCATCCCCCTTTTCAAAATGTACATCGACGATGATGTACGGGCACGTACCACACGCACACGCACACGCACACGCACACGCACACGCGCACGCGCACGTTCACACGTATACACGCGCCAGGCACACGCGGATGTGTATATATATCTATATATATAGATAGATAGATAGATACATACATACATACATACATACATACATATATGTATACGTACATAGGTGCGTACGTGACATACGTCTCCAAGTATATCGACACGAGAAATTGTCAAGAGTAAACTCGTATACTCGCCGAACGATGACATGCAGCATATGAGGCTTTCTATGTGCGTACGGACGCTGGGTTATAGGTTTTTTAGCGGGTTCGAAGAAATGAGAACGGTATTTGGAGAGCGCGAGATGGTTGGCTTTGCGAATCGATGGGAAGGTGGCCGGCTGCTGCGAGCGGCGTCAAACTCGACTCAAACGTTGAAAGCGACTGGTGAACGGATTCGCAAGATCAACCATTTGGCGGTCGAGTATAACATCGAAATAAATAGGTTATGTCGTGTCGAGTGACGACGGAAATCAGAACGCGTGAAATGTGTAAACTCAAGTCGAGGATAATGCAGAGTGTACGGTATTAAATACGATATGATAGCGTTATCAAAGCATGCTGAGAACAATGTAAAAGTAATAAAACGTTGTTATTTAAACTCTTAAAAACACAACAAATATCAGCCATCTCAAACAGGGGTTAGCTCCTTTCGCCTCGCGGTGTACAATTTTTCCAAGTATCTTTCCTCTTAATGGCGTAAGCTTTGGACGGTACGCAGCGGATACGTGGTCTCGGAGATGGATCGATCCATCGCTGGTGTTCGCGCATCGACCGATCCTTCGTCGATCGCTTCGACGTCCACGCGTCGTCACAGCCAGACGATGGCGTATTCCTTGAAAGAGCGCGACGACCCAGTCGATGGATCGAATCGCCGGGCTGCGTCCGTCGAGCGGCGGAAACTCGCAAAATCGCTTCCACGTCTTCTCGTTCAGCAGCGTGGTGCTTGTTGCTCGATCGACGCGAGATCTTGCTTCTGTCCGGGTCGGCTAACGTTTGTCACGCGGCGCGCGCCAGACGAACGCGACCGCGGTCGAGCTACGACGAGTGGAGGAGCGCGTTGGTGACCGGCGTGATATCGCAACTTTGATGTTGGCTAGGTGTGCAGAGAGTTTGGCCGAGTGTCGCGCAAACATCGGAACGTCGGCCGCACGTCGCTCGAACGATCGCCAACATTCGCGTGATCGATCGTGCGGCAACAGAGCGACGAGGTGACGTTCGTCGGATAAAAGTGTGCTGGCATAGTACCTAACTTGCTTTGCCTACTGGGGATTAGCATCCGCCCGCCTACGTAGAGTCACTCGCACGGTCGCTGCAACAACCGTGAGAAAAAAAACCGTCAATTACACCTATTTAGACAAAACGATTCTACCGTGATTTTCCAGTGTATATTTTCGATAATCGGTCGCACCATCGGCACGGTTCGTTCGTTGCCCGACCGACCAAAGAACGATGCCACCTTTCCACCGTCTTTGCCGTATAATCGCGCGACAATTAGGCCGATCGCGCGGAAAGATTGATAATTAAGCGTCGAAAGCCGTTTAGCTCGGGTTCGCGTCTTACGAAACTCGTTCTTTTGGCGATCCAACCACGGCCCGTATAAAGAAGAAGAAATTTCCTCTGCGCGCGCGCGCGCGCGCTTCCGGCCGGCGTCGCTTCGCGCGGAACAAACTTCTCGTTGGCAATTGGTTTGGAAGAATCGGTTGCTCGAGCGATCTCGTCGGTTCTGGCATCATCCTTCTTTCGATCGAAACGCGCCCCCTCGACCGATCTCACCTCTCCTCGTCGTCTGTCGTTTTACGGCCAACTTTGCTTCTCTTCGATTTTCTTTTTCGATCCAACGACCGTGACGACGTTACGAACGTGCGGTTACGAACGTGGTACCGAAGAAGAAAGCGAAAGAATGCGCGGCCGATTGGTGTGTGACGGATCGAGGTTTCGTCGCATCGAGAACGAAGCGATCGTGGCGGACGGTGCGCGTATACCGAAAATATCAACTCTGGAACATCTGCTCCGATCGCTGATTGAAGAGTCGACGATAGACTGAAGATGCGAATTAGATGCGTAAATTTTCATCAAAGATGGATTTTATCTTGGAGAGTAATAGAACTGAATCTCCTCGTGTATTCGTGTATATGGGTAACGTGTGCAATCATGCTTTAAAAAGTAAACTTTAGCGTGACACTGAATAAATTAAAGAAGAAAAGTGAATTGCGGCTGCTCGTGTTAATGGGATAGTATGTAAATCAACAACATCGCAACTCGCTACTACTGCGTGTATTACGGGCTTCTATATGTGTTAGGCAAAGTACGGCGAGTCACGTCTGTGAGTAATTTTAATGCTCAAACTTGTTCGAACGCGAGCGCAAATTAATCGTTCGATGCTTGATCGCGTAATCGCGTGTCTTCGGTCTGCGTTCTATCGCGGAAAAAATGAAGAAACAGAGTGTGAGAAGAAGAAGAAGAAGAAGAAGAAGAAGAAGAGGAAAGAAAAACGGAACAACAGGCAGGCAGGTACCGTTTGCAAAGAACACGGTGCAGACATGCGCTTAGAAAACTGTATCTGGTTCGCGCACTTGTACTTTGCGCAACGAACAAGCCGGTGTAAGCCGCCACCGAAAAAAAACCGGTGCTCTCTCGTCCAAAATGCAAAAGGAGACGCGCGAGTACCGGTTACGTTTCGATCAGCCGACCTTCTCGATTTCGCTATACGCGTCGCAAATCACTGAAACCGTTTACCCACCTGTGCCAAACACGAACCATGTATCTTTATATATTTCTAAACGAGGTTAGTATCAAATGTTGCAAAAAACATCGTCAGGCAAGAACACCGGAAAAAAAGATACTCGGCGGAGGAAGAGAGCGAGAGAGAGAGAGAGAGAGAGAGAGAGAGAGAGAGAGAGAGAGAGAGAGAGAGAGAGAGAGGGGAGAAGAGAGAAGAAAATGAAAAAGAAACGGCAAGGGGAGGAAAGATGGACGATCGACGGAGAAACTGGGCTATAGAGAGAAAGAGGATCCGGGGAGAGGCAGGGCGAGGCAAAAATAAAGAAAAAGATACGCTCTGTCTATCAACGACTCGACAACAGCTAGGTTGTACCAGAAAATGCGTACCGAGTAAACGCATTCGGCATTTTCTCGTACGGCTTGCGATTTCAACCAGTGACAAAATAGATCCTCGTGAGAATACATCTTGTTAAATAGGAACGCGACTAGGCGGAAGCTCGTTTGATCCGCGTTGCAAAGCGTTTCCTCGCTTCCGCCAGACACAACGTGAGAAATAATTGCGAGATAATTTTGACACTGGGTCGAATCTCGAGCCGCGTGAACCGTTTGTGATCCGGCGATCCATTCGACGATCCGTTCGACGATCGTTGCTTCCGTCGAGACTCGACGACGAGCAGGTGGAACATGGAACGCAGAGGGTTCACCCTCGTTGGATACGAACGATTCATTTCGCAGCACGATACGGTTGTTTCTGTACGGTAAAATTTGTAGAACGATCGTAGAATAATCGCTGCATATTCTCTTACCTCTTGGTAAAGTGTTACTGCCGACATCGAATACCGTTTCCCTCGAAGGATTACCGTACGATCCTGGACTGCTCGGAGTTCCTGGGTTCGACGTGTTCGCGCAATCTTTCCTCGACAGTATGTCGCCCTCTCGACCGAGCGAATGCCTGAACTGCGACTCCGACAACCGCCTATAGGTTCCAAACAGATAAAACGTTTGCGTGATTTCCCACGGATTGCGAACGGATTTGCTTTCACGCGCGTTCCATTGATCGCGTTGATCGAAACTATCCTTCCGATCTCGTCAACGTAACGAAACGCAACCGTTCGTTGGCTGGCTGTTGGATACCGCGGAGATCGGCCGAAGAGCCGGCGTCTCGAAAGTGCAACTCCGACAGCCAACCTTTCGTACCGACGACGAGTCCCGTGTATGACATAGCTGTGTAGCGTTTAAAAAGCGTGAAAGGCAAAAGTCGTGCGCAGAGACGTCGCGTGCGCCTGTCTACTCTGTACGCGTTTCGAACGGCGAGGAGAACGGCCGTTGCTTGTTACGGCGAGCCGTTACGTTCAAGATAGAATACTCGTGATATATTTTGCGCTACCTTCTAAAATAATCGGCATAGACTACATTGTTCTAAAGTTGTTGTAACAATTGGACTCACGTAGTCACGGTCCTCGTTTCGACATACGTCTGGTAGCTTGCACAAACAAGCGTTAAACCGTTGTCATTAGGTGTCCTCGACATTTCAGCAATCTCGCGCGAGAAACAGAGATAGACGGATGGCGAAGGACGGCTAAACGGCATCGATAAATTACCTCGACAACGGTTTGTTTAGACCCCACAACGCTTGCGAGGAATTGGATCCTAATCTTCCAAACAGGCGGGAACTTGGAAAGCCGGTGGTACGATTGTCGTCCACGTTCAATCTCTGTGTCAAGCTTCGCACTCTGGACAGCAGAGTGGAGAATAGATTCTCGGCGGTTAACAATTCGAATCCGTCGTCGTCGTCGTCCTCGCCGGAGGACAAGCTGTCCACGTGTTCCGGTGGCTGTCTCGATGGCCGGGAGCTTCTCAGTCGGTGCATGTGTCGTTGTAACAGATCCTCGCTGTCTCTGCAAGCAATACGAAAACGCGTATCATCGACTCCTTGCCGATCGATCGGACGCTCCGAACAACGAGCTCGTCCAAAGCTGGTGGACTGAGAAGCGAAGAGAAAGCCCCCTACCTGTGCAACGAAGAGAACGGCGATTCATCCTCGCTGGCGTCCGACAACAGCGAGCTCATTCTTCGAGGTCTACCAAATCTGGAGCGGGGCACGTTGGCGCTAGACGGTGTGCCACCGGTTTTGCACTCAGGCTCCACGCTACCGGATCTGGGTGTCACGTATCCACCGCCTTCCACGGCGATGGGAATGATATATTCGCGAGGACTCTTTCGGATCGGCTCGGGACCAACGGTCGATCCTAGAGCGCTATCGGTATCCGAGTCCGCGGTCGATTGACGGGACAACGAGCCCGACCGCTGCGAAACCGATCTTTGAGGCATCGGCGGTGGCTTGGAAGGTGGAGGCGTGGTGGACGTATGTCGCGACTGCCGATGATCCGCTTCCATCTGTCATTGGAAATCGTGTATCGAACGGATCAAGAACCGACGAACTAGACATCGCTCGAGTTGCTGCAACGTTCTAATACCTGAATCGGAATTATCCTCTCCTTCGGCGCACCGCTCCTCGGTCTGCTTTCCGGTTCCAAGCTGGAGCTTCGATTGGTCTGCGGTACCGCGGCTGCAACGGGAAATGCCACTTCCGACCGTTGCGTTCGCAGTTTCTGCGGCTGAAACGCGTCGATCTTGGCCTCGAGTTCGGATTTGAACGCGAACGGAGCTTGGGACTTGTAGGGTTTCGCACTCGTCACGGAGATCTCGGCTTTGCTCGTCTTTCGCGGTCTGGGTAGAGTCGCGCTCTTTAGCGTGATTTCCATTTTGCTGGACATTTTTGGCTCTTCCGGTTCGTCGTCGTCGTTGTCGCCGTCGTCGTTATCGTTCTCGAACGCTTCTGTCGAGATCTGAAAAAATTCGGTCAGATAAAAAAAAAAAAAAAGAAAAGCCGCGTGCACGGTTAGAACGTTTTCGTTCGCCGATCTACCGTCGATCTTATCGCCGATCTTACCGTCGGTCGTCCGTCCGCGTCCGCTGTTTTCTCCTCGAACGAGAAGTTGGTTTCGGTGGGCGTCGTAGTCGAGGATTGCGCGGTCGAACGCGAATCGTTCGTACTAACCGATATCTTTGACGGAAGTTTCTTTGGTTCTTGGCCGGAGGGCGAAACTGGCGGAGATCCGTTTATCCTCCTTTGCATAGGTGGTTTACCGATCGCACCGCTTATTATGTCGATAGCCCGTTTCTTCGCCTCTTCCTTCTTCTTCTCTTCTTCCTCGTTCTCCTCTCCCTGCTCCTGCTCCTCCTGTTCCTCGCGCTCGATTCGCGTTGGCTTCGACTTGTCGTTCGAACTTTCGTTCTTCTTCGTGTCCGTCGTGGGAACGTCGATGATCATTTTGGACGCGACGCATTTCGTAGGCGGAGGCGTGACAATGGAAGAGAGACTGGCCTTTCTTTCGAACACGCGCTTCGCCCCTCCGACGTTCACGCCGGGTATAAAGATCTTTTTAGGTTTCTCGTTCTCCACGTTCGACGCCATCTGATTGAACTTCTCCGCGGTCTCGAATATCTTGGAGCGTCTCCTTTCGAACGTCTTCGCAGGAGCGTCTCGCGGTTCGTTGGAAAGTTCCGAGTCGAGGGAGAGCGCCTTTTCTTTCAGCTTCTTAAACTCTCGTTGTGTCGCCTCGAGGTTGATCGAATCCTCTTGGCCGGCGGTCGACGACGTTCTCTCGAACCTCTCGTTTCCGGGCAAAGTCTTCTCGTTCGATGGTTCGAAGGCGGTAGTCGCGGAACACGCGATCGTTTGATCGTGCGCCGTCTCCGAACGTTTCGACGATTCGTCGCGGTGTCCGTCGTCTAACGATTTCGCTTGGCGTTCATCCGGCGAGCGTTCCACGTCGTGATTAGCGACGACGCGGTCTTCCGACGGGACTCGCCGGGATTCGTCTATCGCGAGTGGTCGCTGTTCCGGTTCGTGAATCATCGGCGTTTTGCTTCTCTCCTTGCTCGGTGACCTCTCGCTACATTCTTTGATTAACTCTAGACAAGCCGCCGTAGATTCGATCTTGTTCAAGTCGACGGTCTTGCTGATAGGAACGGTTACCATTGGGTCCACCTCCATAGCTTCCTCCGTGATCGAGTTTGGAATAGGCGCCGAGTGATGCCTAGAAAGGGGGAAAGAAGAAGAGAGAAAAACAGAGTAACGAACGAGTTGAATGGGAAGAAGGTTGGGCTGGACGAAGAGGCTTCGTATCCTCGATTACCTGGACGCGGATTTGTACATTCTGGCTTCGGGTTCGTCCCGCTTTTCTTTCCTTCGTGATCGTTCCTTCCGCTTGGCATCGGCGGCAGCCGTTTCGTCCATCGACGGCGTTGTCTCCAATTTCCTTTTGGCGTCGCCACCGACCGGAGCGGTCCTCTGCTCCTCCTCGATTAGCTCTCTCCTTATTCGTCTATCGGAACCGCTCTGATCCAGTTCCATCAAGCTGCCGACAGAATGGCATCTGGTGGGTATCAGAGTTTCGGAAGACACGTTATTGGGAACGTCCGCTGCGGCTGGTTGCTGGTCCCCGACGACCAGCTTCTCCGCGCTCGCCGACTGTGGCACCAGAGAGAGCAGCAAATCCAACCGAACGGGAGTTTGAGCCGCCAGGTCCTCTGCGATGTCCAGGCAATTCTGCTCGTAACCCTCGTTCACCCACCAATGGGTGCAAATCCTTTCGATGTCGGCTCTTCTGGCGGGACAAACGGTCAGCATGTCCTTGATAAGAGGGGAGGCGGCTGGAAGAAACACGGGACGAGTGAAAACGCGTCGACGTTACTCGAAGACGGGGAAACAGCGAGCTACGAGCCAACACTTACGCGACGGTTTCTTAGGTTCGAAGTAGTCCGACTGTGAGATCTGTTTGACTAGTCGTTTGAAGTTGGAGCCGTCGAAGGGCATGGCACCGTACACCAGAGTGTAGAGAAGAACGCCCAGGCTCCAGCAGTCGACTTCGGGGCCGTGATACGGGGTACCCTTGACGATTTCGGGACTGGCGTAGAGCGGACTGCCGCAGAACGTGTTCAACAGTCGTTGCTCGTCGAACACGTTCGACAAGCCAAAATCCGCGATTTTCGCGTTTCCAACCTGATCCAGCAGTATGTTTTCCAGCTTCAAGTCCCGATGACAGATTTTGTGCTTGTGACAGTAAAACACCGCGGTGGCTATCTGTCGAAATATTCGCCGAGCCTCGTGTTCCGTCAGCACCTTGCGCTCGCTCAGGTAGTCGTAGAGTTCGCCACCGGCTGCGTACTCCATTACCAGCACCATCTTCTCCCTGTTCTCGAACACTGGAATAAACGCGATCGACGTGAGAGTTCCGATCTCTGGAAGAAACGAGACCGGACGAGATCGGACGAGACGAGACAGACAAGCCCGTGTATACCTTCGTATATGTGAATAATGTTGGGATGTTGAACGCTCGACATTATCTGAATCTCCCTTCGTATCCTGATCAAGTCGGCTTCCGTTTCTATCTTGCATTTTTTAATAGTTTTAATCGCCACTTCTTGCCCGGTCTCCTTGTTGATTCCCAATTGAACTTTACCGTAAGTACCTTGACCGAGCTTCTTGATGATGTCGAACCTGAGAGCAAGAGAAAAGGAATACGGATTGACTCGCGTGCTCGTGATATCCGCAACGCGACTACATACTACTATCTTATCGTCTCGCGTTATGTACGTTCCAGCAAGTATTTAGCGAACACGCGAATCTTACTGCCCCCTCCCCCAATCGTCTAGAATCCCGGTCCTCTCCGCTTCATACCTCTGCTTCAATTTCCGTTTGTGATTGTGAAGTCGCACCCCGCCCGTGCTCTCCATTCCTCCCATTATGTTGTGTATACTCGCCTCGCCCACCACCATTTTTTCTTATTCTTATCTGAAAACAAAGCGAGTACCGGTGTAATATCGAGTACAACAGGCTTTTAAGGTTTAAAGAGGAGGAGGAGGAGGTGGTGGTTCGTTTCATCAGCTGTTTCCGTCGATGCTCGTTCAGCAAGAAAATTCTAGGATATCGAGTGTCCGCGTTGAAAAAAACGCGGTTGCAACGGTGTTGTATTCGCGGTGCGAGACGCACGCGATGGATCGGCAACGAGGTCGTATTCGACCGGACTAGAAAGAGATGGGGAGGGTGGGGAGAGAGATATTATTTCTTTTTTTTCTTTCTTTTCGAAAGATGACTCGTTGTTAGGGTCGACCTCCAAGCTGGAGGTTCGAAGCGGAGGCTGAATGCCCGCGCGGTCTCGCGATCCAGGATAACGGCAACGAGGCAGAGTACGATTATCGGATTTACGGTGAAACGGAGAAGGAAGGACAGACGGACAAAATGCGGTGAGTTTATTTTCGGTTGCGAGACGCCGGCGTGCGTCTCTCCCGCCGATCAACGGCTCTAGCGACGCTTACCCCCCCGACGACGCACGCTCGTTTCCTGTCTGCGCTGTGCGCGCTGCCAACCGTATTCCATCGAATCCAGTCGAATCGAATCGATATACGATTTCATCGAATCGAAATCTCTCGTTCTTTCTTCCGACAGCGCGAGTTCGTTTCTTTCCCTCCGTTGTCTCCGACGACTGGCAACACTGTCCGAGACAAAGACAGCGAAAGCGACACGCGCAGATGTCTCTGCATCGTTCGCGACAGAGTACGGTTAACAAGTAGAATGGTTGGCGATTCGAGGACGAAGGAAAACCTAGAAAGGGGAATGACGATCGCGAACGAAACGAAAGCGAAAAGCTTGGCCGGACGGCGCGCGCGATCCTCGCTCTTGGCCTCCGTTTCCAAGCGAATTCCGCTTTGCTTCGCATTGCCCGGCTACCACGGTGAGTAACCTCGATGATGCGTATAACCTCTTCTGTGTCTTTCCTTGCCCGGAAAGCGTACGAATATTTTTCGAGGCCCACCTTGACTTCCTCGCGGCGAGCTCGTTTGGCTGATCGTCACGCAGAAGCCACGCGTGCCAAACGAGAGGCAGCGTAGCTTTTCACGGAAACGATCGGACCGTTCTATCGCTTTCCGTCTGCAATTCGCAATCCGTCAGCAATTGCATTATCCGCGATAATTGCGAACAACGGAAATCGATGAAATTTTCTCAGCCAGTCGATACTGACTGAGGGGCTGTATACCGAAGGATCGTACAGACGTAAACAACGAAAGAAACAGAAAACGAAGGACGCGAGGATCGAATCGTGAAAGAATCGTGTGGCGGGTCCGGACGGAACACGTGCCCGTAGAAAATCGCACGCGCGCTCGCGCGCGCATACGTAGTCTTTCTCGTTCTCGATATTCGATCGTGCTGCGTTTCGATATTTTTAGCGGGCACGTAGACCCGCCGCGTGGGCAGACCAGCTTCAGGGCTGATGTCCTAATGACTTCCATTTCCCCTTTTTCTCTCTTTCTCCACTTCCTCCTGGCCAAATCGGTGGTCGATCGCCAACGTTTGTTCCATCGAGCGAGAGCAGCGTTCGTGAAACGAGACGTCGACTGGACGACGAAGGACACGGCTGGAGATCGCGATCGATTCGACGATCGGATGACGCGAGCCGAACGAGCGTTCGCCGCTGAGCGATTTCGATGCAACGCTAGTAGGAACGATGTAGCCAGGTCATGATAATTTTTACCTCTTATTTATAGACCGAGTCTAAAATATCTTCTGTCAACGCGCGAAGTCTGAAAGAACGCGAGATAAATTCGACCGAGCAATTAGAAATAAACGCGCGCGACCGATCGCACAGCCGATTCGCGCGGCTTCGCGGTGTCGTATCTTCCAAATCCGACTCGCACTCTTCTCCTTTTCTTTTTTTTTCTTTTTTCTTTTTTTTTCCTTCTTTCCTCGCTCTGCCTCGCTCCTCCTTCCCATCCAGTGCCTATACACCTCTTGCTTTTCGGCGAAATTTTTCAAGTCGGCAAACCTGCTAAGGCGGAACTAGTCGCGCGAACTAGAGGGTCGACGCGCGAAGGCGCCGTTTGGCAACGATCGCTCGAAAAATTTGCCAACTATGATTTTCTTGCCGCGACCTCGAAACGTCGACGATAAACCGTACGAGCACGCGCGCCTCCTTCTAGTTCCTTGTTACGTACGTACGTACGTCTCTTCCGATCCTATCGCCTCTTTCATCTATTTCAAATCGGTGCTACGGATTACGACGAATCTTCGTGCGCCGCTCTGCGTCTTCGATCTCGTTCCCGTCTCTTCCAGCTACTCGTCCGCTCTTTTTCCCCAAACTTTCGAAATTTCGAACGCGATCTGCTACAGTTTCGAATCCGTTGCCAATCCGCGTTAGCCGTTATACGCCCGTTTTCCCCATATCGTTTCACCGTTTAACAGCCGTTTGCGCTCACTTTCCGTTCGTCGACACTCGCTACGAACGACCATAGAGAAAGCAGCGCGAAAGTGCTTCTCCAAACTGTTCGATATACGTAGAATGTTTATCGGGCCAGAGGATGTCGTTCGAACGTGACGTCATCCGCTGGCTTGTATGGCATCTTGTGATTCACGTATTATTATTAAAACCCTTATTATTCCATCGCGCGACTCGCATTGCATATATGAATGAATCTCTGTACGTTCGTCGTGGGTGATTGTACGCGTGGATCGCAATTTCTCGCGACAAAAGTTTGAGTCACCAAGAATTAATAGACTACTCGGTGAATTTCATTCGCGACCATCTGGATCTATGCTATTTCTGCCCTCGTAAATCTTTCGTGGTATTACGTTAAACCCGTATTAACGAGGAAAAGAAAATTAACAAGAGAAGAAAGAAAGAAAGAAAGAAAGAAAGAAAGAAAGGAAAAGGGGACAGAGCCGATGTAGGGAAAAGACAAAGCGTCGATAGACGGCATTCGACGATGGAATCTCGAGTAAAACGTGTCGTGAGAAGACAGAGTTGCTGTATGTTCTCCGACAAATTGCTAAGGTCAGGATCGAAATCGAATTCCACGAGTCCAAGCGTATACGGTGAAACTCGATGTAAATATTGTCGGTAAGAACGAGACGGTAATAGGCGATAGAATCAGCAAATTCATTTCCCGATGCGGGTAATAAGACGTATCGATTGACGCGAGGATCGTTCTCTATCAATTGGGTTAAATAAAATGTATGTCACTGTGTGCGTACATGTATTTGTGCATCGTATGCAACTAAAGCGCGTAGCGTGGTATGTAGGTTCCTGCCGATAAAAATAGCATTCTGATATTTCGAAGAGTTCTTTAGGAACATCCGTTAATTATTTCGATCGTTATCGTTCGCTATATAAACGTAAAAGGAAACATTGAGTGGACGTCATTCCGAGATAATACGGTAATGAAAACGAGAGTGACGTCGACGTCGTGTACGACGATCACGACCACAATCACGACCACGACCACGGCGACGATCACGACGACGACCACGACGACGACGACCACGACCACGACGACGACGACGACGACGACGACGACGAGGAGGAGGAGGGCAACGACGATGACAACGAGCTTTCCTTCTTCGTTATTGAGTAATCGAAAACGCCCACGATAGAAAATCGACGCTTGTTCGTAACGTTTCTTTATTCAGGATTAATCGGGATAGACGTTCACGCTCATATTCGTCGATGGAACGAACGAACGCTCTGAATGAGAATCGACACTCGGGTAGAGTCTAAAAATAGCGAGAATTTGTACCTTACAGTGAACTCTGGAGCCAAATTATCCTCTTTTGCGGCTGCTTTACGCTCCCGGGGAACTATACGATAGTTACACTATTTACACTGTTATTATCGTCTTTGCGGTGACTCCGATCACTAAGTCTCTACGACTTTTGAATTTTTCTGAGAGATCGTACACGTTCCTCGTTTCCATTTCATTTTACCAGACATTTTTCGCGTGACGATACCGCACACAGTTCATGCGCTGCCACCATCTTTATTTACTAATTTTGGACTTGAACACTGAGAACAGGGAATGGATAGATTATAGTGATACCAGCGCCATCCTTCGACGTCATTTTCTACACCGCGAGCGTATGCGTTTTAAAAGAGTCTCGTACGATTTCGCTAATTTCGTTGCGATTGCATTTCGCCGATGCGAACACCGCTATAGAAAAAACATCGTTCGCTATACATTAACGACATTTTTTTTTTACATAATACGACACGATTCTTTGTTATACGCAAGCCGCGCTCTACCTTCCAACTTCCTTTTCCGTATAGGGTACAATCTTTACTTTATGGTAGAATCATAGATCATTCTATGGACGTAATAGTCGCAATAATGCGTGAAATGTCGTCGGAACCAGAATTATCGAAACCAGCACTCGTTAAAGTTACTTGATATGATTTTTCGAGAAAACAGATTTTCATGCCATATTCACGGCTACATCGGTAACACGGTACGTAGGTGGTTACTTATTGTTGGTGCGTTTGCACGTATCGTCGCAATAGAAATACAACATTTGGAAATTGTAGGTTACGTTCACGAACATATGTACGTAGGTTACGTTCAATGTAGTTGCACCTTTGTGTGTTTGTTTCGCGCTATCGAATAATTTTATACGAAGGAGGAAGAGCAAGTGCTTGTAATTCACGGCATGGATACTACGGAAGATTGCAGTGGCAAATGCCAAGCGTTGGAAAATGAGAATCAACAAGCTAACCAATTAATACCTGGATATGAGAATTTTCACGATTATGTTCAGGTATAATTACACTTGTCCAACTGTTTAATTTGGAAAATTTGTCACTTCGTTTGAACGCAATTCGAAGAATCATGTATCAAGTGATCGTTAATATTTTTAGGAAGCATTCGATGCCATAAAACTTGGAATTAAATGTGCCAATAGTTTACCAACTGGATCGAATTTCAATTATTACTCGTGTTTTCCCAGTTTCCTCAAAGCCAAGGATGAAAATACAAAATTGTTATTGAATGTTATGCAGCATTTATTGGGGCTAGCGGGCGTAAAGAGCAATATATCGAATCTCGATATCGAAGAGAAGTTTGATTTTCTGTTAGAAGCGAACGACATGCTTTTGGACCGAGCCGTAAGTTTTTCAAAAGATATTCTTTCTACGTTTCTCTGTGCTTATTAAATGTTAATTTTTACGAATGCAAAACGTGCTGTATATCGCAGAACGCCTTGATGGACAAAGAATGTGGCATCGTTAAGAATACCGAAGTGGAATTGCTGGTGTCAAGCGCAAAGAGTCAACCGGATGAAGTTAACGGTTCGTGGAACAAACAAGTTTATCAGTCCCGAGCCTCGGAGAATATTCAATCTGTTCGTTTATTAGCTGGTAAAAATATTCAAAGGCCGCAGCTAACGTTCAAAGACAAAATTGACAACAGCTCTAAACCTTGGTGTCCTAGAATTAAGGACAAACCCAATTCTTTGAAACCTTTGGCTATTTATTTGGAAGAAGGTGAGAATGGTGAAATCTTTAGCCATCCTTATGAATACGAGCTGGATATGTTCGTCCCCCCTAATGATCAGTTGAAAAAGACGGTACCAAGAAAGTATAAATCTCTGGAAGAAACGCTATTGGTAATGATCAAAGATCCGTCGGATATTCAGTTACTGATAGAAGATCTAAAACGGTATAAAGAAATTGCCGTAGATTTGGAACATCATTCGTATAGAAGCTTCCAGGGAATCACCTGTTTGATGCAGATCTCAACGGGAGATACGGATTACCTGATAGATACTCTGTCGTTACGGTCTGAATTACACGAGCTAAATGAAATTTTTACCAAGTCCACGATATTAAAAGTTTTTCACGGAGCAGATTTAGACATTCAGTGGCTTCAGAGAGACTTGTCTCTGTACGTAGTAAATATGTTTGATACGCATCAAGCGGCAAAACAACTTAACCTGCCGTACTTGAGTTTAGCGTATTTACTAAAACATTACTGTAACGTAGATCCTGATAAACATTTTCAAATGGCAGATTGGCGCATAAGACCTTTACCGGAGAAACTCGTAAAATATGCCAGGGAGGATACGCATTATTTATTGTACATAAAGGATTTATTAAAGAACTCTTTAATAGACGTTGCTAATGGGCAGATCAATATTTTGAAAGCCGTATACGACAGAAGTACAGAGATTTGTAAAAAGACTTATATAAAACCAGTTTGGACAGAGGAAAGTTGCATGATTATGTACAGAAAGAGCCATAAAATGTTTAATAATAAACAGCTTTATGCTCTGATAGAACTGCATAAATGGAGAGATCAAACTGCCAGAGAGGAAGACGATAGTATTGCTTACGTATTGCCAAATCATATGTTATTGAACATAGCTGAAACATTACCCCGTGAAATGCAAGGGATTCTGGCATGCTGCGACTCTATCCCTCCTTTGGTTAGACAGAATTTGTTAAAACTACATAAAATAATATTGAAGGCTAGGGAACAGCCACTTACTAAGCCAGTCATTGAAGATGATATCAGGCAAAGATTGACGCAAAGAAATCCTGTTGGCAGTTCAAAAATGTGGATGTATTCGCCTCATGATATTCCCAGTGATATGGAAGCACGAGCTGACTTACCATGTTTGTTAGACGAAAACAACATAATAGAAGAGCAAACTTCGAATACCGCGACGAAGCATGTAGTGACTGTGTTTGACAGCCCAACTACGTTTGAGGTAACGTACGAACAGCAAAATTAATTATCTTGTAGAAAAATGAAGAAAGATCGACTGTTGTAGCTTTCGTGGTTGTTTGCTTGTTTACAGAATGAGGAAGCGGAAATGGACGAGCAGGAAAGTAATAGGAAGAAAAGGTTTCTCTTCGTAAGTCCGTTTGAACGATACAAACGGGTTATACCTATGATAGCGGAGCAAGAAGCACAGGAAAGAGAAAGGCTAAGACAAGAAGAAGAAAATCGTTTGAATGAACTGAAAAGGAAAGAGGATGAAACGGCAGAGAGCAAAAACAGAGTTTACGAACATTTTAAACGTGTTTCTCAAATAGCGGCAGAGGGAAGTGTGTCAGATTTACCAAAAAAACCATCTCAAACTCCACTGAGTCAAATGTCGGGTCGTAAAAGAAAACGAGATTCAAATATTAACAAACAAGATGAAGTACAAGACAAAAAGATTAAAGATGATTTATCAAACCCAACTCCGATATTAGAAACCGAAACTACTACTCAACGCGTGAAACAAGAATCGGATGAAATTGAACGTTTAAGTGAAGAGCAAAATGTACCGGAAGGTATTACGAGTATAAGTCGGAAACAACCATCGAGTCATGAAACTATTAATTCGTTACGGTAGGTATATTAAAAAATTCGTTATTTTATTTTTGGTCGTATTACTCAGTTCTGTGTTTTAAGCCAAGCATCTTGAAATTTTAATATCGTAACGTTTATCAATGCTTAAAATATATAAAATTTCGTAAGGTAGGAATTATTCACAAATTGAATGTGTTTATAGCTCAAGAAAAAAAGGAGAAAAGGAACGTATAATTAAGGAGTTGAAAATGAAAAATATGATGCCATCGAAAACATTCGACTATAAAGTCGTAGATTTTAGTACTTTTCAAGGAGGTAGTAAAAACGTATCCAACCAAGTAAAATTTGAACAGACAATGGTAAGGGAATGTATGTCGTTCATTTCGTGCATTTATATTCAAATATTAACGTTTCATTTTGTTGTTTTTCCAGAAGAGGAGAAAAGAGAAAACACGAAAAAGGAAGAAGCAAAAATTGAATATATAAATTGCAATATTTTTTTTAGAACGTATTACCTTCTCACTCTCGACGCTAATGAAAATAGCAAATAACGCAACGCTGCGTGATTCATTGGATCCCTGTAGAGATGATATGTAATAAATGATGGTGTTTATAGATACACTTTTAAATAATAGTTTAAGAAGGCACGAATTAAATACTTCTTTTAACAACGGTGTATTTAAAATTTAATACTTTTTTTTATTTTTAACGAAATTATAAAAACTATTTTGTTACATTTTCACATTAGTGTCTCTCCTTCGTATTAATACTTTCGATGTTGTGAGAATATTTTAAACTTGAGGATTTTTTAAAATCTTCATTATTTTAATGTGTCGAAGAGCGAGTTATTAGCGGAAAAACGATTTATTATATTTATTATATCAACGCTGGAAATAAAAATAAGAAAAATTAGTTTATTATTAAAAAAAAAAAAAAAAGAAAGAAATATTAAGGAGATATTTTTCTTCGATTGAAATATAACGTCTGTAATGTCGAAAAGACGTAAGGATGTTTTCACAATTATGTAATTTGAAGTGTTAGTCTACTTGAAATTAGCAATGTAAGCCACGTTATCGTTAGGTCGTGACTTCAATTTTTTTGGTTGTATACAGACGTATATACGTAGATATATAGACATGCCCCGTTACGATCAGAAATTCAGTGATGAAAATGATGTGGATTGCATTACTGCTCGTCAGATTGCCTGCGATTTCTGCCATGCAGAATCACACTTTGCAAGAAAATGTAGAAATAGATACAAGTGGAGATCGTATTGATAACAATTTATCGAGTTTTCGTAATAGCAATCTGACAGCTTTCATTTATACACTCACGAATTCCTCGAGTTTTATCGACTATCGAAAAAATTCCCAATCAGATCAAGTGGACTGTTTTGGCTTAGGAAAACGAGTAGCTGCGATTTTAGAATGGTTTTTTATGAGTAATTCGAGTGGAAATGCTTTGGATGTTCAATTTTTACTTTCTTCGAGAAAACGACCACAACGCGTTCAGGTACTTATCGGTAAACAATTCGGCTTGGAGTGGACAGATTTTCAAATCGAACGAAGGACGATCGTAATAGTTCACGGATTCTTATCGCATGGTCAACAATCGTGGATCAATGAAATGGAAAAAGCATTTCTTCAATGGGTAGATTACAATTTTTCTTTTTTTTCTTTCTTTCCCATACACGTTAAAGTACATTTTCAAAGACGAACGGAATCTTTTCCCCTAGAATGTAATGGATGTTGTAATAGATGTTAGCAACGTTAGTTTTCTAATCTTCTATCACCGATAATTCAAACAATAATTCTGTTTATTCTCCAATATGTTTTAGAACGACGTTAATGTTGTAATTGTAGATTGGAGCGCCGGAGGCAATACTTGGAATTACTACAAAGCGGCAGTTAACACAAAAGTGATAGGATATCAAATTGCAAGGTCTGCTTTACGTACCTATTTTTATAGGCGTTAACCGCACAAGCTCATGGAGCTTATTGTCTTGTAAAGATTTCTAGAACATATAGAGAATGCAACAACAAGCACACAGGGTAATTCCGACAACAGTAATTGGGGACCATTGCATTTAGTAGGCCATAGTCTTGGAGCACATATTTGCGGGTTTGCTGCGAAAGAACTGAAAAAAAGGCGAAGCAAGTGGGAAGTCCAGAGAATAACAGGATTGGATCCTGCACAGCCTTGTTTCAAGAACGTACATTCTACGATGAAACTTCACAAATCCGATGCACCATTCGTCGATATCATCCATACTAACGGGAAGTTACTTTCGGAGATCGGGTTAGGTTTACCAGAACCGATAGGTTTGATATTTCTACATACATTGCGTATACACCGTGTTTTAATGCTATCGCGAGAATGAACGAACGAACGAACGATTTGTATCAGGTCATGTCGATTTCTATCCTAACGGTGGCAGAAGCCAGCCTGGCTGCGTAAAAATCGATTCTTCGTATTTTGAATATTTACCAATTCCTCTTCGAGGTAAGTATTCGCTATAAATACGTTTAAAGCTGTTTCTTATTATCGGTTTAAAGAAAGCTACATTAGGGTAAGCCTTCTTCCTCGGATAAAATATCAAATTGATTTTAGCAATTAACAAATCTATATGCAGCCATGGACGCTCGTACGTTTACTTAACGGAGTCTTTGATATCCGAGGTTAAGCATAATTGCACTTTTTGGGCACATCATTGGGATTTATCGTATCGAAATCTGATACAACTAGCAACAGAATCGTGCGATAAAACTGTTTGTGCCGAAATGGGCATAAACGCGATAAATTATCCTCAACGAGGAACATTCTTTGTCGCAACTTCCAACATTCCACCTTTTTGCGGTAAGATAGATTTATTACATGTATAATAAAATTAGATATATATATATATATATATATAGTAGCTATGTACAGATACCATACTTACTCCGCAATAAAATACACAAATATAAACGTATGTCGGTTACAGTGATAAACATTTTAATGTTGTAGTTAACGGTACTCGTATAATCAATGAAGTAATAATACAATTGGAGAGGGATTACGCAGACGAACTTCGCGATTAAGATGTACAAGTGAGTTAAGAAAAATGTATTATTAGCTGATAAATAAACGAACTTTAATTAAAATTTCAGTTACATAAAACACTTAAGTTATTAAATGCAGCTAAGTACTATTTACAATGGAATTTCGAAAATTAAACAAATTATATATACATGCCACGCTGTTTAATTTCATGCGTGAATGCTGCGTGAATAAACAGTCTTTGATTTTCTAAGGAAGAAACAACATTTACTTTCTATGAAGATGACTTGAATCGTGTTTATGTTTATGTTAATATTACAACTAATAATTATAAATTACGATGCACAAGTTATAGAAACAAAAAGGTATTACTTCGTTGTACAAACTCCTTTACTTTTCCTGATTACGATTTGTTACATTGCAGCGAAAATATTAACTTTATCCTCGACTGGATCTTTTGTCCGTCCCGTACAGTTTCTATACATGTATGTATATGCTATCATTGGCACTTTATTGACGCAAACAAATATGCATTTAGTAACTTGTCGTTCAAAATTGGCATCGAACGCGTACAAAACACGTTTGACAAATATTTTCGTGGACTATCTGTAGTAGATAGCGCGTATTTCGTATTGTTCAGTAATTGCTATCGCGGGCAATACGACTCGATATCAAAGATAAAAAATCTGTCTTTGTACAGTGAAATTTGACTTTTCCTAGGAGAGTCACTTTTAATTTCAATCATACTTTGGTAGTTCGTTCATATGTATAATTAATAACTTTTGTTGTTATTTATTTTTTTTTTTTTTACAGTATAATTGCACCTACCTATATTTTTTCATGTATCGTTATACCTATTCGCACCTGCTCTCCCTTTCTTTCCTTCGGAATCAGAAGGAAAAACATTGCTTAATTCCTGAATGTCAGGAGGCGAAGCAAAGCGTAAGTTGTTCAATTAATAACTTGAACGTAGGTGGCTGGAAATATTCCAGTTCGTCCTCTACACTCTCCTATCCACCAACCATCTGGTTGTTTTTGATGTACCGTTATCAAGTCGCCGGGACTTAAGCTAAGCTCGTCGTTTAAATTAGCCGAGTATTGATAGATTGCTCTACATTGCTCCGTTGCGTCGGATTTGCCACTCGTTTCGGTGGCATCGACGTCTTGATTATTATTGTCCTCGGAATGACTACTGAATTCGTCGAAATCGCTAAAGTCATCCTCGTCCGGTGGATTCTCCGAGTTTCCATCGCCAGCTGTTCGATCGGCCCAATGACGGCTCTCGGTATCGTGATCCTTTACGAGATGAACATCCATTTCGTCTTCGTCCTCCTGAATCTCAAACGATTCGTTCTTTGCCCAAGAAGGAATCTGCGCGGAAGGATGTGCGTGCACTTTTCTCGTTCTCTCGTTCAAACGATACGAATTACGGAGGCTTACCTTAAGGACACTCTGCTGCAAACCCTGTTTATCCCTCGAAACTAAAATATGCTCGGCCAACGGATGTTTGTCTCGTTTACTGCCTTCTACTTCGGCCAATGTGCCTCCAACTTTATACCTCGCTGCCTCCAAATACAATAACATAGAACGCATCTGAAAGAAGGTAAGAGTTGAACGGTTTTCGAATGGTATATGGTACACGGCACAGCGAATGACGAAAGAAAGAGCAATCGTACATGGTGTAGTTTTTCCGTTACGTTTTGCGTGCTCTCGTCCGCCGCGAATGCCGGTGTCGCGATGAAAGCTCGGTGAAGAGTTTCCAAACCTTCCCTGCCGCGCCTCTCGCGCTCCAAGTCCTGTCTGATCAGATGAAGGACTCTTACCAGCGCTTGTTTCCGACGTTCTCTGTTCATCGCTAGAGTAACGTGTTCGGCATAAAAGTCTGGGAGCAATTGCTCGGCGTTACACCCGTCGTTGCTCTCTACTCTGCGTATAAGATTCTTCAAGATTTCGATGTCTTGGGACACGTTACAGTTACGTACAGGAGCTGCCAAACGGTCTGCACTCTATAAGGAGAAGATGACGGATGATAACTTTGCAACGCCGACGAGTTGGAATTGCAGGCACGAACGCGTGTTTAAGATTCCTACGTACCTGTTGCAGACGGGGAGCCAGGGCTTGCAGATGGGCTAAATAAACGTTCGCGAGATCTTTAAGAGCGCTCAGCCGTTCCTCTTCGAGCAGTTCCATTTGTTTGGCTCCTTTCCTCATGGTGCTTTCGTACTCGAGCCTAGCTCTCTCAGCTCTCACGCTCACCGTGTAGAACTCCGTGTCCGCCCTACGAGACGAGTCCTCGGCCTTTCTCCTCCTCGCCTCGAGCTTACCGACCTCCTTCTCCGTCATATGATGGGTCGACGATTTGTTATTGCTCTGCTGACTCTGACTGATCGATTGCAGCCTCGCGAGGTCTTGCAACCTCTCGTTTTCCCGTGCACAAGCGAAACTTTGTTTTTTACTTTTTATCGCAATGTTACGCCACTCGTGAAGAGACTTCCCGGCCTTATCCACGGAATTCTCGATAGATTTCCTCGAACGTCCTTGAGCCTCTGCTACTCCTACCTGCGGATACGCAAACGCCTCCTTAACGCCTCTATCATCGCTTGCTTCAACGATCGTCCGACAAACGCTTAACGGTTCACGCCCGTGCTTGCGTTTTCAGGGGCGCAAAACGAGAGGAGAAGAGAATCGAAACGAAATAAAATATCAGTCGCGTCTGCGTTTTCTCTACGTGTGCAGATTCGATGCGAAGGAAGGACCTTTAATCGCTGCGATTTAACTTAATTGCTGCGAATGACGATCCGCTAACGGCGACAACGACTATCGATGATGCGCGACGATACTTCAAGAAACGGTTCGAAGGGACGATGAAAAAGGAATTTTTACGAAATCCCACGCACTCTGATCGGTTTGGCGAGTTGCTCGCTAAGCGTAATTCCCCAGATCCTATGAGCTTCTGCGGCAGCCTCCATCTCCTCGCCGACGCATCTCCATGCCTCGTTCACACCTCCGCTCCCGTTGCCACCTGCGTTTCAAAAGCCATCGATTGTACTTAGAACTGGTACCTACTACCTCGACTTTCTCTACTTTATATCACGTTGCCAAATCAATCGTTAAAAGTTAAAACGACCAAGAGGATACCTTGATCCTTTGCGCACGCCTTAGTCAGTTTGTTGCTCAGTTTGCTGAGTCCTTTGGCGTAAGTCGCTTCCAATTCCGCTCTGAAATAAGAGAAGACGAGGAACAAAACGTTTACGACTCAAGGCGAATATACACGTATCGCAAATATATAATAAATAGCAAACGTATTACGAATGCGGAGATAAACGCGTGCTGCGTGTTGAGAAGAAACGATTCGATTAATAAAGAAGCAACTCACCTTTCGTGTAGGATCGATGCCAATTCCTTGCAGAAGTCTCCACCCTGTTTCACGTACCTTCGAACATCCTCGAATCCACCTTGTCCACCCTGTAACCAGAAACCGATATATTAATTTCTCTCTTTTTTTTTTTTTTTTTTTTTTCTTACTTTCGAAACTAAAAGCTTGCAACCAGAGCTCGTTCTACGCTTGAACGATCGCGGAGAAGGATAAGGAGCACGCGGAATATAGCGGTAACCACGCGTCACAGCTCACGAGATGCAACATTTCTAATGTCTTGCGAGCGAATTATAACGATTTCTTTTCGCTGCAAATTCTCGTCGACTCTGGCTTACGGATTAGCGGAAGAAACAATAATTACCACCCGTTACACGAAAGTAGGTATAAATTTACAACAAGCACCGAGTTTTATTTCTACGATCCATAAGCGAAACAAAAGAATAATAATAAGGTTGAAGAGATATTTAGAATGTTAAATGCGAGCGTTATGAACAAGAGACGACGAGATAGACGTTGAGAAACAACGGAATTAATTAAAAGTAGAAAGTATATGTATACCTATCTCTAAGAGTTTATTGCTCGCTAATCGAATGCCGGTGCTCGAACGGGTAAACGTTCTTCGAGTCTTTAACGCGTCTCTCCCTCGAGGTATTTCGTAAAATTACAAACTCGAGGAAAGAAACGAGAACCACCAGACGCGTGGTGGATGTTGGGAACGAAACGAGCATAGCCAAAGTTCTTGGTACGTAAACCGGTCGCGTAGGTGAGAAATTTGTCCCTCTTATTTCTGGTCAGGCACAACTAGATTTTCCTGTGCATTACGTATCGTCTTATATCCGAGATATTTTCCTCGACTAACGACCAGAACGAAGAAAGGGTGTATCGGAAATGTCATTTACCGGTAATTTCTGTCGTTACGCCCGACTCAACCTTTCGAGTAACTTTCCGACTGGACGACTTTCCAAGCCACTGAATGGTAAAAATTCATCTTTGTACATTCTCGTCTCGTACACTCTCTGCCGAATCGAACCAAGTTGAAGTCTGTTCAGCGTTTTTGTTCGGGTTGAATCTTATCAGCGAACAAGGTCGCACGCGCAAGTTCTGCGGCCGAACTCGCACGGATAGCTTTACGCGTGCAACTCGATTAAATGAAATTTATTTATTTTAGAACGGCACAGAATGTAGGAAACGAGACAAAATCCTTCGGCCGATGAAAAGCAAAAGTGGATAGTTGGCGAGGGAACATACGTTACGCATTGATTACGCGTTGGTTACGCAACGTTAAATGTTAGCCTAAATGCAGACGAGCGACTTTTGCTCACGCGATATCGTTGCGATCGTGCGTCTTTCTTCGTTTCCTCGATTAAAAACGACAAGGACAGACGGACTTCGGACATCGGACCTTAGCGTGTCTGAGGGCCCGCAATGACATCGAGTCAACGCATCGCGTCATCTGTTAGAACGCATCAAGACGAAGGTGATGCATTGGATGAAAACGATCGTTGAAATCGCGCCCGTGTCACTGTAATTAGATGCATAGCAGGGCGATTAAACCTATTGTCAACAATTTTGTAAAGAAACATAGTCTCCGCGTCTATTATTTAAACGGTGTTAATTGAACCTGTTGTTCCATTTCGCAGGATTGTCCGTCTTAGATGACAGTGTAGTATCGTGGGCAAAAGACCTAGAAGACATTAGGTAAACCACAAATATTGTCCCGAGCAGAGGTGCCGACAGGCTCACCAAAGTGTTTTATAGAAAAAAGGTTTACGTGACCTTGGCCACGAGCGGATGCGTAACCTGGGTGGAGAGACTAAGACGAAGGGACAGAAGGGATGCTAAGGCAGAGGGACAAATTTACAGGTAGCGTCGGTAGAGAAGTCAGAGAGCGCGAGTTGCGTTGTCGAGAGAGCGTTGTGACGAGAGTTGCAAATTAACTACCGAATTGTCAAAGGTACGGTACGTTATTGCGATTAGTTCACGTTAAACAACCATCGTTCTTCTGTTTAATCGACATCTGTACCATCTATATTTATAAATAAATTATTATTAGTATTTTTCACGATACTACAATAGGAAACGCAAAAATTTGCGGTGGATCTTTTCGAGCCGGTCTCGATGTTTTGCTAAGTGCGGTACTCGCATGACAAAGGCATGTTCCAGGCGTGAAAGACGAGGGACCAGGTCAAATATAGACAAAGTGGCGTTCATGGATTTTAAAAATCGGAACGAGTGCGCTTCGGGAATCCGAGCGTCTCGGTAGCTCTGAGTAACACGCGCGTCAGAGGATAACGAGTGGTCGATAAACACAAATACAACGAACGCACGTTGAGAGAGAAAGATCGACACGGAATAAGTTCTAATTAAAGAATGAATTATTAGACAACGTTAGAATTCATCCTCGAGCGATCGTGATTTAACACGAAAGGAAGATCTTTTAGAAATCTTGATATCAACCGTGAACGCGTTAATCGCGACGATTAATTTGATCTATTGTGTTTCAAGATGAGATACGTGGCTACTTCCGCGTGTCGATTAACCTTCTACGCTAGCGTGTTCACGGCTGTGAGAGAAAGATTAATTATGCATTGCACGAAGAGAGATCGACTTTCTTGCGATCCATCTGCTTAGACAACGAGCAATGTTATACGTATACGAAGAAAAGTAAAATCGTCGGATGGATACGAACGTTCGTATGAATTCATTTGCAAACAGCGAAGAACAAATTTACGAGAGTTCGGTGATTCGCAAGAATAAAATATATCGATGTCCTCGTACTTGGACATCGATGTGGAAACTTTTTCGAGTAAAAGGTTAATTGATACGTTCGATTGGATATTACACGTAGAATAATTAATTGATCGTGGAAGAAATGGACTGGCACGTGCAACAGGTGGTACGCGATTGTCTAGAACTCGTTACAGGTGTTCGTCCGGCTGGATATCTCTTTCAAATACGCGCGAGTCTTCTGATAAAAATGTAATTTCTCTCGGTATTATCTTCTAATCGAAATGGTCGAAACGTTGAAATACATGATCGAAGGTAGAAACGATGCTTCTTTGCCGGAAGATAGTCGATCGTCTGGAGGAAGCGGCACGGCCGCGATGCGGTGGTTGCTTTCGACGAACGAAAACAGAGGTGAAATATCGAGAGATCGCGATCGATGTGTACGGTTCCTTTCCCTTTTACCTTCGAGATTTTCTCGGCTTAGGTTCACGTGACGCGGTGAAATCGCGGAGGTCGCAGTTACTATCGCCGTACCGAGCTATTAACGCGCACCTCTCACGAACCTCGTATACAGTTTCTCGCAGCTGCCTCTGCTTTCTTTCGTACGCTCAATTTTCCACGGGTAGCAGCAATTTCTACTCGTATCTTCTATCCAGTATCTTTAACGCGCAAACGATTCCTTCGTGAATGATAGAGAAAACAAACGGCAATGACACAGCCTGAATTCGTGGCTTCTCCGTGCGGATTAACGATGAGAACGACGTCCTTGTATGCCACGCACGAATACTTTCGCTTGAAGTATTTGTATTTATATTTGTATTCGTAGTTGGGAAGCTACGGAATCGAGACACGGCGACTCCAGCTTTCTCGAGAACAGTGCTTGACGGGTAAATTAAGGTTACTTTGAGCGGAAAGTTGGATAGGTCGCGCAAGCGCTGAAATAGTTTTCGGAACGAGAATAAGCTGCCGGTACGTGTCTATCTTTAGCTTATATAATGCATGGACAAAAAAGAAGAAAAAAAGAAAAAAAAAAGGAAAAAGAACGCGAGCTGCGATCAAAGTACAACGAGTAGCATTTTTTCAATCGCTACGATCGCCGCATCATCGTATTCATAAACATACCGTGTAAGCGCGTTGTACTATGTAGTACCTATAGACGTATAGACGTACCTAAGTATCAGCGAGCATGCAGAAAAGAACAAAGTCGGTTATTCTCTCCGCCCAACTTTCTCACACTTTCTTCGCTTTGATCGTTTCTTTGGTACGCTGTTTAGACTCGTCGTTCGCGTCTACGTTAGCGCGATCGTCGGAGAATAAAAGATCTTCACGTATCGGAAGCGAAGGAAAGATCTCGTTCGATGGCAGATTTTTTGTTCGGCTCGGGAGCGATCGCCTTGACCGAACAGGGGTCCATCGAGATCCGTGAGAAAGGAATTTTGTCGCTTCGGTTGAACGTAATCGCGTTACGCGGTGGGTGGAACGAAATAGAAGAATGTACCTCTTCGGTCTCGTGAACGGAGACCGAGTGTAGAAGATGAGTGGAGGCCATTAACCCTCTGATTGACCCCAGCATTCTCCTCTTAATTAAGCCGGCTTTTCGAGCATGATCCCTGCTGTCGATCTCGGCAGCGGTCGCCGCGTCGTGCGTCTCGTCGATTTCCGTATCGGAACAGAGCTTGTCCATGCTGAAGGAAACCGGAACGATACTCAGTTCGCTCTTCTCGTTTAACACGTTGTCCGAGGTGGCGATCATTTTTCCCAAGCCAGTGGTTTTCGTTGGTGCTCGGTGGAGACTGACGCTCGTCTTCGACGATACGATCACGGTTTCGGGAGAAGGCGACGAGCTTTTTAGGTGCTCCTGCGAAACGGAGGACAAACCGAATTCCTCGACCCTAGTGATCGATCCTAATTCCGGAGTCCTCGCCTTGGTCAGATCGTAGGACGCGCTGTTACCATTCGGAACGGTCACGGCACACGATTCTTCGGAAAGAGCACCGACGGCTTGCAATCTCGCGTGTTTGTTCACCACCTCGTTGATCCGAGACGTTTCGTCCCTTAGCCAGTTTCGCATTTTCTCCCATGCCTTCCCCAGCCGAAGTTTCTGCAATTTCAGGACGTTTGTTCTCGGTCGTGGGAAGAGACGAGGTAACCGAGTATTCGACACCGGTGACCAGACCTAGCGATAAATCTTTCCTCTAGCTTCTCTCGACGAGTTCGCGAATCGAACGTTTGGAAAGTGCAAAAAGATCGATCGGACGATTCGAAGCTTCGGTTCTAGGTTTATCGCCAAGTCCGATCGTACCGTGTTCCAGCGACGCGCTTAATACCTTTGGATAACGTTCCTCTCGACGGGCCACCGCGTTCGAGAGAGAGCCGTTCGAGCACTCGACGTCCGAATAAGAGCAGCCCGCCGCTGGCACAGAAGCATCGTATCCGTCGCAATGCCTTTTTCTTCGATTCGCTGGATCGCACGGACCCGTTCTTCCTTCCGAATTCGCGACGTTGATCGCGATCGTCGGATCGCTCGCTTTCTCCGCGGACGTGACCTCTTGGCGAGGCGCAACGCGCGATTCTTTCGAATCCTGCGAATCGGTTACGTCTCGATGGTCGATTTCGTTTCGAATCTCGGCCGATTCCCCGTGAAATTTCGTCGGACTCGTGCCGCGAATCTCCTCGTCGTCCTTAGCGACTTCTGACTCGCGCTCACTTTCTACCGCTTTCTCGCTTTCGATTTCGTCGTGGACGCACGAATTCCTAGGAAAGTCGTACAGTTCGTCTCGCGTCGACGTATCTTCGTCGTTCTTGTTCGCGGTCACGGTCGCGGTCGTCCACGTCGTAGCCGTTTCTCCTGTAACCGTAGCTCGTTCGACGACAGCCGTTCGAGGTTTGTCGTCCGAATGTAGGAAACTGAAGCTGATCTTCGGCACTCCGTCGTCGTCGGTTTTTACCGACGTGACCGCGGTCAATTCCACCGTGTTTCTGTGTCGGTTCTCTGCCTCCTTCTCGTCCCCGCGTTTCTCCGGCCCTTCGTTATCCCGAGTATCGGTTGTCGACTCTTCGTTCGTAGTCGCGACGCTCGTTCCTTCGTCGATCGGCTCGACGCGGTCCAACTTGGACGCATCTGGCGATTCTTGGCAACAATGTATTATCACGGGCGCCGGAATATCGTACCACACTGTCGTGGAATTGCCATTTACGCCGTTACCGTTGTCGTTGCCATTACCATTACCGTTCAACAATGTTAACTTTCTGACTGACTTTAAAGTAGCCCATGCGTGTCTCGCTTCTTCCATTTTTCTCCCGCGCCATCCACCATCCGAACGAATTACCAACGTACGCTTTTACCAATCGTCCAATTCCTTTTCCAGCGGATCTTACAGTACCACGGTATCCACCATTCTTCGCGTACCGTAATGTCATAACGAAGTCGAGCAACGCGACGTTTTAATTTTAATCATCTCTACGTAGATACTAGCACCAGTCTTGGATAGCTACCTTGGATATCTGGCTCGCTCGCGTCGATCGCCACATACGAATTTCTACAAGTACGCCTTCGTTTTCGTTTATTCGTGCGACTTCGTTTTGCTAACAGATATGCGCACAGTCTGACGATCACCGTTCGACGTGCGCTCTGAACGAGTTCCGAAACGACGCTTCGCGAGAAAAATCTCTCGTCGATCGATATCGTAATCGTTTTATCGCGATAAACTTTCGACGACGTCACCGTACGAGTTGGTGGAAACGCCTCGCCGATTAGCAAATACAGGTACCTCGTTCGATCTCATTTTTCGACGAGGTTCGCTCGAGCTCGGTCTACGGTACCGAACAGAATGCTAAATTCGGTTTATCGTAAGTATTGTGCTCGCCGTGTGTCGAGTCGAAAGCCTGTCGATCGACGAAAAAAATTCGACATAGTTTGGCGCTCGTTCGAGTTTAAACGCGTACACGAGTCGTTCCGTTTCGAGCGCGTTTCGGAAACGCGCTGCTGCGGCCGCTCCTTTCGGTCGATTTCGCGTTACGTAAACGGTTCATCGGTACTTCTCGCTCAACTTTGTCTCGTAATTCTTCGATAATCGTTCTTCCAACCGCTGCTCTTCCTCGGATCGACCTTCACCGATCGACCAATCTGTACGACTTCTCTTGGACAGTAGGAACGGCACGATCACGCCTCGTACAACCAACCACACACCTGATATCGCGCGTATCTTTGCGCGCAACTTCCAATGGCATCGTTTACCAAACTTCCTCTTTCCTTACATTCAGTTCCTTCCAAGTATTCGTTTCGCGTTCAACGTCTTTCGATGTTACCGATGCACTGTGCACGGACAGTTTCGTTCCCATCGCGATTCCACGGCAACGTGGCGAAGTAAGAGAGACCCGCGATATCGAAAAGGGGATTATTCGTCGAAGGATCGACCGACTGACCGTGTCTCGCGGTTCGCGAGAGGATCGTGCGAATCGCCTGTCCAAGCGCAAACTCTGGCAACGTACGACGCGCGACGCGTCAACTGCAGGTAAGGCGTGGCGCGACGCTGCGCGTTTATACTGACGTCGGATCGCAAATGAAAAGCCGTGATCGATTCAAGGTTAATTATTCGTTTGCGGGGAGGACGATCGTGTTGCTCGGCATTCGCCAAACAGAAACTTCCTCTGGTGATCGTGATGTTCGCGCGACGACGTCTCAGTCGTGACTGAATTCACGCTGGAAGCCGTATTATACAACAGCGTCAAACAATTATATCCATATTATGTTGCGTACGCGCGTATTACACAACGGTGCAAACAGTGCACCGTACCGTACCGTATCGTAGCTCTACAAAAATAAGTCACGACCGTTTCGCGTGAAAATTTAATCTCGCGAACGGTACCATCGTGACGACGCGATATTTACGTATATCTGGAGGATGAAAAGCCAGTGTTTACCCAGTAGCATTTCGAACAGTCTTTAACCCAGAAAATGACGATTCACAGACCGGTACGAGTTATCGTCGATCGGAGAAAAACAGCGGCAGATCGAATGGTGCGTAGCCCAAACGAGTAATACCTCGTCTGTGTCTGCGGCGGCTTGTGCAAACAAGCGAATCGTTATTTTTCTGTTTGACGTGTCCGCCGCCATTTCATCGAACGCGAAATGTTGGAATCACGATTTTCCAACGATCAACGCTTGGATGTTTCACACAGCGTACACGTTAGTCGCAAAGGTAACGCGATAACGCCACTTAACCGTTAACTGTCGACACGAAAAAATTGCATATTTCCTGCAAGAGGAATGTCGCGATATCGGCTAACGCGAGCACCCGTAACGACAACTGGTACCACGATGACGAGAAGAGAGGAGAGTAGAGGAGGACGGAAGAGACGAAGCGCGGTACGTCGCGGACGCGATTGCACTAACGGCCGTTGTCGGAAACGTAATACGCAATACGCGTCGCAGCAGAACGTAATGCTCCGAAACGAACGCGAGCAAAAGTGGTAGAGGTTGTTTAAGCGAGTAACGCGGGTTTCTAGGCGGGAGGTTATTCTTTTTCCTCGTGACTTATATTTAGCTTGTTTCCGCGCGACACTCGCGCGTTACCGAAACATGGTGTGCACGTGCGGCCGACTCGCTCAACGGCAACTGTCGCCGCTCGCCGACTATGTTTCACCCGTATCGCGAAACGACGATCCTACCTTTCCGCTGTAAGATGCGATCGTTAACACCGGTCCACCGAAAAATCTTCTATAAATCGCCGCTTCGTTTCTCATCGCGTACAATTGCTTCGACGATGCCACTGTCTCCCGCAACGATAGTTCCAACCGGTTCTTAAATTCTACTTTCCAGATCTTTAACCCGCCTTCTTCGCGTCTCACCTCGCGCCGTTTTTTCACCTTTTGCCTTTTCCAACGAAACGCGTACTCTCGAAGCTTATCGATCTTCAATACACGTTTGTTTCTCGCGTCAGATAGTTGTACGCGTGGCATATGACGCCACGAGTAAAGTCGAACGAGCGGAAAGCGATGCTTGCCAATGACTTCCTAGCCGATTTTCAATAACCGATGGAACACGCGTCGTCCACGTATTATGGTAACGTATTACGGTAATTAAAGTAAAACCCGAGAACCTGCGTACATCGAAGGGAAACCTTGCCGTGAAACTTGCTCGTCTCGTGTTTCGAGAGAAAAAAACCGAAGATGGAAAGGAAATATGGTGCAATTTTTTAGAGAAGGGAGAAAAATCGATTTTACTTGGAGAACGAGACTGTCTCGTTGCACGAAATACGTTTTAAACTGTTTGCATCGAAACGATACTCTTGGTCCCTTACTGGTTGAAAAAGAGTGAAATAGAGGACGCGGAGAACGGAAGGATGAGAGCACGTAGATAGTTTGTCATCCGGTTGTCATCGACGGCCTGTTATTTCGTTGACCCACTGGCCGTTATAGAAAATATACGTTATATATTATAGCAGTTGATCGATGATGCGTCGTTCTGCCGAAATCTCCGACTTCCTAACATTCTTTTTAAGGTATCGTCGTCCATCACCGATACTCGTATCTTTTTTTCAACTTTATTATCGTTATCGTAGCTTTAGCGACCACGAAACGCTTTATCGCCTATCTACGGAAATATTCGTTCCATTAATTTCAAGTTAGAACGAAAGAGTCTACGTGTATCGATAGTTTGCGGAAATCGTTGAGCGTTTCGTCGTTAGTTTTCGTTCTGTCTTCAACGACGGTGTCGAACGATTGACAAGTAGAGGGTCTGTGATATACATACGTAAAGGGCATAGTCAGACAAGCACGATAAAAGTGTCCCTAAATCAAACTTAATTTGCGATACGTCGATCGAAAGAATTTCCTAGGAAATTGGGAGAAACGATGATCTGAAGAATGGGTTAACAAACGCGACAGGGAACATTTATCGTAAAAATATGAACGTTGTCGTTATAATAACTTGGATAAACGATTGACGTTTTAAAACTCTGCCAATTTATTTAGATAGATTTTTCACTCGGAAGATCTGAAAAAGATTCAACAATTTGAACAAAAGAAATCGATCATAAACTGTAAATCGTGTTTAGGTCGATAACTAACCTAATAATAGGGCTAAGATAGATAATAGAGCTGATAGTAGAGCTAAAACTAGGTCGAAATGATTCTCCCAGGAAATTCTCTCGATCGACGGTATCGCAAATTTAATTCGGTTTGGGAAACCCTTTCGTCGTGCTCGTTCGCGGCTGTACCGTTTATGAAAAAAGCCTCGCTCCGAGAAAAAGGAAGAACTCGAAAGGAAAAGGAAGGATTAACGTCACTGATCACGCGATTACGATGTGAATTCGAACACGTGTTTCGTATCCGGCAGATTCACCAAAAAATACGACTTGCAAAAGCTGGTCGACCGTGCGAATCGACGACTACTTACGGCGAGATCGCGAAGGATCTTTGGATGAACACAGTTTGAAAACCACTGATATTTCGAAAACATTTTACGATTGATATTCGCTCTTTTCACTGCATCGTACTTCGAATTTATATAATTTCGGTATCGTTAAAAGCATATCGCGCATCGCGAGCTAGTATCGTCTTCTTCCTCTTTTCTCTTCTGCTGATTCGGTATTTATACGTTTCGTTTTTGCCGCTCGAATTCCATCTAAATATTCTGTTCGACGCGCTTTAAGGAGTATCGCGAGAAACGCAAACGAGAACTGAGACGCGAGAGTAGACCGGGGTTCCTGCGAAATCGTACTGATAATAACATAACGTACATTCATCGTGAAAGCATGCTTTTGCTTATCTGATGATCCATTGTGTTATCCAGTGTGACGTTTCCTTTTTTCTGCACGATATATCGTATTCTCATTATTTAAGCAGCGTTTGATTCGTTCGTCGTTTTCATTTGTACGACGAATTCACGCAAACAGCTATCGGTCAGTGATCGAACAATGATCGATCATAGATAATTCATAAACTTTGTAATTTGTCGCTATGAATCAACGATAAAAACACCGTTGATGCGCTTATATTTGAAATAACGATTGCGTAAAATGAAACGTCGATGTCGTTATCGTTGCAGTAGCTACGTTCGATCGGACGGTGAATGAAAACAGAGTCCGAATATCACGAGAAAAGTCGAATGTTCCGTCCAATGTCTCGTCTTTCGTCAAACTCGATTTTCAACCATATCGTCGCATCCTTCCGTCCAATCGGATACCATGTTACAGTTTGTCTATGCAATAGGAAAGAAAACGAGCCGCAACGATGACGAGATGACGAGAAGCAACATTTCAGAAAAGCAATTCCTTCGAAAAGCATACGTAAATACTTGTACGTGAAATACACGAACTTGTTACGGGAAAACTGTCCGATGCGTGAGAACTTTGCGACGATATCATTTTTCTTCCGTCAATTGATTTCGATCGACGACAATGCGGAAAAAAGCAAAGAGAAGTACTGGTTTCGTCTAATCGTAGGTTACAAACGTTGAACGTATATCTGGTAGAAGCTGCGCGTAATATTTTCCTATAGGTGTGTCACGGAATACCGTGACTCTGAATTCCTCGGCAACGAGTCTTCGCTCGTTTCTCGCTTCGTTCACCGCTTTGTAAAAATCTTGCCTTTTACTTTCGATCGTAACCGGGGATGATTTCCCAGCTACAGAAAACAACAATGGACAAAGTTTTATCGCAAAGAACAGGAAGAAAATACTCGATTCTCTATTCGACAAATAAAATTTCAGAAATACCGAGCTCTCTCGAACGGTTGTACGATTATATCGGTATAAGACGATACGAAAGAAACAAGACAAATTCTATTCTATGAAAATGCATATAAATCGCGTAACTTTGAAATATAATTCGTATTGATACGCGTTCCGCGTAGGAATCGATACGAGCTCGCTGTACATATAGCGGTGTCTCGTAATGATATGGCGACGAGAATCAACCGGAAACGGCTCGTCAACCGGAACGAGGTTCTTTCACGAGCCACTCGAGTTGCGGACAACGTAACAACGTAAAAGCGCGCCTCGAATAAATTCAATTTCGAAATTATAAAAAAGATGACCGTCGAAAACACGGAACAAATTTCCTCTTTACTCCGAATTAGTAGCGATGAAAATTTATTAGCATAGGGGTATTCCGTCGTTTCGTTCCGCGAAAACGTAGACTCAAAGGAAAAGAGAAAAATGAAAGAACGAAAAAAAAAAAAAAAAAGAAAAAGAAATAGAAGGGACGATAGACAAACGAGCCGAGAGAGGAATCCGTTCGATTTTCGCTCACTAAGTAGCTACGAGATAAAATAGTTGCGCGCCTCGAATAAATTCAATTTCGAAATTATAAAAAAGATGACCGTCGAAAACACGGAACAAATTTCCTCTTTACTCCGAATTAGTAGCGATGAAAATTTATTAGCATAGGGGTGTTCCGTCGTTTCGTTCCGCGAAAACGTAGACTCAAAGGAAAAGAGAAAAATGAAAGAACGAAAAAAAAAAAAATAGAAAAATAGAAGGGACGATAGACAAACGAGCCGAGAGAGGAATCCGTTCGATTTTCGCTCACTAAGTAGCTACGAGATAAAATAGTTGCGCGCCGCGTCGAGAATAGTGACCATTTCGTTGCACGAATCGTACGGTTGTCCGGCATAATAAGATGCATGTCTCTGACGTAAGACTTTCACCCCTGAGGGCCCTTCTGGCATCCGAATCATACACGCCGCCACCTACCTCTTTTGAAACTCAGTCAAATACGCTATGTGTATACTACTATGCACCGAAGAACCTACCGCTAGTCGGCGAGTTCTATCCCTCCCTTCTCTTCGTCATTCTTTCCTTCTTTTACTCCTTCTTCCTCGTGCGAACACGCGTAAGTACCTGTTTCTTCTTTTTCATTCTCTGCAAATCTACCCTCTCTCTCTCTCTCTCTCTCTTTCTCTCGTATTCGATCGATAATTACGTAACGGAATATAAAAGTTTATACCCACGATCTCCTGCCGATGTAATAACGTCGAAGCCAGCGAATGGGTCAGATTTACACGTCCATCTCGAAATATCGCTTTCTCTGTTCTTTGAAAAGAACATTCGAAATTGACTCATATCCGCGATTATTCACCGTCGTATCTAACGCGTTACACGCACAACAGCTTAATCGTTGAAGGTAAAGCAAAGATTTACCTTTGGCGTAACCATAGATTTCAAAACAACGAATTCATCTCTAAATGATTGTCGTTTCTGCGATAAAACAAACAGAAATACTTTTCTTTCTTTCAATCTATCGGCAATCGTGATAAGGTTTATAGAATCAAGGATAAGAATAACTGGAACGACGACGGTTTAACACCCACTTGCTAATTAAACTTCAATGTCACTCGTTAATCGAGTTTAATTCGTCCCGCTAATTCGCCCACCGAAATATATTCAGCGAAATATATCGTTTCTAATTAATTGGTCTATTCGCACGCGAAGCATCGATTTTTCTCGTTGAACACGTTGATTTGAAACAACGAGATTATTTGTTTATGGTTAAACTACTACGAACTTCAAAATTCACCTTCCAATTTATTCGCTTTATTTTTATACGAGATAGCATTGACCCAACACTTGGATAATATCGCTAGTTGGAATAAATCGAGCGTATTTAATGTTGAAGAAAGATCGACCTCGCTTTACGCGTGAACATTCGTTCAGAGGGAGGAGATAGTAAAGGTAAAGAAACGAATTAACGAAACATTATTTTGCTATTTCATATCATATTCAATGATCGTATTCAATAAAATATGACAGTTGCACGATAACTACGGTCATGGATAATTATTACACGATGAAATAATAACGCGTCATCGTTATATAGTGATTTTACGCGAACCACCCGCGCACATTTATCTTCCTTTCTCTTCCTCCATGCATCTCCTTCCTTGCAGAGCAACAAATATCGCAAGTAATTAGTAATTGTAACAGATATCGATGCGGTATCGATGATAGATATTCGCGTCTAATAACAGGATTCGAGAAACGATCGATTTTTCTCAAGATTCGAGGCCCGTATCTAACAAA
The DNA here is from genome assembly GCA_905332935.1 of Bombus hortorum. Taxonomy (NCBI): domain Eukaryota; kingdom Metazoa; phylum Arthropoda; class Insecta; order Hymenoptera; family Apidae; genus Bombus; species Bombus hortorum. Next base: position 845,205 of record HG995198.1, read on the forward strand.
CAGATTCCGAGCAAGTTCACGATTAGTAACGACAGCTTGAGATTATCGGTTCGCTTGTGATTTCGTGTTAAATATTTCAAATGTTCGGATATTGTAAATGTAAAGTTAACGATGCACGACGATACAAGCGGACGAGAAAGCGTATGAAGCGAGTAAACAATTTATGTGTACATAGAGAAATTTTTACGAAACTGGGTCGAACTTCCTATAATTAATGAAGTATAAAGGCATATAATTTGGAGACGCAAACTATCTGAAATATCGTCCACGATCTACAAGATAGATATGATTACGTGCATACGTAGAAGTCGAAGAAGATTGCCACTTACCGCGTACTTATCTTTGTAAAAAAGCGAACTGGTCGACATGGCGTTAATCCCGAAGCAACAAGTTGCATGAACCGCGAAAAGTCACGGTTTCATCGTCGATCTCCGTTATTTCTGTTGCAACTTCTCCAGGTATCCATTGAAAGTAATGCACACGCGCGCACGCGCGCGCGTCAATTAATCCTTTTTACGGATTAACAAAAAACGATCTCGAAGCTGATCAGAACGATAATCAAAAGTAGCGAGTTGCCCGCAGAAACCACAACAGCGACAGCGTATCGGAAATACGAAAGTACGTTTACGCGGAAATAGCCACCTGTACGACTGACAAACAGGACGAGTCAGAGCTGCGAAAGAAAGACTGATACACCGTGTGTATGTCCTGTTAGTTTATGGCCACGGTTACGGCAAGAAAGGTAGTATCTTTCCCTCCTCCTCTGCCGCGCTGACCTACAATCTAACGCAAAGGCTCTCTCTTTTCGTTTTCTTTTCCTTCCCTCTTTCATCCTACGTCTCGCTCTCTCTCTCTCTCTCTCTCTCTCTCTCTCTCTTTCTCTCTCGTCCCCTCCCGCCATATCTCTCGCTCGTTCTCTCTTGCTCTCGTTCACTCCCCCTCCCTCTCTATCACACACGCACACTCAGCCACATCTGTCTCGAATTTTTATGCTACCATTGCATTAATTATTTTACTTTTTTCTTCTATCCGAAAAACGATTTCTCCCAAGTAATAAAAGTATATCGCAGACGAATGTTTAAAATTGAAAATCCGTTCATTATCATGAAAGTATATATTTATTCATAATCTTTCAATACGTAAAGAGGATTTACAAATATAGAATCATTTTTATACGATAAATGAAAAAATAAGATAACGTTAATTTTCTATTCTGCGGCGTCTTATCTTTGCATTTGTAAAAACATTTTGAAAAATTAGCTTTAATATTGACTCGTTAAGGGACAACAACAATCGGATAACCATTTATTTTAACGTCTCGAAATACAAATGAGAAATGAAGTAAGTTAAAAATGTTTTTACTTCGTTAATCTTGGCAAGCAATCCCACTATACCACATAATAGCGTGAAATTTATTTATAATGTCAGAAATTATATTTTCAGTTTCAAGATTAACAGTCTTAGATTGGTTAAATAGAGATTTTTCAAATTTCGATTCCGGAAACAAGAGAATTCGACATCGACAAAAGCAACCAATCGCCATTTTGTTTGATCGATAGTTGAATCTCGAAACACTCTCGAATCACGGATCTACGGCGCGATACGTAAGCGCTGTGTATTTGTTTGCTTCTTACGGAACGAAGCTCTCGAAATATGACTCAAGAAGGCCAGTAAGTACATAAAAATTCACATAAAATGTTCTTTGATTGTGTTTCTCAATCTTGAAATTCCTTCTCATTGTTATTATCATGAAACGAGTAAGAGATATTCGGGAAAACAACTCGAATACCGCCCCGTGGCTTTCGAAACACCGCCATGTTGTAAAGACAGCTTTATTGATTCTCGAAATTTCTGGAAAAGAATCGCAAGAAACTATCTTACATCCCTATTTTCTTGTTTTACAATGCGCTGTTTATAAATTCTTAATGATAACCATTCCGTTGATAATGAATCTTCCGCCCCTTTTGTTTTTTTCTTCAGATAATCGAATTGCAATTCTCAGGTTTTTAATAGCTTGTATTTCTACATAACTATCGATATATCTGAGACGCGAAAAATATATTGTAATATTTTATATGCTTCTACCGAAATGCATTTCATGATGTTATATTATTTTTATTCTCCTCGATCGTTTTACAATATTATAACGTTTTATCCACAATGACTAGCGACTTTTGCCAGAAACCATAGAACTTTACTCCTAACCTTTTACCTACGTTTTATAATTACAATGCTATTTTCCGTACTTTAATATTGCTCCACTTCCTGCATTACGTTAAATATTGCATTTCATTTCTTGCATTTGAATAAATTTTTCATTCAAAAGTTATCCATGAATGCTTATACATGAAATAAAATTAATATTAATTATACAAATTTGTCGCGCGTGTGTACGTTTCAAGCATAACGTGCATGTCGTACACGTATTTTATGCAAAACTGCTCTGTATAGAGATATAAACAAATGCATGATATAAATAATTTTTGTTTTTATCAATTGACCTTTTTTTATTCAATGTTTTTTAATTTATATTTTATTTATGTTTTTTAATTTACTATTTGTAATTTAGTTTCTTATACATTATTTAAAATTGTCAATTGTTTGACAATTTTTCAGATTGCCTCCCCCACCTGTTATGTGGGCTCAGAGGAAAGAAATTTTATTTGTTACTATCTGTCTAGAAGATTGCAAAGATCCTGCAATTAACATCGAACCACAAATGATATATTTTAAAGGAGTAGGTGGAACTGAACAAAAAATGCATGAAATAACGATTAACCTATATGGAGAAATTGTTCCAAACAGAACTATTCAAAACCTAAGAGGAAGGACTATAGAGTTAGTTCTTGTTAAAAAAGAAGAAGGCCCATATTGGCCAAGATTAACAAAAGAAAAAACGAAAGCCCATTGGCTAAAAAGCGATTTTAATAAATGGAAGGATGAGGATGATAGCGACGATGAAGGTGGAATGGAAGGAAGCGGCAACGATTTGGAAGAAGTAAGAGATCATTGTGTTTAAAATAATTTATTCTTTAATAAAAAAAAAAAAAGAAAAGGATATTATAATTACTGTACTGTTGTTTATCTACAGTTTGATCATCTAAATTTCCATTATATTTGCAGATGATGCGACAGATGGGTGGTCTAGGAGGATCGGGAGATAGTAAACCAAACTTTGATGATTTGGATGCTTTAGGAGATGAAGGTGATGGAATGGATAGCGATGACGACGATCTACCCGATCTGCTGGAATGAAGACATTATGACGCTACCTTAAAATTATCTTCATTAAAAAGTAAAAAAATTCAAAAACAAATGGCGACCTAAAAATAGTGCACCACCAGGCAATATTTCAGTAGGCCGTGCTATTTGTATTTTCAATTAAATTTGCTAATGGCCCATGTTGCAATAGCAAACAAACAAATAAGGTGCACGAAAAACTGTCAACATAAAAGAATACAGTGAATCAAGAGAAAAGAAACAGTAATATTCTTTTTAAAGATTCTCCAATCCTTCTTTAATTCGTAATTCATATAATAAGTTACGATTGACATTCTTTTTTTTGTTTTTTTTTTTAATAATGATTACTTGTGTATAATATAACGGAGATAAAATAATGAAAATGACTTAAATTATTTGTGGAGTTCTTTATTTCAGGAAATCCCGTTAAAAGAACTTGATACATACAATGTATGTATATAAAAACAGAATTTTTATCAACTAGTTAGTGCAAACAGCTTTATTTTGTCTCTTTTATAAGCTCGATATATTTTTGTTTACATTTACAGCAATATGTTTAACTTTCAGAATTATACTTAATTTTTCATTATTGTTTAATAAGTACCACAACAATTACAAAATAAAATATCCGTGTTCTATACTATTTAAATATAAGGAAATCATAGAAAATAAAATTCTCCTTTCATTTATCCGACGATACTGGAAGCGCCGCGCAATGCTAAATATCCAGCAGTTATATCCATTGGTAGACTTCGGACTGTTGCAAATTCTTCTGCCGTTGCATAGTATAATTTAGTTTGTGGATCTGTATATCGTGCCTGTAAAATAAATGTAATTTATATATCAGTTTGTGCTTTAATGACTTAACCAATGATACAAACGTGGAAAGTTACTTACGGGTAACCCAGAAATATCAGAATATTTCTTTGCTGGCCTGAAGCTTGGCGGTGCATTAATAGAACTATCTGTAATTTCCCAGAGTGTTATAGTATTTATTTAGAAAGTGTCTAAAATATGATTATCGAAATTACAGTTCAGTTACAGATTATGAAATATATCGCAAGTAGATGTATCGCTAAACACATAAATTGATTTCTTTTAGTTCTAAAGTTATTCAAATCATTATACGTATACATTTTTTGAAAATATGTAACATTAAAATAGTTTGGTAATAAATCGTACAATGCACTACTTCTACAGGCCATGGTAAAGTGCGTTCTTGAGCCAGCACTTGTTTTAATGAGCGCCAAGTCCGTTTCTTTCCAGTGGTACTAGTAGATCGAAATTTCTGTTGAAAAATTGGATTCTTGTAAACTGGTTGTGATTTCTTATTAAATTCCACTACTTCTTCATTTACCATTTTTTATTTCACTTAAAACACTTATAAACCTCCTACAAAAAATATATATATATTAATGAATATAAGTAATCATTGGCATTTACTCGAAATAATTACATAAGGCTGTATTATATATTACATCAATGAACGAATTTATATTAGAGATATATTCGTAAATTTTCTTTATATATGATAATATCCAAAATCATTTCCCTCTTGGATTATATAAAACCAATATCTTTTCTACATCGCATTCTAATATACCAGAAATTGTATGCATCATAGTTGTGTTTATATGTTTAACTAGAACCTTGGCCCATCGGCTCAAAATAAGAACAGCTGCATAATAGTCCTTTGTACCTCTAAAGAAAAAGTTTCATCCATTGAAACATTTAAACTTATATATTATGTTCGTCTTTCATAAAATACCTCTGAAAATCAAAATGGCATTTATAACCATGTACGAGATATTTTTGAACAATAACTGGTAAATTATCTTCAATTAAAACAGCACCCTTTTCGCTTGGTTCAATTAAACATAGAATTGCATGGTGACAAAGTACTTGATTATATTCTATCTGATTCTTTGTATCATGATTATATTTTGAATTCTGAATAATAGATACAAGATTAAATTAAATACAAAGACATATTAAATCAATTTAAAATAAAGAAAGATATATACATAGTATAACCTTTGCGATATGAAGGGTAACTTCTATGTTTCTTTTCATATATTCTACATCTTTTACATGCAACCATAAAAATTGTTCAGTCATTTCTATTTGCTTGTTTGCGATATTTATCATAATGTTTGGTAAACTGTGCCTAGGAAAAGATGTTCTCTTATCGTTATCTGTTATTAAAATGTTATCACTTCTGTGATCATTGGATACAGTTGTGTTATGATAAAGTAGTTTAAAATTTTCAAGAGCAGACTTTCTAAATTTATATCTTTTATAATTAGAGAAGTTTATATATCTTCGTTTACATCCTGAGGAAGACAATAATTTGCCCTGTGACCCACTCAATTTATTTGCTAAATTTGTTCCTAGTTTCTTGTTATAAGTTACAATTTTGTTCCATGCTTTAATTTCTCTCTTTCTTATACTTCCATTATATTTCCATCTTAGCTTTATTTTCTGAAGAATCATTGTATTAATATTCTTCAAATGAGAGGTTAAGATTTGTGCATTATTTAAATAAGTAAGTTTATCAAAGAGATTAACATGCTTTTCCATGAAATATTTTATGTTTTCTTCGCTAGAAAAATCCAAATCTTGCTGTATATTAATATCTTTTATTTCCTCCGCAGAATATAGTTGCTTTGCTATATAAGATTTATTCATATTTGATATATATGCAATCTTGTTAAACTTCTTGCAGGCATGAGATTCAATTCTTAAACCTAAATTCTGTATAAATGTGTGTATAAATTTATCCATATTGAATTTTAATATCTCAAACATGTTACAAAATCTCTCAATTATGAATTATTTATAATAATAATTAAATCTTAATATATATAAATATTTTGAAACATTACGTATAATAAAATATTATAAAATTCTAATTTGCCTATATTGTAGAAACATAGACAAAACATTATAAACAAGCTTATGCAATTGTTTCCTTGTCCAATTTCACAGTAATGCACAACATAATTACCCCCAATAATTTAATATTTTAGCAATTATTTATTTGTTTTTATTGTATATTTATTTCTTATAAATTATATTACTTATTTGAATTATAAGAAGACATTAAAATGTGATTCAAAGCTTTTTGATAAAATGCTTAACATGTTTAATTTATTTCTTCGTGAGAATCTTGCTAAATTGCGTCAGAAAAGTATCTTAAATAAAAAACTCCTTAAATATAGTAAGTATACGATATATTTCATTTAATTATGATAAATAATCATGGGAAAAAAGATTGTTAATGTATCAGAGTAATTTAAAAATGTTTCATAACCTTACAATGGAATATTCTTAAATACTTTTATCTAATTCAACAACAGTCTCAAAGATTGTTTATAAATAATTAAATATCAAGTTTATAGATTTTGTGTGCTGTGTATTACTGAAATTTAAAATTATTTCGAAATACATAAGCTTTATTTATTACTCACCATCGATATATCGAAATGTTGCTCCGACTTGGTATACGAACTTAAAAATTTGAAGTTAGTAAATACTAATAATAAGTATTGCGTAAAATATCATCATTTCTTAATTTCTAATGTTATAAATCTTAGTTTTATGACATTTCTAGATCCCATGTAGTACAATTTATTTACTACCTTCATAAATTCGAGTGACGTATTCTGACATATTCACGATTTCACTGCATAAGATATTTTGAAATTTTTAATTACTTATAACATACCAGTATTAAATATTTAATTACTTCTGTAAATTACAAATTTTGCAATGTTTATATCATGCAATATTCTTAAAATCTGTTTCCAATATCGGATTTAGTATAGGAAAATTTTAATGAAATTTGAATTAATAGTCTTGCCTACTTATAAAAGCTTGAGATTAAATGTAAAAGTATATTTGTTAATACAAAATTGTAGGATGTATAAAAATAACGGAAGTAATTTTATTTCTATGAATAAAATAATTCCTGTAAACTGTATTTTATTGAGGTATAGTCCGCGAAAGAGAGGGGAGTAAGAAATAAAGAATGGTGGGGGGTTTCATAAAGTCAATTGGGAGGTACGTGAACGTGACTACATTCACCTTCTGGTTTGTTGAAGGTCGAAAGTCGAGAGAGTATCTTCGAAATTTGTTTTAGATTCACAAGAAACTTGTAAATCCATTATTATTAATTATCTTCGTGCATCTGTACATTGTAATATCATGGGCCGAAAATTTTTTGTCGGTGGTAATTGGAAAATGAACGGTACCAAGAGTGAAATAGATGGTATCGTTGCTTTTTTAAAAAACGGTCCACTTGATTCAAATGTTGGTATGTTTGTTCTATCTGCTGCTTTAATATTTAATATTCTTTATTTTCTAATTTTTAAATAACTCCTAAAAAACAGTATATCTTATATAGTTGTCCATAAATTTTATTTTTAATAATATAACACTGATAATATTAATTTATATATTTTATTATAACTCTAACAATATAATTATATCAGAGATTGTTGTTGGCGTACCATCAATATACTTAACGTATGTTAAGAATATATTACCTAACAATGTTAGTATTGCTGGACAAAATGCATACAAGGTTGCCAAAGGAGCATTTACAGGAGAAATAAGCCCTGTCATGCTTTTGGACAATGGAATCCCATGGGTAATTCTTGGTCACTCTGAGCGTAGAAATGTCTTTGGCGAAACAGATGAATTAATAGCAGAGAAAGTAGCCCATGCTTTAGAAGCTGGATTAAAGGTAATATAAATTTTGATTATTTTAAAACTTAATACCTAGTAATATAATCTTAATATTAATAAATGCCAATATATTTGACTCATAGGTGATAGCATGTATTGGAGAGAAATTGGAAGAGAGAGAAGCCGGTAAAACAGAGGAAGTAGTCTTTAGGCAAACTAAAGCTATTGCAGATAAAATCAAATCATGGGACAATGTGGTTCTTGCCTATGAACCAGTCTGGGCAATTGGAACAGGCAAAACAGCTACACCACAACAAGCTCAAGAGGTCCATGAAAAGTTGAGGGATTGGTTCTCTAAAAATGTCAATCAAACTGTAGCAGAGACTGTTAGAATCATCTATGGAGGTTCAGTAACGGCAGGAAACGCGAAAGACTTGGCAAAAGAGAAAGATATAGATGGATTTTTAGTTGGAGGGGCATCTTTAAAACCTGACTTTGTGCAAATCGTCAATGCTAAGCAGTGAGATGAAATATTCATTATGCGAGAATGTTATTCATTTAATTAATATATACTCCGAGGATGAGTATATTATAAGAAGTACTGTAAAGAATTAACTTATATATTTTCTTGTTGTTTGTACAGAGAAAGATCTAAGTCATGTTGCTGTAATGAAATGTTATTACTCTGCAATTAACAGTAAACTTTACACCTTATTTTATTGTTCTTAAAAAGCATATACTTCTCGTAAATATATAATCAGTAGTAACTCAATAAATGTTGGAATAAAATGTAAGTTTGATTATTTATTTTGCAACAATTTTATCAATCCAGCTCGTCAATTAATCCTTTAACTATAACAGTTTCAGGCATAGATCTATTAGCTACTTTTTTAAATCCTCCCAGTTTTGTTTTTGCACAAGCAATATCAGATAAGCATTTAAATGTTCGTGGTTCCCAAACAGCCAATGTTGATAAAGATTTACGATTTAATAAAATATTACATCTGCTTAATCCTTCCAATAGAATCTTTACATTACTATTATGTTCCTTTGCTGCACTATTTATTCTGGTTTCCCAAAGCTGTAACAAAAAGGAACAATTATTTATATAATGTTCTAAAAGAGAGTTACTTTCTTTTATAAATTACCTCTTTCATATCTTCCTTTTTCAGCTGTCTTCCCACCGTAGATTTTAGTAATGCTCTGTGTACATTTCTAATCGCTATACTATAACAATTTCTTCTCCTTCCAATAAAATGCTAAAAGTAAAAATAATTAGAAATTTGTATCATAATTTTCTCTATTTTGTTTCGAATAAGTATACATATATATTTACCGCAGCGAGCTTAAATATTTGACGTTTTCGCCAGAATTCATCGGGACCTCGACTTCTTATAAATAATTGCGCAGTTAAAAATACCATTTTCCTTCTAAATGTGAAAATATGATAAAAAGTCAAATGTTTATTTGATATTTATATGATTCTGGTTCATAAATATATAACACGAGCTACAATTCGCATAACCTAGATAACCCGGCAAATCCATGAACATACAAACGTAATAGATTTAAACGTAACACTACCAGATACAATGAAAAATGAATGATGATACAGTACATCAACACACCACCAGTAGCAGAGACGAGTATAAGTGTTATTCCTCTCTTGCAGAGAGACGTCTCTGATGACATGTAGAATTATATATGCTTGATGTTAGCTGTATCAGAAATATATATATCATCCTCTTACAGCGATATCAAAATTTTATAAATTTCATTCTTTGAGTAAATTTGTTTTATTTTTCTTTCAGTACATCAGTATTACACCGAAAAATAGCGTTTTCAAAAACATTCTGCTTTGTAGTAGTGGCTTCTGTGTTCTTTTAAGCTCTAAACAAGCTTAGTGTATTACCATTATTGTGTTGTTACTTCTGATTGTTACACGTAAATTCAATCCTTTTAACATATAATTAGAAATACAAAAAGATATTCATACAATTCTTAACCGCAAACTAGAAATTTGCACATTTATCATTTTAGCATAAGGAAAATTATCAAATAGTTGCGGCGAGAAACCTTTCTTAGTAACAAAAAATATAATCGATTGTCGATTTTTGGAATAACGAATCGATCGTAGGAAAATCGATTCAAAAGACCGATCATCTTTTAACCAAAAGAATCGATTTCTCTGAAAAATCAAATCGGAATTGTACACCTCTAATCCCCAACTAAATGGCTTGTGAAGTCATGAAGTTGTGTGTGCGTATATTGTGATAAGATATATTTTATCAAAAGTAACGAATAATAAATGAGATTGCAAAGTGAACTATACTATTAAAACTTGTATAAATATTTTTAGCCACAATTTTTGTATTGCTCTAATGAAAAATTTTAATATGAGAAATAAAAAGAGGTAAACTAAAGATTGTCTTGAATGAAATTGAATCGTTTGCGGTCGTGCATCAATTTCAGCGATTAAAATTTTACCATTCGTAGAAAAATTTTGGTTGTGTGTTTACTCTCAGGCACTCTTTGTGCCTGGTTCGTATGTACATGTATACATACGTTTCGAAAATACATAAGATTCTTAATAAGATTTGTATAAGTTATCATGTGTAAGGTTACATTATTAGTGTTTGTTCAATGAAAATGAATTCCGACCAGCATAACAATCATATCGGAATTTGGTACGACCGTAAAGGGTTAATTTCAGTAATAAATGCATGTTTCTACATACTGAATATATAAGTTGTATTCCTTTTATTAATAATGTTAACAGCTTTTTATTTTTATTACAAAATGTATATTTGCATGATTTCTTTCAGTACAATAAAGTTAACAGAAATGAACGAAAGAACAATGAATTTAGAAGATGTAGATATAAATGAAGTCATAAATTCTGAGGAAGAATACTCAGAAAATGAACGTGAATTACTTAGAAAAGTACGAGATAGACAGTCTTCGGAAAGTTACGATAGCGATTATGAAGTATATGGATTACACAACGCAAATGAACAGAATCAAGATGATACAGAAAATGAAGTCCAGACAGATTCCATGGAATCTGATATTGAAGGATTACAAGAAGATTCCACCTTACCAAATGAAAAAGCCTGGGGAAAAAAGAAGAAAGCTTATTACTCTACTGATTTTGTGGATCCTGATTATGCTAATATCAGCCAAAAAGATTTAGCTGAAGCAGAAATGGAAGAAGAAGAGGCTAGAAATATTCAGAAGAGATTGGCGGAGCAATTGGATGACATTGATTTCGGACTAGATTTTATACAAACAAAAAATGATGATCAAAAGGCATACGAGAGTACAGAACAATTTATAAAGACGGATCTCAGTAAACTTAGCAAAAGACAAAAGCAAATAATGATGCAGAAGGAAAGTCCTGAATTTATAGTTCTTGTAAATGATTTTAAAGGTATGATATATATTCAATAAAGTTTATAAAATATATTTCAAAAGGGAAAACTAGAAAATTAAATACTTTTAATATGCATTTTATGATTTAGATAACATGGCAGAAGCAAGAGATTCACTGGCACCATTTCTAAAGTTGATTAAAGATGGTATTCTCCCTAATTGCCCCACAGTTTCTTTCATAAAGACAAAGTACCATCTTTTATTAAATTATTGTATCAATATCTCTTTCTATTTAATGCTGAAGGCAAAAAGATTGCCCGTTAATTCTCACCCAATTATAAAACGTCTAGCACAATATCGTCAGTTATTAAATCAATTGGAATCTGCACAAGGAAATTTAATACAAGAAATACAGGAAATGTTAAGAGCAGAGAGAGAAGGGAAAGTATTGTATAATATATTGAATGGCAATAAAATTGACATCGATAAACAAAAGACATATCGTTTCAAAGAAAAAGCAAATTGTGTAAAAAGATCTACGAATGAAATAATAAATGCGGATTCTTTAGAATCTGAATTGAAGACAGAACATGTAAATGAAGAAAAGGTCTTGTGTAATAGTGAAGAGAAGATGGAAAGTACCGACATGCCAGACCTTGTAGTTGAAGATCAAGGAAAAAGAGCAATTACATATCAAATAGCAAAAAATAAAGGTTTAACGCCATATCGTAAAAAAGAACAACGCAACCCCAGAGTAAAACATAGAAATAAATATCGTAAAGCTAAAATTCGTAGGAAAGGAGCGGTATGTATTTATTTATTTATTTTAAATGATGAATATGTCGTAATACAATAACAATTTTTTTATTTTTCAGATAAGAGAAGTAAGAAAAGAAGTTACTCGTTACGCTGGAGAGATATCGGGTATCAAAGCTAGTGTAAAGAAAAGTATCAAATTGAAATAAAAGATTGGGCTATATTAAAATTGTACTTTGTTTCGAAACTCGTAGAATTGTCTTTTTATTTCCTATTAAAATATATATTTCTATTTATGTATATAAAATATGAATATAAACTTTTGCTTATTACATATCAATAATGGGTTCTATGGCTTTTTTCTCATGTCATTATTACATTAGTACCAAGATTGAAAGAGAATATAAGAATGAGCAATATTTAAACAAATAGTAATACATAAACACAACAAATGCTTTATTTTTTCCTTTCATATGTGCGAAATCATGGCATATATAACAGTAGATACATAAGGGAATATCATTATGTATGCTACAATGATAAACATCGAAGTTCGTATGAAATTAACTTACATTTCACTGTTTCATTGCTTGTGTATTTCTTATGAAATAGTTTGTAGTACTTAAAAAAATTGCAAACATAAATTTAATGAAACCTTAAACTTCTAATTTTGCCAGTATATCCGACTCACGGAATAAATGAAATTCTTTATTATCTTCAAGTTCTACCTTAGTTCCACCATATTCTGGCAATAATACAACATCACCAACTTTGATACTTAAAGGGATGTGTTCTCCTTTCTGAAAATAAATATTGTTCTTTTTTTATTTTTGTATTTGCTGTTTAATTATATTATTGTAAATATTAAATACTTTTTACATACATCATTTCTTTGTCCCGGTCCAATTGCCACAACAGTTCCTTGTAAGACTTTTGCTTGAGCTTTTTCTGGTAAAACGATACCACCTTTTGTTTTTGTTACAGCCTCGGCTCTTTGTATAAGAACTCTATCAAATAGAGGTATAAGTCTCTTAATGGCATTAGCTGCAGCCTATTATGAAAATATTAACATAGAACATATATAAGGAGATTTATAATATTTAAATTTAGTTTTACAATATATATTTAGAATCAATTACTTTAAGATCGTGCATGGCGTAATTTTACGAAATTTTTCGTACTTTATAAAATTCAAAAAACGTTTAGGTTACTATTCGTCCACTTATTTTCTTGCAAATGATAAAATCAATAGCAGATATGCAATTATGTAAAAATCGAATAGTTAACTCTTTATCTACGAATAATTTCACTAAAAAATTTGCAACGTTAAATCATAAGCACACAATGGAAATTATCATCATACGTATATATTTTTGTTTTATTAACTGTTTTGTAGTCACTTGTTTTTCTATCTCAAATAAATAAATAAGAAAAAAAGAGGGCATTCATTACACCGGCCATGCGACAGGATTTATAGAATCGAATATCATTGAAATTACTATACTAAACAAAAAAACATCGAACAATACAAGTAAATTATATATGATTTCAAATACATTCATTACATTTTTTAAATTAAAGAATAAATTAACAGGAAATATATAATTTCAATCACTATTTTGAAGGTTAACCTTAGAAATTTTCGAAACATATGAAAATGTTGAGTTAATGAAGAAAATTATAACATAACATATAATTTAAGATAAGATTTATGTTTTCCTTACCATTGTTTCTAAAATTACAAATTTCTACGATAGACAGAGATCGTACACTCGCCGTTCAACCACGTTGTACTATCTATGCCGAGCAATCCTCTTCGCTTTTCTCGAAGATTCTCAATTCCCCTCTATGCTTCTTTGCCCCACCACGTGTTTATTGATTTTGTCTTGTAGTAAGAACCCAGCATACACGTTACGTAACAACTAGACATTACACGAGATATAAAATCTGACACAAGATGGCGCTAGAATATTATTGAACACATATAGCGTTGTAACTTACATATATACATACTTACATTGTGTAGAAGCTATATTCCTTAACAAGAAGTTATTATGATAAAGTATAAAAAATAAATTATTATTGAGAAACGAATTCTGAACTTTTATTTGTATGTTAATTATGATCGAATAAATGATACTGGTAACAAACAAATAAGGTCATTGGTAAATAAATAAAATTGATATCGATGTAAATACTACGTAAATTTTAAAATATATGTTTTTATAATGGCTAATACGCTTTTTATATGGCTTAATGTTAATATACTATTAAAAACTTTTTAAACATCCTTTTTCTTACACAATAATCTTCAATTATTCGGCAAATTACAATACCTAGAAAAATATCTTAATTATTTAATATAATTTGAAATTTCGTTTTATTATATTTGAAACTATTTTGAAGTTGTTTATACTTGATTTGGATATAGAGAATTGTATAGTAAGAAGTACAGAATAAATCGCCGGCAAATCGACGAATATGATTGGTGAATACTGAACGATTGCATCACATGTGTTCTCGTACATTCTAGAAGCTATAACTCATACTAAGAATGAAATTTGTTGATATGATTAGAGAATTAAACGTTGTTAAATGAAAATGTAGGAATAATTTCTAGATTTTTGTTTCTTATTTATATTTCGTATCGATTAAATTTGTTGAAAATTTAAAAAAATTTTATAATCGAACACACGAAGGTTAAGTTAGAATAAAACGATAAGGGAGGGGAAGGGAGCATTACCCATGTGATAGCGTAAGCTGAAAGCTCTCTTACACATTTCATTCTACTGGCGAGACAACGTGCAGTCACGCTGTGCCGATTTTCAATTACTTTTGAAATTACAATCTCTAATCAACGGCTTTTTCTCATTCACTAGTTAAAGGTAAACACTTTTTTCGTAAATTTCATTTCGTTCTTGCATATAAATATATATTGATTGTTTAAAGGCATTAACCGGTTAATCTCAGACCAATTCAGTTTGCTTATATCTATTATACATTTTATATTTTTGATTATTATAGAGCAATATGTTCTGTTCTTACAATGATTTCTTTGTATTTGTTATTTTAATAAATTCAAATATTAAAAGTTCTAGGAAACGTTTTTATAGTTTTAAAATTCGTAGTCAAAGATGCAGAATAAAAAGCAAAGAAACATAAATACCATGAATAATGTTTTCTACAGTTGCTCTCGGTTTTTCAAAATTATTTATATTTTTTTTTTTATTCTTTGGTATAATAATTTCCAGTTATTTGTTTCTTTTACTCGGATAAGCCGGTCGAATTGATTTATATGTCATATCGGATTATAAATCAAAATAATGTCGAAAAAATACAGAAATTAAAAAAGCAATGTTTCATATGATGTAAAATTTGTTATAGAAAGTTTTGGAAGTCGTTTAAAATAATCCGTATTATACTGTGGTTTCTCGGCGACCACGCGGCAGTTTACATAACCACGTTTACGTTAAAAGTCGATTAATTTTCCCCTTTAAAAATTTATTAATGTTAAAGAAAACAGATTCTCTTCTTTATTATGGAAATAAAGTTATAAAATTTAATGTCAAGTTTCGTCGATAAAACTTAAAAACTAATTTTATACAAAATGTCACGTTTATAAAATGTTCGATGCATATATTTCAAAAAGTTTTTATTCAGGAATATTGTGTGATATAACAGTTCTTCTGTAATTATTTTAGATGCACAGATTACCAACCGTATTGCGTGGTGCAGCACTACGTCAATTACAAGCTCGTTCATATGCCAAAGATGTACGTTTTGGGGCTGAAGTTAGAGCACTCATGTTGCAAGGTGTTGATATTTTAGCAGATGCAGTTGCAGTAACGATGGGTCCAAAAGGACGTAATGTCATCTTAGAACAAAGTTGGGGTAGTCCAAAAATTACTAAAGATGGTGTCACAGTTGCCAAGGGAGTTGAGTTAAAAGATAAGTTTCAAAATATTGGAGCAAAATTAGTACAAGATGTAGCAAACAATACAAACGAAGAGGCAGGTGATGGTACGACTACAGCTACAGTTCTAGCAAGAGCCATTGCTAAAGAAGGATTTGAAAAAATTAGTAAAGGCGCTAATCCTGTAGAAATAAGAAGAGGTAAGTAAAAATAAAACTAAAATATAATATAAATATAAATTCCTGTTATAAAATTGAATTCATTAAATAATGCTACTAGAAGATTTTCTTATTACCATTATGAAATAGTAGAAAGGCATTTACAATAAAATAATGAACGTATTGCAGGTGTAATGTTGGCAGTTGATACGGTCAAGGACGAGTTAAAAATCTTAAGTAAGCCAGTAACAACTCCAGAGGAAATTGCACAAGTAGCAACTATCTCAGCCAATGGGGATAAGGCAATTGGTAATCTTATTTCTGATGCTATGAAAAAAGTTGGAAAAGAAGGTGTAATCACTGTAAAAGATGGTAAAACGCTACACGACGAACTGGAAGTTATAGAAGGAATGAAATTTGACAGGGGATATATATCTCCATACTTCATAAATTCTAGTAAAGGAGCAAAAGTTGAATTCCAAGATGCACTATTGCTCTTCAGTGAGAAAAAGATATCGTCTGTGCAGTCTATAATTCCAGCATTGGAATTAGCGAATTCCCAACGAAAACCGCTTGTCATTATAGCAGAAGACATTGATGGTGAAGCGCTGTCAACGCTTGTGGTCAATAGATTGAAAATCGGTTTGCAGGTGGCTGCAGTTAAGGCCCCTGGTTTTGGAGACAATAGAAAAGCAACACTTCAAGATATGGCGATTTTGACTGGAGGGATTGTATTTGGCGATGATGCAAATCTCGTTAAATTAGAAAATGTGCAGTTATGTGATTTAGGCGAAGTAGGAGAGGTTGTAATTACAAAAGATGATACACTCATCTTGAAGGGCAAAGGGAAAAAAGTTGATATCGATCATAGGGCAGATGTAATTAGAGATCAAATTGCCAATACAACTTCTGATTATGAAAAGGAAAAACTGCAAGAACGTTTGGCAAGGTTAGCATCTGGAGTTGCAGTTCTAAGAGTTGGTGGAAGTAGCGAAGTTGAAGTTAATGAGAAAAAGGATCGTGTTCATGATGCTCTTAATGCTACTAGAGCAGCTGTTGAAGAAGGGATTGTTCCTGGAGGTAATTAGACATTGTTCTTTCAGTTTCTGCATTAAATTTTTACAATAAACGTGCAATGCACAAAATATAAGAACTTGGTGGCAGAACACAAAAAACTTATATGTAGAGAAAAAGTATTCATCATAGATATTGAGATGAAAAAGGTATTTTTTTCTACATATTAAATCTCCATAATAATTATTTTCAATATTTTCAATTTACAGGTGGTACAGCTCTCCTGAGATGTATTCCAGCCCTTAAAAATTTGAAAGCATCAAATAACGACCAAGAAACAGGAATAAAGATAGTGGCAAATGCATTGCGTATGCCGTGTTTACAAATTGCTCAGAATGCAGGCGTAGACGCTAGTTTAGTAGTAGCGAAAGTTAGTGACAGCAATCTTGGTTACGATGCTTTGAATGATGAGTATGTTGATATGATCGAGAAAGGTATTATCGATCCAACAAAGGTGGTGCGTACAGCGCTTACTGATGCCGCGGGCGTTGCATCACTACTTACAACTGCAGAAGCAGTGGTTGCTGAATTGCCTAAGGAAGAACCTCAGATGCCAATGGGCGGTGGTGGTATGGGTGGAATGGGTGGTATGGGTGGTATGGGAGGTATGGGAATGTAATTGAATAAAATCCCATACAAAGACTGAGTTTCACATTGCAATTCAATCGCAATATCTCAATCAATTTGCTATAAATTGCTATTAGAATTGCAAACATATAAATACAATTTACCGATCGAGTAACCAAGAAGCTAAATATTTAGGATACTTTACCGTACTGTAATGTTTAAAGTAAATAAGGAGAAAGAAAGTTTTTCATGTACCGTTGTGATATTTGTTCTCGTATCATTCGTTTTTGTTTTATATTTTTAAGCATTATTGTTCTGCTGAATATATGCCATAAGAAAAATTCATTCTTTATTGGAGAAAGTGCATGTCCATATTAACAGTTTGTTAATTTCTTGTTAAAAAAAATGTAACAAATGTGCAAACAAATTATACTATTACGTCAAGAAATAAAATTTAATAAGTCAAAGTTAATAGTTAGTGTCAATAAAATTTAAAAAGTTTCAAATCAATGGTTCATAGGAATATATTTAAAAACTGAATTAATATGTTCAAATAATCTTGTCTTTATAGGAACCTGTTCGTTTATTTCTATGTTAAAATTATTACAAAAGCGATTTCATTCTTTCGCTTAATTGACAAAAAGTTATTAAAAGACGGATAAGTATCTTTAAATTATGAAATTCAGGATCCGAGAAATATACTTTAATGCATTTTTATATGATTTTTCATCTATATGAATGAATAAGTAATAATGCAAATGTACAAACATGTGTATTGCGATAAGTTAAAAAACTTATTTGTTTCATAAATTTTTTTTAAATGTTGCAATTTATCTTCATTTTTTAATCTTAATAAATGTATGTTTGAAGTACGTACTATGGGTGTTCTCTAAAAAAAAAAAACGTCCCACCTATTGAGAAACTTTTATTATACTTCCATTAACAAATTTAAAGAATTAATGAGTTCTATAGAAAAGAAATGCTTACATTGAAAAAATAAAATGTAAATAATATAGAAATTCTGTTACAATAAAAAATGATTGAATGTTTCATACAGTTTCGTCCAAATGCATTGAAGCACACCGTATTTTAATATTACGTCACGTATGGATGCCCTTGTAAATGAATTTGAGACGAATTGTATTACAATAATGACCATTTTGTTTAATTACTTTGCCACACTATTACATAGAAAATTGTACATTTTACGTATTTTTAACATTTATATCTATACCATTGTCGAAGGAATTGTGTTAAAATATTTTTATTTTATGTTTCATTTATAAGAAAGTTCTCATAATGTGTAAAATATGTCGGTAAAGCCTTCATACAACATTCACAATTTGTTTGTTTCAATATTAGTTATGATAAATAACTAATAATTTATAATTATTAACCAATGATTAACTGATTTTAGCTTATATTATTTGTACTTACACAAATCGTGATAATGTGATCACAATATCGTTGTAACATTGCCGTAATGCATATAACCAAAGATCGATCAGTAGATCATATGTGGTCAAATTAAAATTTAAATGTGGAAGGAATGAATAGTTTTTCTTTTATATAAAAACTCAAACTTAATTTTAACTAAATTACATGCAGTACAAAGATAAGGACATGATATTTCCCTGCGCCAAACAGTTATTTGTTGTATAACATATAAAAATATTTTTTTATTCTTATATTGTTCAAACTCTGTGTATATTCCTGATCCAATCGCCATATTTTAACTCGATATTAAAGAATACTATACAATCATTGTAAAAAAAAAGGTAAACATATAATATTTGTTGGTAATATGTGCTATTGGAAAAGAAATACAAAGAATTCATGTTGAGAATACAAATGTCTATTCTTTTAGGAGGTATTACAATATATCTATGCGTATTTGATAAAAAGCATAATTGTATTCCTTACATATTAATCTAGGCTCCTATTTTTTCTATTTCATCTGCATCTTCTGCATCAAGGTAATGTATTTTTCTTCCAAAATGTTCTTCTATATCCTTACATATTTGCATTGCATGAGACGAATCTATTAGATTAATAGCAATTCCAGATTTACCAAAACGTCCAGCACGACCAATTCTATGTAAATATGTTTCACAATCTGCTTGCCGATTTTGATCCACTGGTAAATCAAAATTGACAACTATTGTTACTTGTTCAACGTCAATACCTGCAACATTTTTTGACTACTGAATCACTTAAATAAATTTATAATTAATCGGAAAGTTGTAAAAATGTTTTCCATATTTATACTTTCATATTTTTAAAAGTACGTAATAAATATATAGAAAGAGATATGAAAAGCTTTGGACTTTAAAACTAGGACTGGAGTTACATGAATACCTCTGGCTAAAACATTAGTTGTGATAAGAACTTTTTCAAGGCCAGCTCTAAAGCGATCCAAAACTGAAATTCTCTGTTCAACCGTCAGTTCCCCAGATAAAACAGCTACTGCATGACCATCTTTTGTCATTTTTTCGGCTAACCAACCAGCTGTTTTTCTAGTCTATAGGTAAATGAAAAATACTATTTATAATTTTAAAACGGAAAAATCACTCATCAATACAACATAAAGATATCTTACATGACAAAAGATAATTGCCTGTCCTATTGTTATTACACCATATATGTTGGTAATAGCTGCATATTTTCCATCCAGATCCTTGCATTTTACATAATATTGTTTAATATTATCTAAACTTTCCTCTTTTTTAAGTAACCTTATTATTAAAGGATTATTAACTATAATTTCTGCAAATTTCATCACTTCTGGCTCATAAGTTGCAGAGAAAAACATCATTTGACATGTGCGTGGAAGCTGCCTGTAAGCAATGTGTTTAAATGTAAAATTTAAATATAAACACAATATGCAGTTTGAAATATTATTTCTTTATGTTTTTAAAAACTAAAATAATTACTTATGAATACGAATACACTGGTCTTGATGACCTTGTGTTGCTATCATTACATCTGCTTCATCTAAAACAAAAACTGATATTTTACTTAAATTAAAGAACTTAAATTTAACAGCCCAATCTAAAACTTTTCCTGGTGTTCCAATGATTATGTGTTCTGTAATCTTTGATCCACGACTTACTGAAATAACAAAAAGGAGAGATGTAAATTTTTGTTAAAAAAGATAATTTCTGTATGGTTGAAAATTATCTATAATATGTATTACTTTCTTCTCCTCTTACAGCATATTTTATTTTTATTTCATTACAGAATGCAGACATTTTCGCTGCTACTTCTCCTGTTTGTATAGCTAATTCATAAGTTGGTGATAAGCAAAGCACTTGAGGATAATTTTTGGTGGTGTCGACTCTGCTTAGCATTGCTAATACAAATGCTGCCGTTTTACCTGTCCCAGATTGTGACTGAGCAATCATATTTTGTGGTCTATAAATAATCGATTAAACTTTATGATTATTATTCATTCTTTGTATTAAAAAATGAAGGAAACTTGTTTATATTAAAAACAAACTTACGGATCAGCAAGTAAAGTAGGTAATGCAGTTTCTTGAATTTTTGATGGAGCATTAAATCCCATTGCATATACTCCTTTTAATAAAGCAGGTTTACTATAATATATATTATACTGTATTATCTTTTTAAAACAATATCAATGTAAAGAAATTAATAGCAAAAATACCAACAGATGAAGAGCTTCGAAAGATTTAACGCTATATAAAGGTGAAGATGGATCCTTTCTTTGAACTTCTATATCTTGTGTTGTTTCTACCAAACCTTTACGTATAATTTTTTGGAATAATGATTTTTCTGCGGCTGAGATTTGCTCATCCGAACCATCATCATTTTTGGAATCTGTATTTGCTGTATTTTCTTTAGGTTCTTTATCTATATTTAGATTGGACACCTGACACGTCATAAGAGTCACAAGTTATTATTTCGGTAAAAAAAGATAATAAAAATGTTTCGTTATAAAAAGGGGTTAAAATTGTTATGTTATCGATAGATTTAACATGCTTTAATTGTTGAATATATATAATTTCAGTAATTAAAAATTAAGCAAGGGAGGTATACAAAAAAGAAACTTTTTTGAATAGCAAATGTGTAATAAACAAACAATAGCGAGGTTAAGCCGGTGATACACATATATGATAAAAATATTACCTTTGCTGATAGTTTCTCTTGTTCGTCTACGTATTTAGTCCATTCAAGTTCAGTCGAAGCCATATTAACATTGATACATTCACAATGATTAAGAAAATAATTTAAGTTTTAATTAGAATGATAAAATAATACAATTACTCGTCGTGATTTTTAGCTAACGTAGCGTCACAGCACGGCATAAACAATAACTAAGGCATATATATTTTTTGTGAAGAATGATTTATAAATGGCAAAAGTTAATAATGATATATTAATAAATATTGGAAATTTAAATGGATGGTAAATTTAATGAACAAAATTGGTTTTCATATACATATATATATATATATACACATATATGTAGTTATTTGTGAATATACTTTTCTTGCTTACAAGGAATGTGATTTTTTCACTTTGTATACATATGGTACCTTCAGACTATCGATACATACATATATGTATATTGGCAATATTTCAAGGTTCTCAACTAAAGGGATCGATATGTCAATATTTATTGATAAATCGCATTTTTGTTGAGAACCTTGAAATATTGACAATATTATTGATTGTCTGAGCGGACCCTAATATCAATTTCATTGTAATTGGTATTTATAATAGAAATAAATTAATAAATTAATAATAATAAATATGTATATGTATAATATATATGTATTTTCAAAACATATGTATATGTTTCTAATTTTTTCTAAATTTATTGTTTATAAAAAGTCAATGTTTCGTTTCAAATTTGAAAAATTCCGTATTTCGTACATTTTAACAAGTGTTAAAGAAATAAAGTTATATATTCTATTTATGATAATGTACTTTTCGCGATGTATTAAATAAATACTTTCGACTTCATTTTTTAAAAGTATTTATTATAGAGAAGTATGTCATATATTTTTTATATTATCACACTGTAAATTAGTATAATGATATTTGTAATAAAACATCTATCTACTAATTTACATAGTATAGATTATATCAAGCATGAAAAATATGATGGGTTCATTGATACTTTACAATGATTTTAACTGTTTGATATATGCATAATTTAAGCATGTCATTAATTAATATTGTAACACATATTATAACTGTAATCTATAACCTAATTTACTTTTAATTTTTATAGCAAATATGCGTAAATATATGCATAAGTGTAACATCACTCTAAGATAACCTTCAACAAACATATTCATTGTAGTGGTTTGAATGGTTTTAATTTAAAATACTATACAACGTAGATGTAATGTATATGTTTTATGTAATGATACATGTATATTCTTGCATTTAAAATTACAAATTTTCGAAGTTAGCATATATGCTGTGTAATAAATGATAGCCGTTAAATGCACAATATATTATTAGATACTACCGTGTATATTTTCATATGAAATATACATTTCATATTTGACATATGTACAAATTAAATGATCAGGTTTATTCACCTCACTTGTAAAGGTATATTATACAGTTTATTTGCAGCCGAAAATGTATCTTTTTTTTTTCTAATTCCTGGACGAAACATACTTTAAATAAAAAGTATGTAAAATACGAAATGCGTTTATTCATATATAGGCTGCTTCGGTAAAATAAAATATCGTTGCTTGTATAAACGCAAATATGAATGTACTTATATACTTCTGCTCTCTTTTTTTTATCGTAATACACTAGATTAAATATATTCAATATATCTGTTAAGAAACTTTTATAACTGTGGTAGTGGTCTTAGTTCCGCTTGATTGCGGTACGAGGCGAACGGTTATCAGCGAAAGGTCAAGCATTTTGCGCTGGTATTTTTTGTGAAACACCATAGCAGCAGACTGCGTCTTAAACACAATCGTTGCGCTGCGCTCACCCATTTGTATGCTCTATAACACGAATAATATAAACAGATAATTATTAAATTGTTGAACTAAAGAAACCAATTTTTATTTTAAAACAGTTGCATATTTTCAACTTATTACAAAAACTTATTAAAAGCATAATAATAAATTGAATAACAGATATATGATTCTAACGTATAAAGTTTTATGATAATTAAAATAAACGTTTTTTGTATATATACATATATACATAACAAGCAAGGTATATCAAGTTAGATTTAAGCAAAATATTATCAAACAATTGCTTGCTAAATATATAGCTATATTCTTCTATTATATTGTTTATTATATAGTTTTATATGAACTATAATCATTATTTATAAATATGATCTAAACTTTTAGGTTAATGTAAGATATTCTTCAAAATAAATCTGCCCATTACATGTTAATAATATTGCATCTATATTCTTATATATTAAGGAAAGTAATACAATACTGTAGTTATCAAATGCTTGTTTTTATTTTGTTATAAAGAAGAGTATTATCAAATATTGAATGAATACAAAATGATATTGGGATAATGATTTTTAAACAACTACAACAATATGAATTTGTCAGTTGTAAAACAAATTTATATACCTCAATGAAAAAAATACCCAAAAAGGTAAGAAACAATGTAAGGTTTCGAATAGTATTACAAACTAATAATAACTTCTCCCCCAAAGAAAGAAAACGGAAAAAAGATGTAATTATTAGTATTACTATTGACACAAATGTAATATGTGGGATATTGTCAGAAATCTTAATTAACGTAATCCGTAATTACATAAATTTTAATTGAAATCATTCTCAAAATAATCATAATTAAAATACTAAAAAAAAAAAAAAAAACAAAAAAAAAACAAAAAAAAAGAAAAAAAAAACAAAAAAAGGGGGCGAAAAAAGAAGAAAAAGCCCGCAAAAAAAAAAAAAAAAAAAAAAAACATGCTTGAAGGAGAAAAGATTGGCATTGTATATTATATATTATAAAAAGAGAAAAAAAAGACGACCACAAAAGAAGCTGGATTTATGATTTCTAAAGGTAAAGTATATGAAAAAAGGATCTATGAATTTGCAACGAAAATCGAAGTCTTAAATGTTTTCATGCAAAGATAGTCACCTCAATTGTTCCGATGCCTTGGCACATACGTCTAATTTGCGCTTCGGACGTGCTTGCTGCTAAATTCTCTACCTTTACAGTATTTGTTTTTATTTCCGGTATTTTTTTCTGTTGTATAGGAGATTTTTGTAGTACAACTCTTTGGCTACTTTGTGTATTAACAACAACCTTTTTTGCATTGGTATTCGTTACTTCTTGTACATTAATCACAGTTTTTTGAAGGTTTCCTGGTGATTTTTGTTTAACAATTCTTTGCGAAGGACTAACAACTTTCGGTCCTATATTTGCTAATTTTCTTAAAACATCAGCTTGATTTTGACCAATTCTTTGAGTTGGACATTGAGCAACATTAACTAACTTGTTTTGCATCAACAGTTGACCTTTCTGCAGATTTGATACTGTTTTTTGTATAGTAGTGGCAACCTTTTGTGTATTTAATAATGGCTTCTGAATTACAATTCTTCGCGTTCCAGATTGGGAATTTAATACTTTTGTATGTTCGTTTCCTTGATTAATCGTATGTCCAGAATTACTGTCTTTTGTAGAATCTATGGAATCATTGGGTTGTATAGTTTGTATTGTCCTGACGATTCGTATACACGATGATTTCTCTGCAACCTATAACAAAAATAGTCGTAAAAGATAGCATGCCGTGTAAAAAAGTATAAGAAAGAATAATAATATTTGAGTTACTAATTTTAATATAAAAAATTGATTAGAAAGATCAAGATTTTGCTTCAAAAATTACAATAAATGAAAAAGAGTTGATAAAGCATTTTAATGTAGAATGATCTTAATAAAAGTTTGGAGGAAATTAAATAGAACAAAAAGTATTTAAAAATGTATTTTATTAGAACACGAGTGAAAAATATACAGAAAGTCTGATAGACCTATATGTATGTATCTTTTTATTTAATAATATGTCATTTGAAATATGTAAGTTATCATTCAAGTAGAAATAAATATTTACAAATGGTATAATTCTTACGAATAGATAAAAACTGCAACAATGTGTTTTAGTAGATAAAAGAAATTTTTAATTTTCTAGATATTGCAGCAACTATTTCTATACCTATGATATTTATATACAATATATTTGAATCTTTCTCTTTTTCATTTTAGTATAATACAAACAAATAAAATTCTATCAGACATGATTTATGTAATTTATTTGCTTTGAGCGTTAAGCACGAATTGCTTATAAAAAATATCATGCTAAGAAAAACCGTTAATTACTCTCATTATTTTACAAGTGTGTATATTAAAGAAAGGGAAAAAAAGAGGAAAAAAAAAAGAAAAGGAGAAATATTAATTTCATGTTTTGTGTATCGACAATTAAGAAAGCATGGCATCTTTAGTCATATACCTCTGTAGATTGTGTATTGACAGGACGAGCACGTCCTCTTCCAGTATTGGTATGTCCTTTGTTTATGGATGCATCTTTTACTACTCCCATAAGTGCTGATACAGGTTTTGCATCCTGTGTATTTTCATTTACTAGGAAGTAAAATTATTCATTACACACACAATTATATTCATTTTAAATCGTTGCTATAATTATTATTATATATAATTATGTACACAATATATTATAGTTATTTCTTAAACGAAATATCATGTCATAACTGAAATTAAAACAGAATATTGTAGCTTATTAAATAAATTGATAATTAATTATGATAACAGAAGAAAAAGAATGAAATAATTTTTAACAAATATTTTGCATACTTTGATAAAGAAATGGTAACTCTTTTAAATAATAAAAATGCATATATATATATGTAAAAAAATATATTACTAAAAAACTTAACTTTGATATTGCCTTTGAAAACGTATCCATTGTATTCAAGCAATTAATTGCTAAATCATTTGTGTATATCTGATTTATATAATGAAATGTTATTATACATACATGTATTTTCGTTTTTAGTTTCATCATTTTGTTTCTCCATTGCAGCCATTTTTCGTCGATTTTCCTTCTCTCGCAAGATCTTTTCTCTAAGCCGTTTCTGTTCCTCCATCTTTTTTCTATATTCCTGCATTTCTGGGTCGTTTTCTTCGTCCTATAAAAACTTATTTTGGTGGAATATACAATACGTGGGAAGGAAATAAAATATAAATGTGTATATACCTTTTTGTCATTATTCGTACTGTTTGACATATCCACTGTTCGTACTTCTTGAAGATTTCTGTTGCTAAGCTTTACTCGCTTTGGGCTCAAATCGCGTAAAGGTCTGTCTACAGAGTTGGGAACTCTTTTTTGTGGTAATCTAGTTCTTATCGAAGTATTCACTGGTCTGTTACTAGACTTCTGTACATGATTTTGATCATAATTCTCACGATACGAGGTTGACGAGCAAATCTTACCCTTCGAGACATGATCGTTTCTGGTTTTCGACGACAAATCTTTATCGCGATAATTTTGATGGATTCCTCTGTGATCCTGGGGATGAGCATTGTTTTTAGAAACTAGATTATATTCTTCACGCTTAATATGCTTGTTACCAATTCGTACGCCACCAACCTGTGGATAATTATTTTTTTGATCCCCCTGATCCGATTTATATTTCGAACTGGATTCATAGCTATCATCTCGCAAGTAACTACTTTCTAAAGGATACTGTTTATTCTGAGTTCCAGTTTGATTTTTCTGCGGCTTATTTTCTTGCCATACGTCAGAAAAGTATGCATAAGGATCCTGCGAAAATTCGTATAATTATAGTTCTCTGTAAAATCTTGCTACACCTTAGATTCGTCATTAGATCACGCGATACATACGTCGCTTTTATTTTGTTGATAATTTTGTTGATAATGCGGCGGTTCTTGCTGGGTTTGATTGTACGAACTTTGATTCTGATATGGGATAGCGAGTTGCGAGAATTGGCCAGTAGGAACTTGAGATGATAAATTAGGTGTTTGCTGATTGGAATCCCATGCGAGTCTTGCTGTTTGCGAATCAAACCAGAAGGAATCATAAGTAAGAGGAAACAATATGAAATCATAGGGAACTGATAAAAGTTAAAAAAAAAAAAAAAAAAAAAAAAAAAAAAAAAAAAAAAGATAATCACTTGAAAGAACTTACCGTCGTTTGTCGACTGAACGGCTCCTCGAAAGTGAGGATTGATTAAAATCTTGTGCCCTGGAGGTAAAGGTACATTGGGTACATTGGAAGTGGATTGTTGCGGTACAGGTAACGTATTAGTATTAAATTGACTGGTAGGTACTTGATCGGAATATCCGGACCTCGAATCGTAAACGGATCGGTTTTCAAATTGAGCTGCTTCTTGAAAAGGTGGTCTATTCTCGAAAGGTGATTGATTTGGTATTTGATTGACGTTAGGATGATTAATGAGTGGCCCTTGGGAAGAAGCTTGACGTGGATATCCTTGCATAGGTAACGGTTGACTGCCCTGTAACAATGGCGCGTTCGATGTTCCAGGTACGACTGAATTCAGATTTCCAAGAAGCGCTCCTCCAGGATTCCCTTGCAACAATGGGCCTTGATTGTTCTGCATCAGCCGAGCTTGATTATCTTGCATAAGGGAAGCTGAGCTTTGAAACGGGGCCGTACTCGCACTAACTGGCGGCGGTTGAATTTGGGCGTAAGGTGGTTGATTCGATGGATGGCTGTAAGACGGTCCTTGAAGCGATCCTGACAAGCCACCTCGAGGCCCGTAATCTAATCTTGCCCCGATTGTTCTAGGACCCACTTGATTTTGAAACTGATTAGGATTGAATTGTGGTCTATTATCTACAAAATGCGACGGGCCTTGAAGCGAACCGTTTGGAGAATAATGCTGGAAGGGTTGTACTTGAGAATTTTGTTGCTGGTAAACAATCTGTTGGTTTTGCATATTGTTTGGTACTCCGAGGAAAAAGAGTGGCCAAGTCTCGAGCAAAGGTGGCCTGCATACTGGTGGTAGTTGATTATCGAAGTTTGCGTTGCGTGCATTACCGAACCTGGACAATCACATTTTACAAACAATTACACACTCTAATAGGTATTTTAATATTCTAATATTATACGTGTGTACACAGAAAGACGCGCGCGCGCGCGCGCACGTATATATTATATATAATACCATAAATAGATAAACACAGAGATCTTAAGAATCGCAACAATTGCACATACCTTGGATTAAAATTTCCCGAATTTTGTGTATTGAATCTTCCACCGCGATTTCCTCTTGTACTTCGACCTCTTCCACGGCCTCTAGATGCCAGCTTGGATGGTTCAGATGTTACCACGTTCTCCAAAGTATCCGGTATATGGTTATTCATTTTCGAAGAAACGATAGTTCTTTCATTTTGAAATCTGTTCCTCCTTTCTTTAGCTTCTTCGCATTCGTCATCTTCCAATCCTTGTCCATTCCCAGAATAGATTTTTGCATTTTTCTGCAGCTTCTCTCGTAGATCTCCCTTTTCGATATTATTCGAAGTATTGATGTTATCAATTGTAGAAAATTCATCGTTTTGTCGGGTTTTTTCGCTTTTATATTCATTAATTTCATCTTGCTCGTAATACTTCGATTGAGCCTCTAGCTGATTTCCGTCGTCGTAAAAATCATTGTCGTTGCTTCTATCAGTTTTGCTCCTACTAAACTCTATGTTTTCATCTTCACCATCTAAGTCGTCAAGTGCGTCGGTTACTCCTAAGTCCAGTACATCATCTGTTTCCTCTTCTCCCTTATAGCTATTCTGCTGCTCAGGGAATTAAATTGCCAAATATTTGTAATGAAAATATAATATTTAGCCGTGGTCGTTACAATCTACTCTTAATTAACTATATGTTTATCAATTTATAAGAAGTTACTCTTTCATGATTAAAACGAAGGTACCGCATTTGAGAATTCTCGCACCATTCTTTCCTTCTATTTCTACCAATTTTCCTTCCTTCTCATCGAATCTCTTAATTATTATCAGCCGCTAATAATAAGATTTATACGGCAAAAAATTTAATCGCAAGTTTTTCCACAAAACTTACTGTTAGGTACTATTATAATTCATGCAAATGAATATTACCGTAACAGTTAATTAGAATAATCAAATATTTTCTCAATAAAAGCGATAGCATATTTGATACTTCGCAATACGGAATTGTTATAAATATATATTATACAATATGTTACAATTTAAGGCAGCAGCAGCAGCAGCATGATATATTGCAGTTCAACAATATCTTTCGTATTACGTTCGATTGTACATTACTCATACAATATGTACATATACATACATACATACATACATACATTGATTTTATTTTGGACAAATTGCATTAAGAATCATCGAGTTTCTATTTCAATTTTTTAAATATTTCATACTGCTTTTTAATGAAAAGGAAATAGATACATGACTTTAAATGTTATACAAGTTGATATGATATCCAAAGATATAAAGTATGTACGATGTTGTATTGTTACAGTCGCTCAAAAGAACGAACGATATTACCTTCTTACAATACCATTGTATCACAACAATCAGATTCGATATTTCTTTTCCATAACATTTCAATGTTTTAATGAAAGAATTCATCATATATAGATTTCATCGAATCAAATATCTCTTTTCAATCTTTCATACATCTTACAAAATAATAATTGGGTAATTACATTTAATTTTCTAAAAATCTGAACAAGATGTGATTTCCATTTGTAATGTAATAAAATAAAATGTAATTGTGTGGACCAAATTTTTAAACACGCTTTAAGGAAACTCGTATAAACATGTATATTATAAACATTCATATATCTTTCATACATAAAAACTTTCATTAAAACACACAATTTTCATGACATCTTTGAGTATATTATTTGTAGTAATTGTAATATTTAAATATTTACACTATATGTCACAAAATTTAATAGTGCTTTCAATTGTAATTTGTTGAGAGGCTACGAATAGCACATTAACAAACTTGCGTAATCGTACTGCTTCAATTACCATTAACATTTATTCTGCTTACAATATCTAATAGTTGTGCCTTTTTAACAAACAGGGAAAAGGAAACATAATAAGTACAAATAACATAATAAATTAGGAAATATCGTTAGGTACAAATTCTTAATATTCATTATACATATACAGAGTTTTATCGGCACTAATAAAAGTAATTATGAAATTTTAAATAATAAAGAAAATACAGAAAGCAATTATAGAAAGCAAAGATAGAAATTGCTATAGCAAATAATATTATGATATAATATGAATACGAAGAATAAATATCAATCGTTTATCTTTCATTTTCCCTGCATAAATTTTTACTAAATATGTTATGGATGAGTTTTACATGTTGCATGTTTCATTTTCACATCCTTTGTATATTATAATAAAGTTGAGAAATCTCGTAATAAATTTTATAAGTCAACGATTAATATGAAGCATTTGCATAAAATACAAAATTTTCGCCTACGCAAAAATATATTATAATTTTTGGGCATTTGCTTTAAACTTTGAATACAATCTCATACGCATATAATAAGCACATAATATTTTCGCTCACAATTTGAGTAAAATGCTTATTTCACCCTGAAAATTTTCAAAATATTCAAATAGAATATATCTTTGTTTAATCATTTATAAAGTGATTCTATACATGAATTAATGATAAATATCTTGTGTCTAGGACAGTATCATCATACAATGAAGAATATGTAATTTGAAATTATGATTTTAGATTTGTACGTCCTAGTCATAATACACAAAATAAATCAGATATAACTAAATGAAGTCCTTCTTGCTTGCTGAAATATATCGTTTATAAAACACATGAAAACAAAATTATATCAAAAATTAATTTGTTTGTATTAAATAATTAATTATTTTTGACAAAGTTCAGAAGAATTATTAGAAAATTCATAGAGAGTAACTTTATATGTGCAACTACTATTTCATACGACAATTTTTAAGACCGCCTTGATTAATAATCGCAATATATTGATTCGTTATTACATTAACAAATAGAATATAAAATTCTTAATTATCTAACTGTAATATATATTTTTTGATATGTTTGTTATTAGACTTGAACATTATATTGTATCATATGATGCATTATAATGAGCTAATTTTTATTTAACAACAAAATAATGGTCCAGCAATATGCTCACCCTCTCCACTTCATAGTCGTCCGCTAAAAGAGCCTCTTCTTCATCATTGCCTAGATCATATTCTTCATCTCCAAGATCTTCGTCCAATAGGGTATCATCACTAAACAAGTAAAAGCTTGAATAAGAATAGGTACAGCGATCATCGCGTTAAAAATCTCTTTTAAATATATTTAATATATTTTCATATTATTGAAATATGTTTTTTCAATTAACATACAGATACAATATAAATTCGTGTAAAAATGTGATAATAAAATATAATAGGAAATTCGCTAAACTTGTGGAAATGAATTATATACAACGAAAAGTAATCAAAACAATGTTTATTAAAGTAGCCATTAGTACACAATAAAAACAGATATTATTTCTATGGTTATCGTATTTCTTTCATATCCTGCAAATACAATCGCTGTATTTTACGAAATGAATTCTAATTGCAAAACTAGTAAATGAATAATTCACAAAAAGACAGAATACAATGGATGATGGAAAAAACACAATGTACGTCACTATTAACAATGATTATAACTCTAACCTCAAATTAAACATAGCTATACGGAAGAAATAACAGATTTATAATAGTATATAAAATAATTCTGAGGTTAAATCAAATAGAAAAATTATATCAAAACATTAATTTTCTGTAATGGAAAAATAAATATCTCTTACTGTTCCGACATTGTACATCCACTTTCTGATACTTGAATGAAAATCTGCAAACTGTGATGGCACCGAGACCTGAGATAACGAGCGTTGCGTAGCTCACATCGATTGTTACTTTCGAGGTATCAACTTCCTATATCGAAATCTCGAAATAATATCGAATACAGTATCAAAACAAATATAGCGATAGCGCATATTATTCCTGCCCTTGAATATTGCATTAATTTCAAACACTACATAAAATAAACAAAATTGAGTAAAGTACCACATATAAATTATTAATTTAATTATTAGCATTTTAATGGGTTAATACTATTATGTTTGACACGATTATGTTTGAATTTGCGCAGAAGTAAATGCAAATAACTTAAGTACACAATATAATTATAATATGTCTATATATGTATATATACTCATACATGTATACACACAATATATATATCCGCATATATTATGATGTTCTAAATATAAATGAAAAGAGTTCATGTTTAATTTAAAATTGAGAATGGCATACAATACAGGCTTATTGTTTCACAAATGCTTATATAAACATTCTACAAATAATGTTAAATTTTTATATTTACATAAACGTAATTTAAAGTTAGTACAGAATTTTTTCCACAGCAAGCCTACTGTAATTTTAGGAATAGAATCTAGCTGTGATGACACAGCTTGTGCAATTGTTGATACTAACGGACAAATTTTAGGTGAAGCAATTAATTCTCAACATCTGACACATTTGAAGTAATTAAAAAATTTTGTTAATAACTTTTCTTATAATTTTTATATAATATATTATAGAACCTTTTAAGACAGTTTAGAATATAACTTTGATGTCTTTTAGTCTTGGAGGAATAATTCCATCAGTTGCAAGAACATTACATAAAAATAGTATTACAAAAACTTGTGAGAATGCATTAAGAGCTGCAAATCTAAAGTTAAAAGATATTGATGCAATAGCTACAACTGTAAAACCTGGTCTTCCTATGTCTCTTAGAGTTGGAACACAATTTGGAAAATATTTGGCACAAATTGGAAAGAAACCTCTAATACCAATACATCACATGGAAGCTCATGCTTTAACAGCAAGAATGAACAGAGAGGTCTTTTTATAAAATGTTCATATTTAATATATTATGAAATTTGATTAATAAGGAAGATATAAACTAACTTTTAATTACAGATCGATTTCCCATATCTTATTTTATTAGTTTCTGGAGCTCATTGTTTACTAGCAATTGTCGATAATGTGAATAAATTTTATTTACTTGGTACTTCTGTCAATAATGCACCTGGGGAGATGTTTGATAAGGTAATCATTGCATTGTCGATATCATCTCTTTTTTAACTATCATAATTTTGTTTACATATTTTTTAATATATTTTTAATTCACATAACTTAGATAATAAATAGTAAATGGATTAAATTAAATTACTCTATAAGTTTGCATTTATAGGTTGCACGAAGACTCAAATTAAAAAATATTCCAGAATTTAGTACTTTAAACGGAGGCCTAGCTATAGAAATTGCAGCAAGTAAAGCGTCAAACACTGAGCAGTTTTTATTTCCAGCTGTAATGACAAGATACTATGATTGTAATTTTAGTTTTGCTGGATTCTTAACTCTATGTAGAAAGTACATTAAATTAGAAGAAGAAAAACATAACATAGTGGGTGATGCAGTGATTCCTGATGCATATAATTTATGCGCAGCACTTCAATTAGCCGTGGTAACACATATTTGTCATAGGACTCAACGAGCAATGGAATTTATTAATAAAATGTCATTATTTCCTAAAAATAAACGAACATTGGTACGTCGAAAGTATTAATAATACTGCCTTAATTTGATATATATGTATGATCAATATATATTGCTTATGTTTAATGAACAGGTTATATCTGGAGGAGTAGCATGTAATAATTTCTTAGCTAAAGCATTGAATATTGTGAGTACGGAATTAGGTTATAGCTTTATAAGAACTCCACCTAAATTATGCACCGATAATGGGACGATGATAGCATGGAATGGAATAGAAAAATGGATTGCAGATGTAGACATCATCAGAGATCCAAACGAAATTGAAAAAATCGAAATAGAAAAAAGGGCTCCACTTGGAGAAAATTGGATTAAAAAGGTAGAAGCAGCAGACTTAAAGTGTGAATGGATAAAAATAAAGAAAAAACTTTTCTAAACAATTAAAAAAATAAAATGTCAAATACATTTATTGTTATGTTGCAAAGGCTACTAATTACAAGGTTGTTATTTTTTCAGTCTGTATATACTGTTTTTAAAAAAATATGTTTTTGTTTTGATTATACAGTGTTTTATACAGTATGGATAGGTTGTACTACTCTACCCGTAACGAAACACCGTGTAATTCGTTTAAATAAATATGATAAGTTATATAAATGTCGGCGCATATTGCTGCATTTGTTTCTTTAACTTTGTACGTAAACAATCTTCATTTGAATCCATGTTTTCAACAGAAATTTTTGCTTCTTCATATTTATCAATAATATGTCTAATCTTTGTTTTAATTTCACGTATCTCATCTGCATTTTGTAAAATTAAAGATGTTGTTATAATATCATCAAATTGTAATACTCTTTTTGGTTGAATTGATCTATCAAATTCTGAGAGGAACTCTGATAAATTATTTAATTTTAGTTTAATTTCATTATAGATTTCATTTGCTCCATTTGTATCCATTTTATTTACTATAATCATTGTAGGTCTATCTAGCAAATCAGGGTTATAAAGTTCAATTTCCTTATTTAATAAGAGCACAGTCTCTAGGCAAGACCTATGTTTATGTCTTATAGAAAATTTACATCCCTGAATGTCTACAATAAAGAGCAGTAATTTTGTTCTTTCTATGTGTTTTAAGAATTTATGACCCATTCCTTTATTAATGTGTGCACCTTCAATTAAACCTGGTAAATCTGCAACTGAAATCTGTCTGAGATCTTTATATTTTATAACACCTATTTGTGGTTTTATAGTTGTAACTGAAAAAAATCATAGTAAGTAAGAAAAAATAGCATACATTTAACTAGTAAAAAAATAATGTGTTTTATACACAGTGAACTTACATGGATAATCTGCAATCTTTGATTTAGCTTTTGAGATTACATTTAGTAATGTACTCTTCCCTGCATTTGGAAAACCTATCAAACCAACATCGGCAAGTAACTGAAGATCAAGAACTATAGTACGACTTTCACCTTTAAGGCCACAATAGCCTGTCCTTTCACATCCCCCTATTCCACCTGTAGCAACTACCAATTTTGTATCCTCTGAATCCATTGTACCTATATTTTAACAAATAAATATCATAAACAATCAAGAACAATTATTGTTATTTATTATTACATGTATATTACCAAGTTTAATGCGGTTTTGGTCATAAACGGTGATACCAATTGGAACCTTTATATTTAAGTCTGTTCCAGGTAGTCCAATGAGCCCTTTTTTGCTACTATCGCCTCCTGTTCCTGCTTTCAATTTCATTTTTCCTAGTTTGTATTTAACATTTCGTAATGTTAATCTTTCTTTTGAGACAAGATATACGTTTCCTCCTGCTCCGCCTATTCCACCGTAAGTAGGTAATCCAGAACCGCCGGTGCCTCCAGTTACGTGAATACGTAAACTGTCAATTAAGCCTTGTCGCATATATTTCCTTGGTAACTAAATAATTAATCCATAAATCCTTAATCTATATATTTGTAAACTATGTTTTCTCTACTCTATTACTATACTAATTGTATGAGAAAGGAATATTAAATATGTTAAGATTAGATTACCTTTGCTGCATAATATAAAATTCGTGTTAATACAACCATTTTTTTTTTATAAAAAGTATATCTATATGATGTATTTGTTTATGTACATATAAGATTAAATTCGATTTGACTTTGCTTTTGGGGGATATAAAACTATTGATCTTTTCTTTATCATTTAATAGTTTTCAGCACGTGGAATCCAAAAATGCAAATATTAACATTAGACATCAAGCAGTTTAAAAGTTACGCGTGTTTAAAATAGAACGTTCATAGCGTATTTTACAGGTTAGTATAACGCCATATTGTTTCTATCCATCATCTGATTGGTCTACACAGATGAGCATTGAACTGACTACTGCATCGTCTATTAGTTTGTACTTCATTGGTGATATATGAACAGATGGATTTTGCCAGGCGACGCCAATTAGCATCTGGCAGCCGCAACGATGTCTCTAGTGGATAAAATTAAGCATTATCAGCGAAATATTGAAAAATGCGACGACAATGAGGATAGGGTATGTATTGTCCACTAATTTCCATATTCTTAAACGTATACGACGATGCAGTTTTATTAATGTCGTTGAGTTATAACCTCATAGTGAAATCCAAACACGATTGTGACAATAAATTCTACATTGTTGTTCGAAAATTTCATTCATCTATATTATAAAATATTGAAGTAATATATTTATAAATTTGTGTAATATTTATTCTACTGTATTTTCATTTTGCTCTATTGCTCATGTAAAAGGCCAATCCTTTTTCAAAAAACAGAAGCGTATATGTCTTTCACATCAATTTTATTTCTATCAATTTTAGCATTTATATGTTTGTATGGTATTTTATTTATAATTGTTTGACAGAATAGTAGGTCGCAACTAATGTATTGTCTATAATATATTATTTCAATTGTGTTACAGATACTTCATTGTATTTCAAAACTATCGAATCTGCCTGTAACAGTGCAGCATCTTCAAGAAACTGGCGTAGGACGCACAGTAAACGCTTTGAGGAAATACGATGGTGGTATAGGAGATGCTGCTAAGGCGCTGGTTGCGAAATGGAAAGCAATGGTCGCTAGTGAAGGAACTAGCGAAGGTGAAGATGAAGATGAAGCATGTGTTCCTGATGCACCTGAGAGCTACAGTGACAGTCGTGAGTCTCCAAAACCCGAGGAGAGTCCTGAAAGGTATGATAGAAAGAAATATGACTTTTATATAATCTTAATGTATGAAATAGATATGTTGTAGCATGTAATAGTTAAATGTTGAAATAAAATATAAAAATTCATTTTATAAGATGCAAGATACTTCTTATAATGTTAAACATAATAATATCTTGTTCTTTCTAATGGTATTTTTATTTCATTTTATTTCATTTTATTTTATTAATTTCTAATTATATTCATATACATATTTTAAGTAAATATGCATTTAACTAATTCTTCAGGCATAAAACTGGAGAAAGTGGAAAACATATTCATAGGCATAAATCAGAAAAGAATGAAATATCATGCAACAATAAATATACTTCCAAACATGAATCCAAATTGAAATCTGTTGAAGATCAGACAATAAGTAATAGCGATGTTGCTAAAAATTCAAGTAGTGATCTAGAAAAACAAAAAAAGCATGATAAAACTAAACATAGCCATAAAAATGAATTGGGAAGTGATAAAAAATCTTCAAAGGATACTAAAAGTGCCTGTAAGAAGGATGAAACTCACAGTTCTAAGCATCGTAGTCATAGTAAATCTAATAACACAGAAAGACATTCTAATAGACCTATGGATAGTAGTAACTTACTCAAAAGTAGCGACGAGGCTCATAAACGCAAAAGTGATGATTCAAATATTATGAACAAAGAAAGTAAACGAAGGAAAATTTCAGATAGTGACAATGATGAAAGTAAACCTCATGCGTATCCTCATGTATCCTATAGTTTTGAAAAGCATAGTAGTAGTACCGTATTAAATTCAGTTAAAATAAAAGAAGAGCCTAAGGATAAAGATACGTTAATTAAAAGTGAAATTAAACATGAAAAGAAAGACTCTTCTGAGAAATCAAAGAGCACTTGTGGCAAATATCGGACTGATTCATCTAGTTGTAAATTAAAACAGACATATGAAAAACAGAAACATAAAACTGATATACATACAAATCATAATAAAGATGAAACTAAACATAGTGATCAGCATTCTAATAAGGATTCTACCGAATCAAAACATCACAGTTCCTCTTATAAGAAACATCATGATAAAGACAAAAATAGATCTAAGAAAAAGGAGCATAAGGATGGGAAAGATAAACTTGAAAATAAAAGCAATAAAGATTCAAAGCATTCGAAACATGGATCAAAAGAATCAAAGGATTTGGTAAAAATGAAGCAAGAAATTAATGGAGACGAAGGAATAGATTGTCATTCAGGTTAGTTTATAAATATATTGTTTATAAATGTTTTTATTTAACATTTAAATTAAAATTTATTTAACATCAAATATCAAAAGAAGATGAAGATCAAAAAAAGATCTTTTATATATAGTTTCTAATATGTATAATATTTTATATCTTTTACCGTTATATCCATTCTATAATTTCTTAAATATTCAGCAAATTAAGTATCGGTAAAATATTTATTTGTTTAATAAACTAGTTCCTTTATTCTACTATTTTAAATCATTATTTTTGAAAAGTGTTCTAAATAGTGTGTTTTTTGTATACAGGTGCTAGTTTTGCAGAAGCATTGGGTATGTGTACAATGGCTCAGACATCTAGAAAACGTACTAACAACTCCCCAAATTCAAGTACAGCAAAAGTGTTCAAAGCAGACCAATCAACTGCAAGTAATAAAAAGATAGCAGTGAAAAGTGAATCAACAAGTGATACTTTACAGGTATTTTGTGCTATATAATTAATAACATATTATATTACTTAAATTACAGTATATAATGTAGTAATATAAATATAAACACAATGCATATTTTCTATTATAGACACCATCTCTTTTGACAACAAATATGAAGTTAGAGCCATTAAGTGTAGACTTGGCATCTACATTACCGGAGATTAGCCCTAATTACAAGCCACTGCCATATATTAATCCTGTTTATCGCAAAGAAGAAGATAAAGCTCTTACAGATGTAATGTATGTTAAAAATCAAAGGTATGTTTTGTATTACTATGAGGATATATACGCATGAAAGCAATATGTTCATTTTTAATTTTAATTCTAATTTTAATTCTAATTTTAATTTTAATTGCAAAGGACCAAAGTATACTCAGGAAATAAATCTGGTTATACAACAGTACCAACTTTGTTTGAGATATGTACAAGGGTATTGATAGAGAATATCGATGGTAAGTTACCCATGAATTATTTATGAAATAACATATAGCGATCATTCTATAAAAATATTCTCTAAGTATTTCATTCATTTGTTATATGTAGCACTTGAATTTACTGGTGGTGTGCCTTTCGATATCATAAAACCTGTTCTTGAACGTGCAACAGCAGATCAGTTATTCATGTTGGAACATTATAATCCCTATTTGGTTGAAGACACAAATAAATTATGGCAATATCACTGCAATCGTGAATTTAGAAATAAACAAAGAGAAGAAATGGAAACATGGCGTGATATGTATATGGTAGGTAGATTTAAAACGAATAATTCGCCTTATTTATAATATCTCAGTTTATTTCATATTCATTATTTCATATTCTTTTATTATCCAATAGCGATGTTTAGACGAACGGGAAGCAAAATTGAAAACGCTTACAGCTAATATAAAACAATCAATAGACAAATCTGTACCAGTAAGATCCACTAAACTTGCATATGTAGATAATGTTGTTAAACCTCCAAGAAATGTTCTTAAAAAGCAAGCTAAATATGGCACTGCAAATTCTGTACCTAATACTGCATCTACTATAAAAAAGAAATTAATTAGTGGTGGAGGATCAACAGCTGCTACAAATATTTCTGTTCCATCACCACCTGTATCACGTACAAAACCATGTAAGTATTTTTATACACGATGATAAATTACTGACGTATTTTATAAGATATTATACACGTATATACGATGGAATATCCTGCATGGTTGAGGCATATAAAACAGGCCAGCTGAATATCTCGGCTGCCCTTGGTGATAAAAAAAAATGCATCAGACTGAACTTGCTCGGTGTCGAGGTTATTTACATACTCTCATGTAAATAACTGATGTAAATAATAAATAGACGATATAGATGATTGTGTAGATGGACGCGTAAAGGACATAGGAAGGTTAATTTCGTCTTTTTGAATGGAATGATGTTTTCTACGTAACCATCTATAGAGCTTTTAAGACGCGTATAATGACCTGTGATTCAAGATCATCGAAGATAATCGAAGGTCAACTGATGACTGTGACTATGAAAATGGTTTACTTTTAGGAAGTGATCGAACCTTCCGGTGATTTATTTATCTAATAATACATTGATAGTGCATTATTAAAAAACTATTGATATTAGATTATGTACACCTCGATGCCAAGCAAGTTTAATTTCATGCATTTTTTCCTATCGTTAATAGCAGCCGAGATATCCAGGTGGGGCTAGTTTTATATGCATCACCTTGTGCACATTGCAATGATTTTAATTTTTAAAAATTTATTATCTTTCATAGTAAATGTGTAGAAAACTATTATTTAGCATATAAAATATAGAATTGAGTTTTTTTCTTAGTAAAATAATGTTCGAAAATATTGTAAATATTTTAACATACTTTCTTTTGATTGTTCATTGATATAGCAAAGAAAACAAAAGCACCACTAATGGCGAAAGCTTTACAGTTAATAAAGGGGCGATATAAACGGTAGTTCATAAGAAATTGATCAACATTCAACAATTTAGGTAAGTCATATGTTATGTTACAATAGATGTTAAGTATAATATGTATAAATATTTTATAAGAATTTGTGTATTTGGAACAGAACATATTCATGTGAAGTTTGCATACTGTTTCAGGCATTCCGAGATTTACCAAATCGACTATGCCAAAATAATCAGTAAACATTATAATCGTTCAGTTTCGTCAGTTGTGCAGTAGAAAAGCGCAAATGCTGAGATTTCTTGATAATGCGAAAATTCAAAACGTTTTGTTACACAAAAATTGAAGATTGTAATATCTTTATACAAAATTAATCAGTATCAATTGACAATTTCCAAAAAGGTATTATGACATTTAATATTTTTTATGTTTTGAGAGACACAAAGATAAATTAGAAGGTTTTATGGAGACAAAAAAGTTAAATTTCGTTCAGTGTATTTTATTAATGATGTTGTTTAGAAATAAAGTAAGAAATTATTATGCATAAGAAAATGCAAAACTATATAAGTACGTAATAAATATGTCCCATTTGTTGCTGTGATTCTCCAATTTTTTTAGATTACAATTGTAAATATTTTTTGCGTGATGTAGGATGATATACATATACCAGGTTAAATGAATATTTTAAGAAGGGGAATGAAATTACAGATAATTATCGATAGTGCTAAGAATGTAATGCTTATTTTACATTCTTACACGAGCCACAATGAATTTGGAATGTATTCGTGACAGGGAAGCTGTTGTAGACTTATACATATGTATGTATATGTATATGAAGTTAAAATATATTTATGAATAGTTAATGAAATATCTAATGCATTATGAAGTAATTTCATTATCGCGAAGGGAAAGAAATAAAAGGAAGGAAAATTGTAATAACGAATTATTTTAATAATCAGAAGTAAACATAATCAGTTTATATCTATATTTAAAAGATTGCTAGCGCATTTGATACGCTTGGAAACTTGAGGTCACAAAAAGGATTATAAGCGTAGTTAGATCAATAAACAAATAAACATGAATACAGCGTATTAATATTTTTATAAATGTTTATTTAAACAACAAATGATGATCGAACATTCTACAGTAATAATGTAATGAATTGTAATTTGTTACAGATATATGTATGTAGCGCGAAACATTAGTTTTTTTTACAACTCCTATTACATAACATATAGATGATATAGTATTCATATCGATTTAAATTATCTTTAATATATAATTGGCCGAACAAATTGTGATAATTTTGAACAAATTGTAAATTCTCTTAAACTAAGTCATGTTAAAATGATGTTTTTAAAAAAGTTCATATTCTGTATTGCATTTAAGCAATTCTATATGGATGCATATAATGAAATAAAATACTTAATGGAAATGTTAATTCGAACTAAAATGAATTTTGTTTAGAATACAAACTAATTTTTTTTTAAAAGCATCGTTTTCATAACAATTTACTCGTTTCGCTATTATTGAAATATATGTATACTACAAAATTTTTAATGAATTTTGCCAATGAATTCTTTGGACTTAACGCGGAGGTTTTAAGGGTGAATAAATTTTTGTCATGTAAAGTAATTAAAATAACATATAATAAAAACATGCTTGAAACATCATAAATAGTTTTACATCTGTTATAAATTCTTCAAACAAGCAAAAGGAATTCCGTAGACGCATTATATCTTCGTTGTAATTAAGAAGAAGCAAACGTTTGATCAATTTGTATTATCATCGTTGCATGTAATTAATTTTTTAAATTAAGTTATGTTATTTTTTAAGAAACGTCGTGTCTAATTAGAGTATTGTGACTGACATTAGGATATATGGTAATCATGTACGTAATCAATTTCATATGTACAGGGCCGGCGTGATCTTTTGCGGGACCGGGTTCCGGTGAACGCGCTGAATCTGCCTTGCGTCGGCTCTGCATACCTATATATAGTAACGTTTAAGATAATATATTTAAGTTGTATTTATGATACAAAATATTACA
Source organism: Bombus hortorum (assembly GCA_905332935.1). Classification (NCBI taxonomy): domain Eukaryota; kingdom Metazoa; phylum Arthropoda; class Insecta; order Hymenoptera; family Apidae; genus Bombus; species Bombus hortorum. The sequence goes on from HG995198.1 coordinate 888,502, forward strand.
GCGATCATGTAAAATATTTTCATTTTTATAGTAAATGTAATTTTAAGAAGCAACATGTAGATAAGTTTAGGGAACCTCGGAAATCCGAAGGCTCCATACAACCATTTGCGTAAAATTGAAATGTTCATATCTAAATATTTGATTCCGCCTTTACATCGATATTGTAACTTGCGTTAATTTCTATACCTGTTTCGTTTTTATAATGCTGATTTTACTCAATCGTATAACGCGTAATACATAACGTGCACCGATATTCATAAATGAACTATTTTACATACTACGTTTACGTTCGACTGCTTAGTACGTGTTGCGCGCTAAAATTTCAGGGTTTCGGTTTAGCATGTATAGAAAAATATCGACACGTTAAGTTCCTTCAATTTTTTATACACCTACATGTTTAGATCATAATGGTCATTGTCAGTGATTATTATTTCTTATATATATATATAGATACTTTGCTTGAGCAATGGGTCAAAAAATCGTAATCGGTATTGATATTTTCGAAAATTAGCGAAGACGTACATTAATGTACGATATGATACTTATTTTTTTTACGAATCTTTTGTTTACATTTAGATCTAATAATAATAATAATAATAATAATAGGAGAATAAAACTTAAAAGATTTAAAATAATAATATAATAATATTATATAAAGTAGAGTATACATTCAAATATATGTATGTTGACCAAACATTGTTTATTCTATTATTCTCAGTTATGTTTATTTACGATTAATTTCATTTAAATACAAGAAATCCCTCATTATACAATTCCTGTAATTTGTTAGATTCTCATCCCTCGAATTGAAAAGTTAGATTTCTACACGTATAATAAAAAGCAATAAAACAAATGTCTATCTAAAGCGAAAATACAGCATTTACACACACATGTATGTAGCACATGTATATATACGTATGAACACTATATGCATTCATGACGTTCATTAATTAATATGACAAATTTATATAGTGTTAACGATTTAAATGTTAAAACGTTGCGAGAAGCTTCTTCTTTACGGTTCATAGATCGGTGAAATCGAAGGGAACTAAGACGATTAATTTATTGTGATTAATAATATAATTGATTTGTGATCATTTGAAACGATTGAATTAAAACGTCGCATTCATCGCAATCATCGTTAGATAGAAAATAATGTTTCTATAAATATTGCATAACTTATCTTACGATTTAGTGTACGTGATTAATATCAATAAACATATTCCGATGGAAGTTTACAAATGTTTTTAGGTTTATTCAAATATATAATAAACTGTTGATCGCACACAACGTGGAATATTTATTGCTACGTATATTATAGCTACGTTTATATTTCGTGTACTTAACAAAATTAAAATCTGTTTAGATAATTAGATCCATCTTAGGCAACATTAGGCGACATATTCATACATCTTTTGCAACTAAAAGAATTGGAATAAAATGAAAAATAGAGTGAAATTATTATAAAATAATTGCTTACTTATCCAAGTTTTATATAGTTTATACATCGCTGTATCATTAATTCATCAAATATTACGCAAGAATCTAAATAGCATCATTTGATTCCAATAATTTTGATATCTTTCCCGCACGAGAATATCAAACATAAGTTGTAACAATCGCATTATCCGTTCCAATCGAAAATGACGTGAGCGATCATTAAGTACATGGTTATTGTCATAGCACTCGTCAGCATAATTGGAAAGCCCACCCTGAAATAAACGCATTGAAAATTATTTGTCGAAGTAATTAAATTATTATAACGCGAAGAACGAATTGGCGACAAGCTCTTGTGAAAATGATATACATTTATTCACGATTTAGTATTCAATCTGAATTCGAAATATCATTCACGATCAGAGTATAATAGATATTTTGTACGATTATATCATTTATTATCGTCTCGTGTAAATTAAAACGAATTAAAATATAAGTCAAATCAATTTTTTCATACGTATGTATAATGTTGAATTATGATATTTATATCAGATGTTAGCCTTACTTAACGAATTTAATAAATAAATAAATAAATATTCGCAATTTAGGCAAGTTTTTAAGTAAAGTATTATTAAATATCCGTAATAATAAACTAGTAACTGTACAGGTAAATATAACGAGTGGTTTAATCATAATGTAGAATCGTTACATTGACATGATACTATTATCATTAATATTATTTTCGTACGTATCTTATTTCAAAAATCTATCGACTAAGATACGAGTTAAGATACAAATTCATTTATGAAACTTCAACGTTTTTTTTTTTTTTAAATAAACGATTTGATTATTATTTATTTATAAAATTCGCAATGAAACGATGTATATCTTATTTTAACGTGTATCAATAGTCTTTATTTTAAATGATATAGTATGATATTTTCTCTATGTATAGAAATAGAAAGTGTATAGGAGCGCACTTACTTGAAAAATTGGATAAAAGAGAATTTGTATCCATGTTGTTCCGCAACACCTACGCAAACTACATTAGCAGTAGCTCCAATCAAAGTTCCATTTCCTGCAAATATTCCCATCCATTCAACTACATAAATCACACTAAAATTCCTCTCTATTAAATTCTTCACTTTCGCAAGAAAACATGACAGCGATAGCAGGAACATCATGGTCATACCGTTAGATCGGTAAATTAGTTTCTTTTAGCCGATAGACAATTGAATTGATTCCATTGAAAAATAATTTGAACAAAATGAAAGACTTAATCAAAATGTGAAACGTTAGTATTGATTTTTCAAGGCATTTTTCTTTATTTTATAATCCTTTTTAAGCAATCATTTATTTTTTTAAACACAATGTTCATTAGATATTTCAATTTTCATTGCAAAAACATGGGCCATTATTTTTGCAAATGCTATTATTAATTACGTTAGAATGATTATCATGCAAATTTCTTTACCTCCCATACAAGCGCCAAAAGCTAAAGCCCATACCAGGGGCTGCAGTGGCAGTTTCAGTTCGTTATTTTGAGCCAAAGTAGTTACGACTCTTATCATCATCGTTGACAGAGGCACGTTGTCCACGAATGCACTTGCGAACGCTGACACCCAAAGCAGTAGCAATATAGCTACCGCTAATCGTGACTCTTCATTTACCGATAGGATTATTTTTTCTGTCTGTTTTCCTATCCAAGCAATTAGGCCCAGACGCGATAATGCCTGAAGCATAAAAGTTATAATTGTTCGAGGTATTTACTTGATGTAAAAATTTGAGGTCACAGATAGTAATCGAGCTGATTATGTTTATTCGTATGCCATGGCAAAGTCTTAGACACGCTTCTTTTATAAAAATGCTAGATGAGAAGAATTTGTAGGAAGATACAATACAAATAGATATGTGTATGTAATTAGGAATTTTATTATCGTAAGATATTCTTTCCTATTTTTCTATTGTATGTATTTAAGTACATGTATATATGTAGATATAGCAGTACTATTAAGCGTTTTATAAATAACATTTTTATACTCGTCTGTTACAAAATCTTCTAAAAGTAATAATATAGTAATATTATAGTATAAGTATACGGATAATTTCCAAGTATTTTATACCTCCATAAGAATAAATAACGATGCAAAAAATAATAAAGTGCTCCATTCTACTCGCGCCATGAGACCATCCAAATCTTCGCTGTCGGCTAATATTAATAACAAAAGGACGCCTAATAAAGCGGTCCAGCCTAGTGACAAGTGCAGATTTGGAATACTGTGCAGAAAAAATAATGTGATCACAAAGATCAACGTAAATCCAGATTTCACTAGTAACCACTTGTCTCGAATAGGATACTGTAACATAAAATTGCGATTAAAGTAAAATTTAGCGATTTATAAAAGCCTTTTTTCCGCTCCGATTTATAAAAACCTTTCTTCCATAATATTGTAATTGGCTAAAATAAATGTTATAATTATTAGACAGATCGTACGTATAGATTTAAAAATTAATTTAAATTACTTTTTCCTGAAGTTCTTCGAGCGTGGTTTTATATGTTTCAAGGGTGACGCTGCCTGTCATTAGCTTTTTTTTTAACTGCGAGAGTAATCGTTGAACCTTTTTTAGCAAAGTCTCCCTCACTAAATTTTCGTCTTTACTGTAACTCGACAAACTTGCCGCAGCTCTTTGCCAAATGGCAATTTCGTGCCTTAATTCCTAGAACGATCGCATAAAGAAACCCGTTAGATATTTTTCATATTCAGCTAATTTAGCAATCTGTGAGAATCGAACTTTGTTTTTGTATCGTTAAAGTACGTAAAAAGTTTACGATCTAAAGAATTGTTAGCTTATTTATGATAACTAGACCGCGGATATTTATGCAAATTTGTGTTTTCACGAAAACAGAAGGAGTAAAAGCTAGGCAGAAATTTGTTCCATCCTCTAAATAAATACTTAATACATATTCTAGCGACTACTGTTTATATGTACATAGTGTACATTTTCTGTACGTTTCTGTGTTTTTCAATTTAGACGTATAAAAATCCGCCGTCAAGTATCCAGAGATAACAAATGAGAATGTTCGTACCTGTACATCTTGCGGTTCGGCGAATTTAAGAACAGCTATGTCTCGGAAGATAAATCGCAGCTGAGCAAAAACTACGAGTATTACCAATATAACACCGATGCTCATGTGCATTGTGAATGTACTAAAATCGATACCCTAAATAACAATTAACAATATTATGTATCAACGTTACCAAATTAAATGTTATCGAATGTATCAATACTATAATTCTTAATTTTATATAATAGCAAGTATCTTTTAATTTCATTCTGTGAATTTTCACAGTTACGATTTCATTTCATTCGCAATTAGATATAGTATCTTCAGTTTCATACTTTGTTTGTAAAATAAACGCTCGTACAGTATTTACGTTACCAAAAAATTAGTTGTATGTAAATTATATACTTAGTGCGTTAAATAAACGTTGAAGCAAAGTTGAAAGTAAAGTTGAGTCGGATCAATTATTGTACTGATGTAACTTAATCCTTAGTGAAATATGCGTAGAAATCGATATTGAAAATAATGCTTACGTTATTAATAACATCGCGATTCGATGTAATAATTACGTTGGGCGGGTCGCCTATCGGTGTCATAGCACCCCCGATATTAGAATAAACCACCATCGATGTCAATATTGGCACTGGATTTATTTCCATTACTTCGCACAATCTAATGGTTACCGGTGTCATTAACATCACTGTCGTAACATTATCTAGGAACGATGAAACGAATGTTGTAAAGAAACATAGTGTACCTACGAGTGGCCACAGCTTTCCCGCAGTTATCTAAGCAAATTAAACGAAATTATATTTGTAGGAGCATACTTCAAATAACGATATACGTATAATAATATGTATCGAAAAGATGTTCGATATTACGTTATACGTAGATATAGGTAGATACAGGCTCTGGTCTAATAACATACGCAAGCGGGTATAACGCGATTCTTTATGAATGTAGAATAATATTTCTCATATGAAGCTTCGTTTCCGAGAAAGTCGTTAATTACTTGGCTAATTACCACCCGAGTATGAATAAAACAATCAGTATGTGGAATACAATTTTTCCGTTTGTCTTTGTTTTCAAAAAAATACAGTTTGAACGTGTTTCGTTAAGAATTGGTTTAGTACACGCGTGTAGTAAATCCTCAACGTTATTTTATCCGAAAACAAAGCATCTTATGGAAATGGTTTATGGTTATGGTTTATGGAAATACACGTTAAACTTTAGCTTAGAAAATTGAACGTGTATGTATAGAATTACGTTATCGCGTATGTAATTTATTTTGAATGGAAAACAATGCAATTGTTCAATATTAATACTTGATTGGATATACATATATGTAAGATGTATAAACTCGACGAAGGAAGCGAGTTACCTTGTAAGCATAGACTGCTAACCAGTCAAATACACCTGTCTCAGCGACTACGCCGACGAGTATCATCATTGAGAATAGTAACAATAATGTATCGACATCTATCCAAGACATTAATTCATTCATAGTTGGTCTCTGGAAAAATATCTAACATATAATATTTCTGCCACGAGTGAACGTTTCTCTAAAAAATTTTCCTAGATATTCGTTCTTTTTTCTTACATTACCTCGTTTATGGTTGCTAATATCGCGATAGACATAGTCGAAGCTAACATGGCTGCTAAAGTTCTATGTACGACCTATACGAATATCGATCAATTATGAATTAAAATTACTTAAATCACATTTAAAAGCATAGATAACAAAAATCAAAATACTAACTAAATAACGAATAGATAGCTCTTAGTCTCTAATTACCTCGAATATTATAAGTACATATAATCCAAATAATACTGCTGCAGCATACGCTATTCCATCATCTTTGTTCATTGACGACAAATCGTAACTGATAGAGATGGCAAAACTGGATTCTAGATTTGTTTTCAATTTAATTAATATCTCGCCGTATTTTAGAGTACTGTAAAATATAAAATATTAAGATATATAAAGTACGTGTATAATAGTAGTTTTGTATAGTGTTCGGAAGCATACGTACTAGATACTATGTAATAAAATTGAATAAAATTAACATTGAATTAAATTTGACGAGTTACGTGTTACGTGTAATGGAAAATTTGGCAGCAGAGAGTGCAAACAGTAATTTAATCGTAAGATTATTGCGTTCATACGTGCCTTTCGTCGATATTTTCTAAATTAAAAATTTTTTGCTGCCTCTGTCCAGGAAATATATCCATCAATTTCTCCGGAAGTATTGGTAAAATCCATACATCACTTATATTCTATATATGCGAAAGATCATGAATTAGAACGAGTCTGTGTGTCTTTATTTAAGCATCAATTTAGATATTAAACGTAATATAGCGTGATACTTGTAACTGTATTATTAAGAGAAATTTTTAGTTAAAAAAGAAACGTATTTCCAGGCAAAAATGAAAAAAAGGTTCGTTGAAGATATGGAATATAACAACTGTCCGTCATGTAAATTAAATTATACACGTATATTTACCTTAATCTCTTCGGATCCTAATAAAAATTGATTAGTATTATTTTCCTGACCGACGAGTAGTTCTAACCATACCATTAAATATCTATCAGATACATTTGTGTATTCTACCGGTTTCATTTTTATTGGTGGAAGTAATGACCCTTCTATCATTAGATTGATATGTTTACTAGGAACTTGACCAAACATTTTGTAGCCTACGAAAATTTAAAGATTAATTTAACAGTGACAATCGTTCTCTCGTATGATACTGAAACTGAATTTAAAAATAATTCACGATCATTCTCGTGATAAAAATGGTTTAATAATATTGTACGATGCAATGATCTATCCATCCAGTGTTTCGAAAAATATGTTTATGCATTTGTCGTTTTAATTATTTCAATAATTAACCAAAATTGTAAAGAAAGAGATACTTTTTATTTCTCCACTAGGTATTGAAATTTGATGCAATGCTTCGATCCTTTCGCTCTTAATTATCAGTATTAGCTAGAATGAAAAAATACAATAATCTTATACGATATCTATTTAATCGAATACCGGTAGATACGAACAGAATATTAACATGTAGTTGCATAAATTAAAAATATTTTTCTCCGTTTAAAGTATTTTTGTATTTTAAGCTGCACCGATTTACGCTTATCTTCGCGATTAATTATTTTCTTCTCGAGTGGAAAGCTTAATCATAGAAATGTCTTTTAATGCACTTATAATTTGTTTTAATACTGTTACTTACAGTGAATATTAGCCAACAGCAGCATAATAAGATTAACTTGATATAACGATAAAGCTTTTGTTTCGTTTCGTTGGTCCCTTGTGTAATTGTAATATCGTTATTCCCATCTTCATCGCCTTTTTTACTTTGCATTCTACGTGTAACATTCAATAAAAATATTATTCAGCTATTTATATAAACTAATTCTCGTTATTAATATACATAATATCATAATCCCAAATAATCTATCGCGGGTAAATATTCCAACTGTGTTTGTTACTGCTTTTGGCGAGGAAATAATATTTAAACAACGATTCGTTTCGCTTATTAAATGAAATATAACGACGTAATAAATATGTATTTTATTTCTGACATTTTGTATATTTTTCCATATTACGTAATACATACATACATACATTCTATCATATAAATTCTTGTACTTGAAATTCACCATAAATACATATGTATATACACGTTCTATTTACGAAAACACCTGTTTTTAAATCAAAAGTACTATTTTTTTATTTACGCTATATTTTACAATTTTAACTTAAACGTTAAAGGAAAGATCTTGCGTCACTTACTTTTGTGGCATTGCAGACTGTGTCCCAAGAGACATATTTACTACCAGACAGTCTTTCTTCGCTCCATCCAAAGATCTGGAATAGATCATTATTATTTGATTTTCACGTTCACGCGTGATCTACTCTTTAAAGTAAACCGATCAAATGCTATATTAAATGGATACATTAAAAAAAATATACATGTACGTATACTTTATCAAAAATATAAAACATGGAACGTATTATCATTCGATAATCGAAACAGAGAAAAATATCATAGTATGTAATATGTATAACGGGACATGTGCTTTGATGATAGCAGTAGCCACTTCTTTATTTTATTCTTTTAACAAGGCACGTTTAAGCAATATCCACCTTTCTTCTATAGTTTGATGAACACGATCATATTCTCTTTGGAAAACTGCCAAACTAGGGTCTAAACGTATTGCTTCTGGTAGTTGACTCCAAACACGGAGTACCTCTTCTGGGATTTGACCGAGTATTATCGAACTCGTAATAGATGATGGAGTTACTGTAATGTAACGGACATCATAATATTCATTATGGATCATAATCTGTGTTGATATCGTATATTAATTATTACGAGACCGTGGAAATTGAAATTGAATTAAATGAAATTACAATTTCTTCCACGAACGTGAGAATCTTACTTACTGTTTGCGAATGGTAACTTTACAGTATGAACAAGAAGAAAATAATGGAAGCAAAGATTTCAAATTAAATCGATAAAAGAATCAATTACATTGTCCTTAATGTTACTCTGATGTATGTCAACGAGTGGATGTTACTGTGATGTTACCTGGCGTTCCGCGGCTGCATCGAGATCCTTTCCTGAGGAACGATGGTGTCCGCAATCCTATCTCATCTTCGCTTGTATCTTCTTGGGACATTGCGAATCGATATGAACGATCGCTAATCAACGAAAATTAATTAGCTGATACGTATATTATGGATATTGCATGATACCAACAAACGTATATACGTATGTATCTATTGTATATTACATATAAGATACAGCGTCGATTGTTAGACAGCGGAGATGTAAGATTATTTACAAAAAAAAAAAAAAAGAAATGTAAATCTTTCGTGAAATGAAATAAATTACAAGGTGGTTTGAAATTTTTAAATTTCAACTTTCGTATCGACTGTCCGCTTTGATTTAATCGAACGAAGAGGATAATAGAAGCCAGCGCGATATTTCACGTTATCAAACACGATCTTGGAGAGAACATTTACTCGAAGAAAAAGAAAAAATTTCCAAAAAATTAATTAGAAAAATCACTTACAGCAAAGGATTGAAATGTATGGTATGTAAATTTGTTCTGGTAATGTTTGGCGTCGCAGTTGCACTGCGGTTGATGAATTTTCACAAAATATGGTACATTTTAATTTTAATCCACCACTGTACTCTATTTATGTACGGACAGGAAGACTAAGAACATGGAACTGCGTTTGATATATATGATGCTAAATTGTAAATATAATATCATGTTCTTGTCGGGGGTCATATTCAATGTTTACGTCTTTACATGTGTACGTATGTACGTACTTACTTATAACTCTGTTTAGTTTATGTTTAATACGAACTACCCTGCATCTAGGTCGCTTGTAATTACATTTTTCGGCATAAAAGTATGCAAAATTTTGTTAGTGCCTATTATAAAGTGTACTTGGAAGAATCAAATAAAATATCACCATTAAAATATGATAAGGTATGATAGGGGATTAATTTTATTAAAACTTAAACTTTTAATATGTGTATCGTAACTATTTTATAATAATAATTTCTTGGTTTAGTCATAAGCAATCCTCAAAAACGAGACAAATACAGCAACGTGAAGAAGTATTCCAAGATACTGTAAAACGCACACTTTCAAGGAATATGACTGGTCTGGTCTTGCCTTTATTTTAATCTTGGTGCCACTGCAAAATTGAGAAAGAAAGAAAAATTGAAACGTAATATTTATCATACGAACGCTATCGGAATATTAAAACTTATTTGATTCTATATCAAGTAGATACTACAAAAGAGAAATACCAAAGAGAAAGAGAAAAAATAGATATCGGTTTGTGCGGTCGAAAAACAAAGAAGGAAATTTCTATGTAAAGTGATTTTGTGAAAGTATATTGTACGTACATATTACTAAAAATAAATAAATAAAAGGGCATTTAAGACAAAAGTATAAAAATATCGCGTTAATCTCTAAGTATACGTAATAATATTATGATAATTGTTGTAATGTTAATTAAAAGAGAAAGTGTGTTTATTATTTGTACAAGCGGTATAAAATAAAGTATATACCCAACACGAAACATTTCGCGAGAAGAAAGTGCTTGGGGTCTAATTCGCCACAAAATTTCGTAAGCTGCCACTTCACCAGCTTGGATTGCACCATCTATCGTTCCAGGCCAATTGATAGCGTATTCGCTCGAAGCAAAGAAAATTCTTACAAAATCGATAAGTTTTATTAGAAACAAATACGTTTTTCACTTATCAAATCGACGTTCATTTTACTCGAGGGGTATAATAATTCAATTATTGATAACAAGCAGAAATTAATAATATTTTATAAGGTTACACGGCATATCGTATATTTTACGTCAAGAGAAATGGTAAACCAAGTATGTAAAAAATGTATATATGTCTATGTATAAGATATTCAATTTTTAAATATCAGTTTTGCGGTACTACTCCACTCACAAACTTGCAGTTATTTTTATCACCGAATTAACAAACCTAAAATTATGACGTAATCTTTTCCATTTTTGGATCTTAGTCAGTTTCTAATCTTATGACACACTCAGTGGTAATTGAGTTCCTTCCTTACTAGCAAAAATGAATGTGCTTTATCTTTGATTACGTTGATATTTGAAAGCATCCTCATACCTTTCGTAAGAAGCTTCTGTATGATTAATATAATCCTGAATGGAAATGGGCTTCAGGACACTCATAGGGCAGCCAGGTTTCATTTCATCATTTATCAATGACTGATCGTATTCTTTGTATCGTAAAAATCTCGATGCTTCGACAGTTTCGTAACAATCTTCTAACGTGTCAAACAGTCCTCTCTGATGTGTTTGTTCGAGATTAGGTTCGGCAAGAAACCCAGCGAACACAATTCCTTCCGTGTTGCCTAGAGTTGCATCGTAAACGATGTTTAAATTGTTACTAGAATCCCAAGTGGTGATAATATCCTTTGCAGAATTGGATCTCCAAAATGGTTTTTTATAAAACACATTGAAAAACACATTTTCTGCCGGTGTGTACAATGTTTCGATATTTATTGAAGAGAGAGCTGGTTCGATAATGATACTGTTTTGCATCGATGGAGGTATCGCAATAACTACGAATTCGCATCTGTAAAGAATGATACCGATCAATCGTACTTAAAGCTATATACGTACAATGGCTCACCAAACTGATTTCGGCACTTGTTATAGCAGCTTTATGTACGTACATAATATGTATTTATTGTGGGTGTGTATGTGCGTGTTATGTTATATGAAACACTTTGAAATTTCGTTACTAGAGCGTAATGAAATACGACTGTCGTTATTGTATTGATAAAATTTGAGCCCAATTTGAAAATGTATATAAAAGTTACACAAAAATTATTGCGAACATACGTTTGGTAAAGAATTAGTATACCTGCAACAGGAATAGTTGCCTTAAAAGTAGAATTAGAAAAGTAGAATACAGATGGTGTCACAAAAATCTTATGGTTTATTATTTTATATAATATATTACATATAATGCAATCGGTAATTGACTGTTTAAATATTTTGGTAGTTTTTGCGAAGTTTGCAATATACGTATAAGTATCTTTTAACTTTTATATACATATCGTTATATTACATTTTGTTAATCGAAATGTTTTCGAAATGTGTTCATAAAACGTGTATTTATCTCACCGTGTACACGTATTTATCGCTAAAGATACGCACAAGATAGAGCAGCTACCTCTGGATCGTTGCAATTCCTTCAATCATCGATTTCTTATAAAAATATATGTCGGAGATGAAAGGACATCCGGGCCTTTCTTTTGGAACGTTTGGGAAAGTCCCCGATACTTTAGTCCAGACTTTTTATTATACCCGTACTTAAACGATAAAACCGAGAAACAGCTGTTTATGAGTTAAGTCAATTATGCTTGCCCGAGATTTATGACAGTGGGCTTGGGCTCGAAGTGACATAACGGGTCACTGAACGTAGCCACGGTCACGGGAAGGACGTGTACCTAACAGAGGTATAAAGTAATTAAACGACTCTCCTTAAAAACAAAGATCGACCCGAGGGATACAGAGAGGTACGGAGAGGAGTATATAAGGGCAGTTCCACTTGGACTGGGTTTCGATCCGATAAGTTCGACGAGTCCAGTGGACACGTACGTCACGTTCCAAATCGCAATTGTCCTCCCGTTCACCGTGTATTCGTTATCGAACCTTAACTCATCGTCATCGACATCTCGATTATTCAATCACCGCTATGACTTGTTAACCTTTGTAATACATTCGCTTCGATAAGTATCGTCTGGTATACAAGAACGATGGCCAACTCGCAAGAAGATTCATTACACACCCCGACTTCCAATGTTATCTCCGACATATATATTTATTTTTGAATTATTAAAATGTATACCTGAAGTAATTCCTTGTCGTAGACACATAAACTCGATCATCATTGAATGTAATTTTACTAACTGGCTCTACGTATCTTATTTTTCCATGCTGTCGTAAAATATTCTTTAATAGTATATGCGTAATCTCACACATACCATCCTGCAGAAACACAATACGAATATTACAAACAATTAGTCAAGGTAGAAGTTCTTTCTCCAAGCAGAGGTCAATAACGTGTCATAATTTTGTTGAAAGATCTATATACATCTTACAAAAATGATCGTGTATGAATTCTATTCGTAATTTACGTGACATTATTATTCACCACATATGTATAGCGTAGTCTCTTACTTGCACGAAATATCGATTACTATCACCTATCATAATTTTCAATCGATTTAAAAAACCTGACGCTCCGTTCAGCATAACGAGAAACCAAAGTGCTGAGACGTTGTTGAGATCTCTTACGGCTGTGAAAAATTAGAAACATTTTGTCGGTTTATTCATGTTCCGTTCAATTTGAATTTTCTTAGATATCTTAGATATCTTTCTTCGTGATTACTACGTTACTTGTTATTTTTCATCTTGAAATTTACAAATACTATTTAGTATTACGTTTCGGTAATAAATTCGTTCGTCCTTCACGACTGTCTTTACATTTCGAAGAATGTAAAGATACACGTATTTGAATATTTTGGTGAAAGATATATCGGTAAATAAATAAGGTAAATACATTATTTCTTGGTTACAGATAGACTTTATATTATAATAACACTTGATATGCTCTCTTAAGAAAGGACGAATAAACTTGCTAATATACCTACATATATACATACATATGTAAAGGCATATATTTATATGTTTTATAAAAAAAAGAAATAAAATTGTTTAGTAATTTTTGTTGAAAGTTTGAAAGAAATGTACCGCATGTGCTGCAAATATATGCTCGACATAGTGATCGTGCATACGGGAAATAAACGATTTTACGCAGTAGTTGTTCAACACTTGTCTCGGCAAGATACTTTGCTTCTTCTTCGTTCCCCGTACAGTTACTAAATTTTGAGTGTAATACGCTTTCTTCGATCTAAGTGAAAAATAAATTTTTACGTATGATATGTCGAAATTACAGTAAAGTAAAATACTTTAATTAATTTTACCGTTCGTGATAAGACATCGAATATATAAAATTAAGTATAGTAGATATATCGATTTATGTTACCGTTCGAAAAAAATCGTGAACCTCGGCTCCATAAAATTTCGGTAAAATTTCAAACCATGTATCATTCGTGTACAGTACTTTTTTGTCTGTCTCGTTGCGAGACGCTTGATCGATTTTTATATGTAACCTCTTCACTAGATCAGTCACATGTTTTTGCAAGAAATTGGCGTGATAAGTATTGCTAAAGTTTTTTTGTAAAATGCGGCCTCCTATTTCGCCTAATTTTAAACAAGCCTAATAAATATACTTTGCAACAAAGATGGCATTTTTAAAAGTTATCGTAGAAAGGATAATTTGCAAATAAATTTTCCACCCATGATAGCCTTTAAGGAGGGTTAATAATAAAAACAACTTGCTGAAAATAATCACAGATATCTCATATCGAAGATCGAGCAAGGATTAAGATATACTTTTAACGTTTCAAACATTGACTTTATATTTTCTGATTTCGAAAAATATTTACTATTTGCTTCGATGACTAATACGTCTAACCCAGTTTCTTTCCTCAGAATGTTATATGCGCACGTAAGACCAGCTAAACCCGCTCCTATAATTATAACATCGTAATCGTTCTCATCCTCTCTAACAGACTCCTCATCGGCAAAATCAGCGGCCATGTGTTCCCTGTTGCTATTTTAGTATTTATAGTTGTTTAAACGGAACCGGAGAAAAGAATTGTGGATAATATTTCCGATTTTATCTGAAGTTGACTGCTTAAACGCTTAAAGGAGTACCTGTATCGTAATAATAAAGAAGAAGCGTTTCGTGAGTTGAATTTAATTGCTGGCTTCGTTTATAGCTCGAAACAGTCTATAATACATATATCTGATTCTCTATTCCGATAGCTTTGATTTCAGAATCACAGTTCTATTTTCTATTACGAGATCGTTGCAGTTCAGTTAATAACGATACTATAATAATATTTCAGTCAAGGCGATCATTATCTAACCACTAATTGCAAGTAGCGATTTAGTCGCGTTGAAGAATGTAATTCACTCCTAGTTGAAACCGATGAAAATTACGGACCTTGTTCCGATAAATTACGATAATTTTTATACGAAACGAATCCGCCCGATGAACATTTATTTTCGTTATATATTAACGCTAGATGATTTAAAAGATAATTTAAAAAATATCGCTCGTCGATTATCTCAACGATTGTACCTTTAGTCGAATCTAACAGGTCGTTCGTATTTTCACCTATCTATTTTGTGTAAAATGTTTCTTTTTGTTCGTACAGCGACGCTACCGACTAGAACGAGAAAATCTACGAAAACGTACTTATCGTGATTTTCTCCTTTCAATTGTTCTCAAAAGTCTACCACGATACTATCGACTATCACCGATGCGACGTGGGTAATGGATAACGGATTTCTCTCCATGCTGACTGTTACCTGACAATTTCATCACGCTGGCAAAATGACGCGAACTTTCACGTACAAATTCCAATACGCAACAGCTCAAAAATAACGGTCACCGTCGTCTCGAAGCAGTCAGTCCCTTGATAATTCAAGCAACTTTTAACTGCAACCTTTATAACTCCCGCGATGGCCACCTCCTTTTCCACCCCCTGTATTCCTCTTCCTTCCGGTTCGTCCTAGAAGCGTTACTTTCTTCCACCCCCTTTACGACTGGTCTACTCTCTCTTTACGGAGCTGTACATCTTAAATAATTGATCCTAACGTAGTTGCCAGTGTTTTTATAACTGTTTTACCGCCGGCTGTTGCCGCTGTGATATACATTATTTAGCCGTCGGTTTTTAAACTTAAGTCCCTGGGCATGGAGGTGTGAAAACACCCAAACAACTATCGGGGACGCGCGTGTGCCTCTTTGATAAAAGTATACGATTCCGAGCTTCGTTAATCCCCTTCTTGGGTGGACGCGTCGTAAACGTTGCACGGCTTTCTTTCAATTCAAACCAACAATTAGATTTCCTATTCCTATTTCATTTCTCGTTTCTTTTGGGGCCAAGTTCTCCGGCTTCTGTTTCATATCCGTTTACTACTTTGTGCTTTACATATTGTACAATATTCTTCTTAATCCGTTAATCAGGTCATCCCTTAACTGCAGACTTTCATAATCATGGAGTTAATAGTTGATAAAGGCAAATTAATTTTTTATTATTTATTACATTTATCTAGTATCAATGTAGACTTTCAAAATGTATTTTATTAATTCTAATTTCTGGAAATATGAATATAAATGTTGTTTGTTTGCAACAAAAATGAAACTTTGCGATAAAAGATGTAAGATACATACGTAGGTATAAGTCACCGTTGGTACTAACATCGCAAGTCCTTCTATCAATTTAGAAGATACTTTCTTAACCAAGTTTACAATTTAGAAATTAAGGAATCCGAAGATAAAGAGCCTATCAAGAATTTGACAATATTCTCTAAAAATCAGTTTAATCGTCTCGTAACATTATACGTAGCTATGATAACGACGAAGAATAAAATCGTTTGCGATTTTGTAATTGTAATCGACGTTGTGAAAAATCGGCAAATATCCGGATACTTTTCCAAGGATTCGACACTTTCAACAAGTATTTGTTCGACAATGAGCAACGAGCAAGATTACAATTTTATAATTTCGATGATTCTTTCGCCGTGTTCTTTTCTCTCTGTTTCTCGATACTTTTTATTCGCAGGATTATCTGTTTTTTTTTTTTTTTTTTTTTTTTTTTTAGAGAAACCCAGAAGAGGCTGCGTTGGAGAGAGCAGCTTCGCCAGGGGATGCAGCTAGTTGGTCGCGAGCACCGCCACTTCCGGCAAGAATGAACTTTCCGAATGCTGAATGCAACGTCGTTCTCTTCTGGAAAGCACTTTGACAGAGCCCCACGGGTACATTACTAGGATTGCCGCCACCAATTGAACTCCCCCGACTCGCCGTTCATGGTTCAGCCCGGGCCTCAGCTCCCTTATGTCTGCAAACAGGGCCGCCCGAGGCGACACCGCCGTTCAGTCAATCGCTCGATTCAGAAACGATGAAGCAACTTGCAGATTCTCCATTGTCGACGGTATTTGACTTAGCCGCGCGTTGCGTTGGTTCGTTGGCTGCGCGCTGATCTGCATAATAGCCATTAAACCCGAAAGGATTCGGACTCGCACGGTAACGCGACGGGATAAGTTTTCGAGCCAGAGTCAAGCAGCCTGATTAAGTCTCCTCACGCGAAACTTTGGCACGCTGGTTGTTACTTAGCAACTAGGGAGAGAAATTGATTAGATATTCTAGCGGAACTTTGGTCGAAACTCTCTTTGACGAAACACGTGTTTTCTTCGGCCGATCGTGAGTTAGCGACAACAACCGGATTCGTTGTTACATCCGCCTCTTCGGTTTGCTGGAGACTAATCGATTTCTGAAAGTCTGCTGCCCTGGTCCTGCTGCTCTTTCCACCATTTTACATTGGGAAATATTTTTCTCCCTTTATCGTGTAATACGCGTATGAACGAAAAATCGTAGGTGGCGGAAAGAGCGAACGATCTCGTATGATACGAGTTGCCGACGAGTTCGCGTAAATGAAATTCTATTATACCGGAAGGAGCCGGAGGCCGAGGTTACGGTGAGAAGTTCTCGTCAGGTACCGCTTGCAGCCGAATATACATGGCCGAAAAGAGGTTACAGATTGCATATTACCGAAATCCAGTTTTCGAGACGGCGAGCTCGATTTCCGGTGGAAGGTGGTTGCTAACGCACATGGTTGCTCATAGTCTCGCTTTATACGACCGAAATTCCGACTAAGATGCAAGAGGACACAGAGGGCAGCGAGATGGAAGAAGCAAAGTAGCGGCGGAGAGGGCGGGCGGTACACAGGGGGAAGGGAGGAATTCGTAATATAGAGGGCCGCTCTACGACCCCGTTGGGAGGAATTCCGGGGTACGTTTTAAATTGCTGCATCCCCAACCTCCTTGTTTATGTATGCTACCGTGTTTCTTATTCTTGTGCGGCAGCGAAGGAGAGAGCGCGCGCCGCCCTAACTTTATGTGCACAGTGCCGGCATAAGTATGCAATCTATGCGTTGGTGTGACCGTATCCCTGTCTGCGTGATCGTACACGCGAAAGCGCGAGTTCTATGTATTCCACGAAGGGAAAGGATGTATGAGTGAGCGGCGCGTACACGCGATCGCGCACCCTTTACACCAGTTTCTACGTGGCCGCCTGTACGTGTGTGTATTGTACGGTGAAACGTGGTCCTACGTTTCCTCGCACTCGCACCGTGCCTCTGCTACAGCCTCTCCCCACGATCCGGCCGCCGTTTTCTCCCGTGAATTCTTTTCGCCTTCCGAACTAGCTCCACGCTCTTTCCTTTCCTCCTTATTCCCCAACTTCAGACCCGACTTCAGAGCTACCCCTCCTGCTATCTACCGTTGAGTTGCGTCGGTTGCCTTTACCATGTATCTCTCTCTCTCTCTCTCTCTCTCTCTCTCTCTCTCTATCTATCTATCTATCTTTCTCTATCGCCAACCCTCTTCCGTTCCATTCCTACCTTCCGGCCTCAATTGCTGTAATCTATGGCCTATACTGGTGGATTTAACCGTGGAATTGAGCCACGGTGATTTGTACGGTTTATTAATATTGCATCGGTGTCGGGGATGGAACTTGGCCATGGGTTTTCATAGATTTTCAACGACGACCGGGATGATTATATGCACGTGAACGGATTGGGATATCGAGTGGTCGCGATGCACGGTTCCATGTAAACCAATTTTCTGACCGTGCAATTGCGGACTCGTTTCGGCGAATGTTCTTCTATCCTGCAGCTTCGGTGAAAGCTACGGAATATTTATAAGGTTTGACAGATGTACTTACAGCAATTTTTTAAACTTTTTTTTTTATCCCCTGAAAAAGCACGTTAAATACGTTAAACTTTGAAGAATCCGACGCTACCGCTTACACCGTAAACAATCGTATTTCGTTTGATCGGGTTTTGCAAAAATTGCGTTACTACGTTCTATCGTATAGTTTCTCATAAATATCGGTAGGATCATAATAGTGATTCGTAGCAAGTGGCGGAAAAACAATAACTGATAGAACGTATCAATCCATAGCATCGAGTAAATATTTATCAGCGTTCTATGGATTGCACTCTCTTGGGCTTAGGCTCACTCGTTATTTCGCTCGTGCTTCGTGTTATAGGAAATAGATTATTGTGCCGTGGTTTCATTGGCAGGAAATCACGCTCGAAGGCAATACGATCCTGACGTGCATCACTATGACACTGATAACACAATGAATATTATCATAATCTTGTGATATCAGCTTTCTTCACTTTGCTGCAGTTTCACAGCGAACGATCCTTCCTTGTACGACTAATTTAGAGATTGTATCGATGGAAATAACAAATTTATAACCCACGATAATATCACAACATATTCTGTGTAAAGAATAGATTTTTTTATTTTTCTACTTTTCCTCTATACAATTTACAAAAAATGGAACACAGAATAGGGAACGACACAATGATAATAAATACGATTATTTGAAATATGTACTTATTCGTGGAGAAGAAATCATCTTGTGTGAACAAATATTTGATATTTAATAGAATCTCAAGTAACATGTATAGAACATTCCCCTTTGCCAAATTTACGCTTCGTAAAAGTTATTAGTACGGAATTTTAATACATAATGTCGATGTACTTACCTGTGTTCACATGTACGCGTAACTTTCTAGTTTGTACGCATTTTATTTATAATGTTTACTAAATGAACGAACAAACAAGCGAAAAGATTATCAACAAAATTTACTTGTTGCCACGCTATATGAAAAACTATTCTTTGTAAAATATTCAAAGACTGATTTCGAATAAATTTGAAGGTAGAGTGCGTTAAAACGTGTGCGTGTATCGAAAGTTTCATCTTTAAAAACAAACTTTTAAAATCCGATTCTAACAGAGACAAAGTCTTCCGATGGACAAATCTTAGGACTTTAATAAGTTTTAAACTTATGAACAGCTGCGACGAAACTTGGCAACAATATCGGTCCATTAAAGTGCCGCATAATGGTGCACTTTCACGGGCGATTATTTGTTCCTGAAGGAATATGTATATCGAAGATAAGAGGGTTAACAAATTCTTTTTTCTATTTTTCCTTCTCTATAACTCGATGAAAAATATTCTAGAAATACAAAAATATTCGTTTATTTTCGTACGATCGTCTTTATTCTCTCGAAAAGTTTCTCTTGGAAACGTTACCGGCAAAGTATTTTAAAAGGATCACAAGGATATAAAAGCGGAGGACAAAAAATTATTCAATGAATTTTTGAACGCTGTTATTAATGCTTGATAATTTATGGTATTTCCAGGAAAACTAAGACCAAAATAACCAGAGATCGAAAATAGAAACGAGAAGGAAACGTGCGAACGCGTATGATGAGAAGATACGTAGAGAAAGTACGAAAGAAAAAGATAATATTCGAATAAAACCATTTGCGATTGGAAATTAATTGTAACATTCTTAATTCGTTATTTTCTTAAATGTAATTTCATTATTTTCTTTTCCGACATGAGATATTTTTCCGTTCTTGAGATATTTTTTCCTATATTATCAACAACGTTCTATCGATCGATTCTTATTTTTCATTAATAAAATTTAACAAAGATATTCATACTTTAACGTATACCTATGAAGTACGTATATAATCACGATCGAGGTAATAAAAGAATCGACTTAATTAGGTCGCATCTAGTTTTTAAGGTAAATCTATCGAACGAGACAAATCTATCCAATACGATGCTAATCATTTTACAGACACTTTACATCCTTCTTTTATTGTACGTGGTAAAGAGTTGAGATTTGCGCAGTGAATGTAATCTGCCGTTGACGAAAATGGCGCGGAACTCTTTACTCGAGTTTTTTATTCACGAGCAGGTGAATGAACGACGCTTGAATAAATGAGAAATCGAGTGAGCGAGAACGAGAGAGAATGCCGTGCGGCGCGGCGCGGTGCGGCGCGGCGTGCGCGAAAGAGCCGTGGGTGGAAAAATGACAGTTGTGCGAGCTATCGTGAATCGTCAAGTTTAAATCGAAAACGGATGTACGTTGTCGCGGTAATAGAACATTGTATGGATTTTATTTCAACATTTTTTTCCTTGCTAACATTCATGGATTTTATCCTTTTTTACTGCCCGACAAATCTGTCCTCGCCCATACCACTTAACACGCCAGTTACGCTTCTTTTCTATTTTTCATTTTTCCAGCTATGCCAACCTTTTTCCGATTCCATCGTAAAAACTTTCAAACTCTGTGTCATTTTCGGCGCATAATATTTTTAATGTATACGAAGGCTCGTGGAGGTATCCTATCTCCACGCTTATCGTTTCGCGTAAAGAGCTTGTCTTATGTATTGTATCTGTATTGTACGTATCGTATAAAATATATCGAAGTTTCAATGGTATCGCGAAGGTGTGTTTAGACCAAACGAGCAAGAATATAGAGAACGAGAGCAAGAGAATTTGCTCGTGCTGGTTTATTGACAGCGACTATCGAGAAATCTGTTCGTAAACTCATTCACAGCAAAAGAGCTTCTTCGGGATAAAATAAACGCGAGCAAACGATTCGTCGAATGTTTGCCAACAGGCGAAAGAATGTTCCTTTGTAAATTATTATATTTTTACGAGCTACTGTGGACGTATCGATACATTTGCTAACTCTTTAATCAACCGTGCTGACGAGCAATTGCAATTGATTAAAAATATGACAGAGGGTATCGTTAAGTGGCAAGGAAAGGATCGACGATAATCTGATTGTTAGTTAACGGTCGGGTTGCATCGATAGTTTCGATTAGGGTGGTAAATTCTAGTGAAAATCAAGTATGCGAACATATTTGCAGGCATTTCGTATATTGTGCGGAACCGGTACTTGTGCGTTCATATTTCCGTCATACACTTATTCCTTGAAATATTCAAGCACCGGCGAGCATCATGCAGAGAATTTTGAAACAGCCCCAGTGTTTTTGTTATAGGTACTTTTCTTTCTTTGGAATTGCATGCATGAATTCATAAGAACCAGTACAGCAATTTTATGCCAGGTAACACGAATTCGGTGATATTATCCCTATTTTTAGAATTAAACTGTAACGCGAAAAACAGTACAAACAAATTATTACGTTTACAGAATAGAATTGATAATGCAATTATGAATAATATACATCGATATTAATACGTAAATAAAGAATAATACGTCAATTGTGATCTATTTAATGAAATGCAATCAAAAGATTACTATGTAATTGCAATGTATGTGTTTATTATCCAAACGATCTATATAATGAAATGTAATGGATAATATCTTGTAAACGAAAAATATTTTACGTTGAAACTAAGCACCGTTTTAACCGCTTAATAAAATCAAGCAAGTTGTTCGCGTTATCTTTGAAACGTAAAAGATGATCGTTTCTATGGTTATTCTATCTGTGTAATGAAATTACTTATAATCAAACGGGGAAAATAAATGGATCTTGCTCGGTTCGAGATTAATTAGTTATTGGAGTAAAGCGGTAATTACAGATCTATTTTCGTATTAAAGTACGATCTAAACTGGATGCGACATAGCTAAAATTTTATCTGAAGAGTTGGGTGCAAAATAATTCTCGTTTCCATCAGTTATTTAATATTTTTCACATATAAATAGTAAGAAGCAAAATATACATAGTAAATCATTCATTTCTTTTAATTTGGGAAGAGTGTAGTGATTGAAAAAATATGAAGACTTAATTATTTAAAATACCAGGCTTTTATCTCACTTATTTTTAAATACTCTCATTTTTATCTCTTACTTTTTTCCCTGTGATCTTCATATTCTATTATATTTTAAAAGTTATGCTCGCTCTATACTTTTCAATATCAATTCGATCAAGCCTGTAAATCCAATTCGTAAAGAACGTTTAGACAGAATAGGAATACGATATCCCCAAGATCAATTCTTTTTTCTATTTTTTCGTTTTTTAATCGAACGCCGTCGCGGAAACGCGAAACGTCGTTTGACAGCGACAGATTGCCGCAGAAAGCACGATAGTCGCATGTATGTACTTGAATAAGTAGCTCTCGAAATTTCAACCCTTGTCCACTATACCGACATGCTATATCATTGCGCCGAGTCGTTAAATATACCTATTACGTTGATTAGAAAAATGATATGTTTGATCACGTAATTCCAGGTTAACTTTCATTTACCCCATTTTTGAACAACTGCACCTAGTAATGTAATTATTACTTTTGATCAAACGGGGCTACGACTGCAGCTTGCAGTCGACAACCGGGGTATGATTATATATCAATGTACATTCGATCCATTTCCTTTTGCTAGAAAATGCGTCATATTTTCACGACCATCTCGTACCGTTCCTGTCGCTCCTTTTTGACGTGTAGCTCGTAGGGAACATTTAAAACGATACATACAGTCATACGGAATACATAAGTACACGCATAGAATCACGTTCATACATACAGAGTGTTCCGTTGTACTATACATATGCGGGAACAGAAGAGAGGATTCAGTATAACGAAATAAGGAGAAAGGTTCGTACAAATAGATATATGCCCGATACGAGCTCGTTTTCGAGCAACGATTTATTTTGCGTCGTTGGACATTTCCTGATAGAACCTGAATTCATTCGATCATCGTTAGTTGCGACACTCGAAATCTCGCATTACGGTGGAACATCCTGTATACGGAATCAGTACTGAATACGGAATTTAGTAGAAATAATCTTTCACGATGAGTCCAGCGACATTTGACCTTTTAACGTTTAAAAATGTACGGAGATCTTCCTATTAAAGTCTGACTTTGCTCAAATTATCCTCGATTGCGTTACCGTTTCGACCAAACAAAGCCAATCGTTCCTTGCAGAAAGCACTTTGCTTTTTCGGAAAATTCGATTCGCGTCGAGTAAACGGAAGAAAGAACACCAAGCGGCGAACCATTTCGCCCACAGATCACGACGAGAACGATGCGCCGTAAAGCATGAAATTCGTGACTCGTGGAGATCGTTCCGCCCGTAAGAAACCTAAGAGAGGTCGACGTTTTCGATCGTAGCGACTGTCTCCTCTCTCTTCCACAACGCTTTTCCACAGCACTGTAAAATCTCGAGAATTCTGGTTATGTCGGCGCTCCTCCTTAAGTCCCTTCCGAGGAGTGCATTTGCACCGGCAAAAGGGGAATAGGCGATTGTCGTGGCGGATCATTGGTATCCGTCGCGTCCTTCCTTTCGCCTTTTGCCAACCGGTGCAACGGAAACAGTCTAAGCATCGCTAGGAGAACCGGCAGCGATCGAGACGCGGCAGTAAACCTGCTAGGCGTAGGTTTTGATGGCAGGCAGCGGTGGCGAGCTAGTGGTGACCCGTGGACGCGGGGTTCGCGGAGGGATCTGGTCGGAGGGAAGGTTTGGATACCTTGTCGAGGATAGGCTGCCGGTGCAAGTAGGTTTAATATTTGATACCGCGGGCTGGTCATCCTGCCGAGGCGATAACACAGGCCCCGCGGGAACCTTCCGCCCAACATCCCTCGGAAAACGACTACCGCCAAACTCGCAACCACCCCTTCTCTCACTCCTGTCCGCCGCCTCCTTCTCCTTCTCACCCTCCCCCCTTGGTTCGTCCCATACTCGCTTCCTCTTCCATCGTACGCGATTCCATCTCGCGTAGATACCTGTACCGCAGCCCTTGTCCGTTCTGTCTTTCCTTCGTTCACCAGTTTGGTGTCTAGTCGTGCAACCATATCGCGTCGCCAGGCTTCCTACCGTCTATTACCGCTTCCCCTTTTTCAACGAGATGAACGATTGGCTCCGATAAGTATACTCGTTTCGAAACGTTTCCTCGTTGCTTTTGGCCATGTAAGCGGCGTACATAGATACGTTGTTGTATTCGAGATGCTTTGTCGTACTTTTGGGATCGAACGTGTCGCGATCGTTTCCTTTGCGGCAAGATCGTTCTGATTCGTTCGGTAAGTATTCGCATTTCCTTTGTCGCCAATCGTCGAGAGAAAAGACCTTATAGAGGCCTTATAGAGAGAGAAGAGTATAAAAAGTCGTGGCACGATTAGTACGAAGATAAGTAAGCGAGCGAAACGAAGGAACGAGCGTTTGACAAATATTTCGTACCTATATCTTGTTGTTTGTAAATTCAAACGATAAGAAAATTTCCAGGGTAGACCGACGGATGTAAAGGAATGGCAAAATCAACTTCTCTGTTGGTCAGTCGGATTGAAATCCAAGAGTCAAGAATAGCGCGAAACGGCTTTATTCGTTTATTGGATCGACGAAAGTCCTGTAGCCCTGTTGCCCTGCAGCCTTGTGGGAGTAACAGAGGGGATCTGGGTTACGAAGGGTCCATGACACTTTAAAAATTCATTATGAAATAGCTCACACAAATCTGCACTTACTACGAAGACACGACCGATCAAATAGCAGCACAAATACTCTCGATTGTTTCGGACTTTCAAATATACATGACATACAATCACTGTTCATTATTAATCACGTTGTACAAGCTCCAAATTTCAAGGTTGGAAACGGCAGACTGTAAGAAAATTGCCTCGATGAATTACGTAAATCTTCATATTTATAGATGCTACGGAATTATCGAGCTATAGATACGATCTCTTTTTATGTATTTTTAAAAAGTGTGTTTTAAGAACAAACAGTGACATTTGAAAAAAAATATACAAGCAGCTTGACTTAGGATCGTGATTATCGTGATTATATACTCGTAGACGTTATACCATCTAATTTTCTACGAAACAAACAAACAAACGCAGTTACGTTTAATTTATAGGATATCGTCGATCGCTTTGTTATAGTTAAATAGGCAAGAAATGTCGTAAGAAGGATTTCATATCTGCCATAAATATTTGTTCGTTACATTCAATTTTGTAAAACAATTTGCATATTTTTCACTTCGATTTAATTGATTTGACAGAACGTAAGAATTTAGAACGCAGCTGATATTTAGGAACGCGTATTACGGAACCTGTTGTGTAACGATCCTTTAAGCGACTGTATTATTCAAACTATTTAAAGAATTCTTAAAACAATGTAAAAATATGTACAGTACATCTTGAACAGTAGCCTTAATCGCTGGTAAAAGATAAATATTTGAAAAGGGTGTATCGTCACCGTGGACTGTAGAGTATAATATTTAAATAACATTATTTACCTGTTGTATAAGAGGCTGCTTTAAATAATAATGACTTAAAACCTAATGGCATAGGTTAAGGCATGATCGAATACAAGCAAAGGCAAATCGATTGTTCTTTCGAATAATACATACGGCGGCTTTTGTTTTAACGCAACTGCACTAAGAAGAAAGCGAAGACTGTTCCGATCGAGTTGTAGTATTTAGTCATTTTCTTTGTTAAAATGGCGATGTTTCAATAGCAGACGTAATATAAATGGTTCACAATGCTTAATAATATATCGTTCGTTGATCGCAATTGTTCATTCTTTATAAAATGGGACGAAAGAAACTGACGTCACTGCGTGAGAGATCTGTGAGACAATTATAAAGTAGGACAACTTTTCATTTCCTATCTTTTGTGTTTGCGAACGTGTGTTTCCCGTTTAAAGTTGAGATTTAATCTAATCTAACTCGATAATTATTATTAAATAGTAAAATCTAAAATCTTTGAATCGTTATTATTTCAATAGTTAATAGCCTTCATGCGTTAGCTGTACGTAATCGCGTAGAAAACCGACATATACGTCACTGTGTTCGAGAGTTTTCAATAAATTATTCCCAACGATTACAACGATAAAATAAAGCGCAATTTTATTTAGTTTTCGAGTAGCCAATATCATCGCATAAAAATACGAAAACATACAAAGAGATACCGGAGTCTATGGAATCTCTAATGCCGTCATTGGCAAAAACGAAATGAAATCGTTTGAAAATCTGTTCGACACGATGAATCGATAAGCAACGATCTTAAACTCTGCTGTACGGAATCGCGCGGATAAAATCGTTGAAAGTTTCCAAGATACAGGTAATCCATGGAAGAATATCGACACAAAACTATGGTTCACAGTTGAGTCGCAATTTTCAGGATGTCGAAGATAAATGACGAAAGCGACGTGTAGTAGCAACGAGTAGCAACAGTAGCGACCTTGGTGTTAAGGGTGACTGAGACCGACCAGTTTACGACGTAGCTACTAATCCAACAGCAGGTTGGGCGACAGCCGAGCGAGAGATTTCGCGGTGATCGAACAAAAGCGCGTCGCGAGGGAAGAAAAGTAGGTAGACGACACGAGGCGTCTTCGACGAGACAAGGTTGCGCGGGGCAAGGTTCGGTAGGAACGCGGGGGTGGCTCGACGTTGGCTAGGAAGGGCGTGTAACGTCGGTGGGGGAGTGAAAACGAGACACGGAACGAGATTCTAGGGGAGAGGAAAGGAAACGGGGCGAACGAGGCGAAAAGAGGGAGGGTAAAACGCAGGGAGGATGAAGAAACGGGTGGTCGCGGTTAGCGACACCCATGCCGAACACGAAAGCAAAGCGAAAGATGGCCGACGCGAATCGCGCTAGGAGCGCACGCGTGACCGCGCTAAACTCCGCCTATGCACGATATACCCCTTCGTCCCGGTTGTTCTCGGCTTACCTCGTGGCGAACAACCCCTCTGCTGCGAGCACGCGCCACTCTGCGAATATCCTGGATCACCGACCATCCCCTGTCCCGTCGTTTCCCTCTTCGTCCTTCGATCCCTCCATCCCCGGTGGAAGAGTTCATCCACGAAGCCACCGTTCGTCGCGCCGGCCAGTCAGCGCCAAAAAGTGCACAGTTTCGCCACAACATCCCGTGTACCGTACGATTCTACTACGTCGGTGACCGAATCGTGACAATCTGACGGTGGACAGAGTTTCTTCTTTGTCCGAAAATTCCGAGTGGCTGTTGGTTCAGTGACCGTATTAGCGTGCCGCTACAAATTCGATCGCTCGGTCGTTCCTATCTCGGTAGCGTTTCATCATTGCCGGACTCGTTCGGAATCAGCTGCTCGCTCGACAGCAAAATTATTTATTCACACGGTCGGAGAAACGCGTCGCTACACCATCCACTTTCTGTCTACGTCTGCGTCGCGAAGTGCGAGATCTTCCGATTCGAAGGAATCGGAACGTTTGGCCGTCGCCATGGTTCAGACATAGAGCTAAACCGAGTGCGAGTAAAATCCAAACACCGTGTCCGTGATCATGTGCATCATGGACATCGAAGAGATCCGCGATCTCTTCGACCAACGAGTCTAGTTAAATCGACTGAAATCGTGGCGGTTTGATCGGTGGTGTCAAGAACGAAGATGAGTGGTGGCTCGTAAAACGGCAGTGCAAAGATCAAGTACTATCGTAAGAACAACTGTAATAATAATAATACGGTGATTCGACGTTCGTATAGCCGCGCCGCGCCGCGCCAGTGAGTCTCGCGATTAGTCTCGAAGCGATTCGACGAAAGCGAATGTGAAGGTATTCTGAGAGGAAATTGGATGCAGAGAGGACATCGATAATTCTTCTTACACAGATGCGAACCGCGAACACTGATGTGAAGAGGAAGCGCGGCTACCGCTGCTGGTATCGTTCTGTTTGAGGGCGTCGGTTTTCGACTGGTTTAGGTCTAAGCCTGGCAGCTTAGCCTTCACTAGCTTCAGGATGATGTACTCGCCGGACAAGATGATGGGGAGCAAGGGGCTCCACGGGGCACCCATCACGGCCCCGGGCTGTTTCCCTTCGGGAAGGTATTCGCCGCCGCCTTATCGTGCAGCACCGGATCCCATGCCGCCACCACCTCGACGCTGTATGCCCAACCCTACGGTGAGTAATCGCCGTTTTATCCCGTCTTTTATTTCCACTTTCGATCTTCGACATTGCGATTTCCTCTTCGCGAGCAGGGGACCGACGTGACGCGATGCGACGAGATGCGACGGGGATTTCGCATCTCGATAAAACGCCTCTTACGTGGCAAATTTTGTCCTAGACGGTTCGACCGTACGATGATTGCTCGTGGATATCGCGGATTTAGCCGGTTTGTAGGAAACGGATAAACGTGGTCTTAGTAGAGTCTGATTTAACGTAATTTAAGTAATTTTCAAGTAGTTCGAGTGATATTTGATAATCATCGAGCAATATTAATACCTTTGAGCAATGATATAAACAACGAGATAAAAAAAGTGTAGTTTTTGTTAATTTTCATGTTTTCAGTGTTTAATGCGTTTGCAGATTCGAAGGGACGATAAATGGTAAACGATTATCGGTTTAGTTGCATTTACTTGTTCCAGTGAATACTACACCTACTTCATCTTTTTCAACTACTATTCCATTATTTTACAAGTAACGTATCAATTTTTCAATCGCATTCTGTATAAAATTTTTCTCTCCTTTCCCGCTAAAAAGTCTTTTTTTTTATACTTCTCACACTTGTACACCCTTTATCTTTCAACCTTTTACTTTAAGATATTTAACTTTGATTCGTACGCTGTAGGTTGTTTCGTGTAAAATTGAAATGTTATGTTTCTAGCTACAACTGGTTATTTGGATTGCGAATGTAAATTAAAGTTTCGCGAAATTTACAGTAACGTAAAACGATTGATTTAGATTTTTCATCGTTCGTATCTTGGAGTTGAAACGAAACTAATCATTCGCGACTACTTTCGAACGTTTTGCGTAGATATCGCGATATCTACGAATCCTTGAATCAATCTATCACGACCATACGCAAATAAAAAGGATATTAAGTTTTGTGCTTCCTTTATGTTTTAATGAAAACATGTTCGATAAATTACCAATTACTAATCATTCGTTTAAAATACAAATCTTCGTTACAAGTACGGAAACATTCTACGGAAGATATAATCATGTAAATAGCTTTTCTAATTACGAATATTGGTTTATTCAAAAGCCAACGTTTTTATCTATAATATATGTACATATTCAGAATGAACTCTTTTCTCAATTTCAGCGTTGCTTATTGTGACATTTAAAATGCGATTAAAGTTTCATCACGTAAATTGATCGCTTTCGTTGCGTTATTATTTTATCAGGAGTGGCGTAAGAAATCGGTCGAGGTGGCAACATAAATCAAAATCCTACGATTAAAGTTTGCAAAGAATGATACATTATACATGAAGATGGGCGACTGTTGGCTGAAAGAAGCAGCCCGATACATTTGGAATGTAAGGGCGCGATAAAAAGAGACATTGGAAGTTGGCATCATCCATTTTCATTGGCCACAAGTTTCCCTGCCACATGTATCACATATTTCGTGCATCCGTCGTTTATCTTACGGATGCGGCGCACCGCCGCGACGCTTACCGTACTCTTCGCCAACACCGACGATTTCAACCTTTTCGATGGAACGATATCACCTTCGTGGCTTTATCTCCTGAGATATCGAGAGATGAGAAACAATAGCAATTGCGACAAACTTGTATTCCACGCTTAACAAACGTTTGCTTTATCGAAGCTTTCCTCTCGTTAATCCGTGCGTCAGAAAATTTCAATTTTCCAAGCTTCATAAATATGATTTATTGTCTTTAAATAAAATTTTAAATAATTAATCAATATGTTACGGTGCTTGGTATTAAAGATAAAAATTTGCTCTTAAATCGGGTTATACTCGGTCGGAATGAACAAGCGAAAGAAATCGTATAATAAACGCGCCTTATCAGACATCGTATCGCTCAAAGGTTCGAACAGTTATAGAAGATACAGTGGCGCGTTTTGAGACGCTCGATCCAAGTGCGGCCAGCGTCCTGCGTGGATCGAGTACATGACGTCGATCGGACCCTTAAGAAAACCAACGACGTCCATAGAAAAGCGGCTCCCCTGGAGTAGGGTGTTCGGTCGATACTCGTTTGGCGATACTACGTTTCATTATCAGGACCGTACAGCCAAGTAGCTGAGCTATCTAAACGGAATCAATCGGACGTGGGTGCCGGTTGCCGTTGGCGTATCCTTTCTTTTTCTTCCAACATATCAGACGTGGTCGTTTTGTCGAACTTGCAACGTATCCATTCGCAGAGCTGGAATCCCTCTGCCTGCTGCAGGCAGAGAGGTCCTCCGTGCTGGAAAGGGTACACGTCAAATCCAGACTCGTTTCAGCGGCCGCTCTCCTGGATCTCACGATCTCTTTCCTCCGGTGCGGCGCAGCGCGGCGCGGCACAGCGTGTCGCGGACTCCATGGTCTTTAGTTTATTCATGTGACGTAATAGGATAAAAACCGTCGCTACGAGCCGAGTGGCTGGATGAGATTACAGGCCGTACTGTTCCGCCAGGTATCGTGGATCCGATGTAATCGTTCTTCCCTGCGATTTTTTTCGGTCGTCCTACGTCGCTACATGGCGCATTTTTCCGCCGCTCCTCGCCGTTATTCGTACAATTCGCCGACGCACATCCCCTTCGAAACCGTTTTACATGGGCTACGATTCGCCGCGACTAGCGTGGAAATATTTAACGAGCAGATACATTCGTAGATACCGTCGAGAAGTTTCTTTGCCGCACGCTGCAAACACGTGAATCTGAATACGCGGGAATGGAGAAAGTTTGGAGCGTCACGCGGAATGAGGATGTTTGCGGATATTCGAGAACGAATCATTGGTATTTTTTAGATTCGAAGGAAAGAGAAACATTACCCGACTGGTTATTTCTTTTCTGGCTATTCCCGACGCGATGCTATTTTTGCCATTTAAATCTAACACATAGACAGTAAATATAGTAGCGAAACATACGTTTAACAGGGTTAAATTGAAACGCGTTCAAAAATACACCTTCAATCCTTTAAGTCTACATTTCTAAATTATAAATTATAATTTGCATTTATAATACGGCGATTGGTTTTGTATCTTTAATAATTAGCACTTTTTTAAATTGTAAGGACACATACTTTTGTTTAGTTATTGCTGTACCAGAACTTTCCTCTTCGTAACTTGCAATTAATTGTAACAAAATGCAACAAGACTGCGTCAAACTAGCGATCTAATATAAAATGTGCTATCTAATATAAAACGTTTAACTAAACAATTTTTCCCAACGCTTGTGGCTACAAAAATAATAACGTTACATCGTACAAATGAAATTTAGCATTTAGCAGCTAATTGGCAAAAGTGCTTTGGAATAAATTAAACAACAAATTAAACGTTATTACTTTAACTTGAAACATAGATGTTTTAATTTGTCGAAACTTATTAGAACTAGTTAGATTAATATTTAAGGGAGAAACACGAAACGTACCTATACGTAAGTACAAGCGGTTATTTTGTAATTGTAAGTTAAAAACACGATAAGACACGTTTAAACAATTTTCAGCGGTCTTTAAGTATTTTATCAAGTTCTAGGAAGGTCAGTCGTGACAAACGTTAACTCGCTAATGCAGTTAATTGTTCGTAAACATGGTCCGCGTGCCCTGCCCATGATATTAATTATCTATGATAATTAATACAGTTTTCATTACGCATTCATTGTACCACTGGTAATTATTCACGTTTCGATGACCATCGTTTCGCGCGTTTTCCGCAACGTATCTTCTGCTTGGCCAGAATATCGATCAGGTTGCTTAATAATTAATTAATTAGCATTACCCTTTCCGTAGATCGTTAGTTTCTTGAATTTCTATGTGCGATCTGCTCACGCGACGATTATTATTCTTTTATAAATGTAAGAAAGTATATATAAGAATCATCGATGTAAAAATTTATCGAATCTGATCTTAAATGGTTATTTTCCTCTGTTAGAGCGAGCGAGTTTCCAATACTCGTGTGTGTGTATATATATTTAATTAAAGTAGCTGCGTACATACATTTGTTTCAGTTCCTTTAATACGCTAATTTCATATTGATCAATATTCCGAATGTGTATACCTATCGTAGAATTAAAAATGGGAAATCATCTCCAATCAAAGTAAAAAGGCTAATTTTATTGTTCGCAGTGAATTTAATATTTAAATCATTGTTATCGGACGATGTATAAAAATGAAACAATTAATGGTAAACATGTGCATCTTTGACAGGATCATTAACTTACCGTTCGTAGATTACGATAACTTGTTAAATCGTAGAATGAGATGTATTAATTTCGTTAATTTGAATCGTGAGCGTCGTATCTGATTTCTGCTTCCTATTTCTATGTGAATATCGAGCGTGTAAATTATAAGGACATCGTGTATTAATATCGCAGATCTTACGTCTATCGATTAAAATACAAGTCGATAGAAATTTTCAGTCGTAACCTGTCACGAATTTAATTTTCTCGAGCGTCGCGACTCAAGATTTTAACATGCAGTACGAGTAAACGTTTTATCGTTAATGTTTTATTGAATTTATCTTGATCAACGTGCTCAACACGAATCCAAAGTCGAATATAAATAAATGAATTTCATTAAGAGACGCTAACGTAGCTTCGAGCTTCGTGTTTGCGAGACAAAGCACGATATTTGAAAATAAACTCTTGTTCTTGCATTATTCGCGACTTTCTATTGTAGTTTCGCATTTTCGTAAAATTATCAGCCTCGAATTTATTAATACACGATCCGACTACTATGCGTTCGGGAAAGAATCGACCTATAATATACGTATTTCCGTTTCTTCTAGCTTCGTTGTTGTCGCGTCGAGGAGCTTATGCCGCGATAAAGAAGCAGCTCCACCCTCCAGTAGTTTCGATAAAACAGCGGAAACCAATTCGAAACTAATCAAATTCAGCTTTTGAAACGCGCTGTAAATACATAATTCATGAATATTCGTAGAAATAAATTTTTGCGCTTTCGAACATAAAATCTGCAAATATCTTTCTTGCTCTTCGAACAAATACAATGTAAACGTTTCAGCTGCTTCCTCGTAGCTACAAGTTTCTTTGAAATTAAATCGTCTTTAGGGTGACCGATTAATTTCGACTAATTGCGAGTCGCTAATCGGGAAACGGTAGCGCGCTAAAGTTTGACGGAAAAATCGGGAATAATTATCACGTGTGAAAGGAAATATCGCGTTGGAAAAAATAACCGATAACTGTTACGAGTTACGACTCTTGAGGGACTCGACAGTCGACGGTGACGATTATCGATTGGCCGGTCCGGTCGGCTACATTCACCGCGTCATCAGCCATTAACCATCGAAAGTAAACGCTCTCTTTCCGATGAACCAGCCAAGACCGCAAAACAACGTCAACGGAAATTGGGAGAATTTCATGGTCCGACACGACGCGACGCGACGCGACGTCGACGCCGACGCCAGCGACAGCGTGGCTGCTGCATTAAGAATTGAATGACAATTACACGGCGATGCGCTAATGTAATGTATTCTCAGTTATAAAATGTTAATTAACGTGAGAAATAACGTATGGCGAAGTTTATCTGTTATTATACGTATACATGGAACGAGAAATGCTATATCGGAAGTTAATGCGCCTTTATTAAATGAAAGAAAGAGAGAGAGAGAGAGAGAGAGAGAAGAGAGAGAAGAGAGAGAGAGTACGACAAATAGGTTTTGAGAAGTAGAATGCGTAAAATATGAACGCGCATTCACGGTGTATTCGCGTTCTTATTTTACTAGAAATTTAATACGCGCGGAGCGTCGATCCACGTTAGCTTTTGATTGAAAATGATAATTATACGAGAATGCTTAACTTTGCTCTTCTCGTCGCTTCTTCTTCGCGTTTGTCCGTTTTCAGATATCCTCCTGCTTTCGGGTATGTACTCTAATTATAAAAAGCGTGGAACGTACAAAAGGTAGTAGTAAAATTATACCTAATATCGAAAGCAGACATTTAAAAGTTATCTATATTTTAGTAACATCTTTTGAAGTAGAACGCAAGACATTTATTTTGGATCATGTATTCTAGATTCGAGGAGAAAATTCTTTGACAACATGGTACGATGATTTAATACACGATCGTTCTGTAACTTGCCAACAAAATTCGAATGTTAGAATTCTGTTATACTGACGGAATACTTGTACTAAAAATTTATCAACAATTCCAAACGACGACCTCGACAACGTTCCAAGTTTTCTGCTTCGTTACATCATTGAAGTCTTCGTCAGGATCTTTACCGTGAAAGGTTGGAGCCATTGTAAGCGACAAAGATGAGCAAGTCAAACCGCGCGTAGAACCAGCTTCGTCAATAGTTGAAGTTTGAACAGCGCTCCTCTTGTGCGATATAACGAGCTTTTCTACAGAGGCTAACTATTCTACGGAAATCATGTACCCTGTGGCCGGATTTCCGGAATCTTCGCTGAATTCAATATTTGAATAAGCGGTACATTTCTACCTGCAGCTAGCAAGAAAATCTTTGCAACCAAGTATACCGTGTGACGTCGCGTCAAGTTGTATCCAGTTCCTTCGGTTACGTTCGTGGCGAGCTATGTATATACATGTATGTATAGTAACCTGTATAGTAACATGTATGTAACCTGAGATTCGTAAAATTTACCAGTTTCTTTGAAATTCTTTATTTACCCACAGAGGAACAAATTTCGCACCGTCCAAAACAATTTCTAGTTTAAAAAGATGTAATTTTATTTACTAAAACGGTCACTCTTACTTCGACGGACGCTTTCTTTATATTTTCGTATCTTTCTTTTCGTTTGTACGAAACTCTCTTGGTCACCTCATGCATACCCACGATCTTTGTTTTGTTTCGATAGAAAAATAATTGAAAGAAGGTCGAAAATAACATGATACACGGGGAAGAGAGAGAGAGAGAGAGAGAGAGAGGGTGTGTACAGTGTACAGTATTCAGACAGAAATCTGAAAAGTGACATATGCGTCAAGTGGATGGAACGGTGGTTTGGCGGAGCAGTAAGGCGATAATTAACGTCAGGTCTGTTTGACAGACCGGCATCGAGCCGGGTTATACGTATTGAGGTGGCGCACAGCACAGGCCAGGAGGGATGAACGCGTATTCGTGCGTTACCGTTCGGTTGGGGTTGCAAGCCATGAGATTGCATAATCGATATCTTGCTTACACCTGTGCCACTCGCAAGTGCGCATCTGTGCACTGTGCACTTGCCGAGGAAAAAAGGTAAACGCGCTTGAAAAAGGTCATCCGTGGATGCTTATCATTTATCATTGGTACATTTACGTAGCCCCTATGGGTCCGTGTGAATTGATTATGCCATTTTCGATGCGTGACTATTTCTCTTCTTCTTCTCTGCCGTTGCGTGTGGACGGGTAACGCATCGCCACGACCGTGTTCCGTCGGAAATGTAAATTTGACGATACGATTTTTTCAAAAACGTGAATTGTCGGCAATCACAGCCGGAAATTCAACTTTTATCTCTACAAATTAAACAAGAGCTTGAGCGAATGTTAACGACGAAACACGTATCGGAGATGCGCTTGTGTCTGTTCGCGCGCAGTGTACACCGATGTACAGGATGATCCCCCAACAGAGTCAATTTAAAAGATGTGTCTAATTTGAGAAAAATCATCGTCAAGGTATAAGCACCGTAAAACCGTTTCGACGACGTAAAGCGCAAATCGTAATTGCAAGCAAGCGTTTAGTCCTTTTTTTTTAAAAAAGTAGGATATGTCAAGTAGGTATGTACCTGGTACAGACGCAGGATGTATATAGATATACGGTGATGTTAACGAATAGACAGTCTAAGGGTTGATTGATTCATACGCATTTCGTTACTCCGTGATGATAGAAAATTAGGTTTCGTAAATGGAATTTTGAATGTGACCTCGTTCAACAAGCTTGCAAATCTCCCATGTGTTTCGTCCCAAAATTGAACATTTGTATTCGTCGTACACGCTTATACCGCTCATCGATAAATGTACCATAAATAACTTGATAAATATCAATGTCAGAGATATTTCAAAGTCAGCATAAACGTCGCAAAAATGTTCGTCTTGAAAAATGCATACATCCAAAGGACTATGTACAGTATATTGACGTTCATGGCGTCCATTTGCTTCAATACAAACTATTTTAAACTATTGTATCGTAATACAGAATGCATGGCTTATATATAAACAGCGTGTGGATGTTTCTAATTCTGGTAAACAGGAAAAGTCAGAAACCCACGATTTTGGCGGTTTGAATAATTCCACTATTAAATGATATTACCTATTACCTATTGTATTGCATGTATCGATGTACGGTCCTTTTTATGGCCACAATATATTATCACAACTACAGCTACGTTATACAGTGTCTGTACTTCTTCTGTACTCAACGGTGCTACCCGAAATTTCCTCACGAATACAGATGCGTACGTATAAATGTCGAGGTTCCCCAAACGCAAGAGCTTACAGTAAACGTGTATTAAGAGACACGGGGATTTATGGCCCGCGAAGAACTCGAACGAGGAAGAATAATACGATATATTGCTCCAGCGAATACTACTATAGCCGTATCGCGGTATAGTCCTGGACGCGATGCGACGCGACGAGACGCGACGCGGAGTAGTATCGACGCGAGGTAAACGGGGTAGTATAGCCCCTTCGATGGTGAAAGTATACGTAGATAGTGCATCGTCTCACCAAGCGTCGCGTCGCGTCGCGTCGTCTCTCACCTACGCCCTATGCTACGGATCGTGTGTGTACGAACGCCCCACAGCCATAGAACGGCCGCGGACGATCCCACACACGGGACGCTGGGGACACATAACGCTCCCCACTTACATCCAATCACTCCTGATTTATATTTACTACTCGCTTGGCCCCTTATTTATCGCGTTTCATGGAGACGCGAGACGCGCGGAGAACGGGAACGTTAATTTGCACAAATTGAAAATTATGGAGCGCGACCGAAGACGAGAGTCATCGGCGGGAAGAAGCGACTTCGCGAGAGAATTATCGACCAGCAGGAAATTAGTCGCCTCCCGACGTTTTGCCATTTCTTCCACGTCCCGATAGCCTTAATCCCGGCCTTGATTGGCTACTCTTTTATGGCAATTTATACGCGTTATTACTATCCTCCCTTTCGTCTTTTTCCTCTTTTACGGTAAAGCTGCAATGGAATTAAAAAGTTACCGAGGAATCGAGATTCGATAGATCGTACGGTGCCAACGTTTTGTAATGTAGCAAGGGGTTAACAGAAATTGCTATTCCGCGGTAGTTTCGACAGCTGTGTTTCGGTAATTGAATGACTTATAATTTGAGAATTAATCATTAACTTAATCACAAGCGAAGACTACAAAGAAGAACATTTTTCATTTCTTACGGGCAAATGAAATACTTGATATTTTAGAGGATTGATATTATTAATACTATTTCACAAAATATTATATACTTACTACACCACAGTTCCAAAGATATAAATACCACGACAGTTGCAAAATTGTCATTTTGTTTAATCTATTTACTTAATCTAGTCTTCCCCTTTAGGGTTCGCACAGACTTCCGGGTTTGCGCTGTATCACATTCTTTGTTTCTCCTTGTAATCTACGTCCCGTTTCCGTGCAACAGTCCGTAAAACATGGAAATATAAAAATTAAAAAATTCGAAACAGAAATACTGGTATCTTGTTCCTTAGTCCTTTCGTTTAATCGATTCGAACCAATGTTTTACTTGTCTATCTGATTTTGATTTTGTACGTTATTTATCAGTGTTACAATGGGGAGTACGTAAAGTATCGTGGGAAATATTTTACCATGTTAGAACGTACGTTAGAAAAGATGATTCGGAAGAAGCACAGGTGGACAAGAAGATGGATCAGATTAGGACAAGAAATAAATGGTGGCGAGTAGAATGAAGCAGGGGCTTGAAATGGTACTTGCTAATAGCAGGTGTAAAAGGAGGGGAGGTTTAGTCACGCACATACATATGTTCGAACGATACTTGCTAATAGGAACTTTATACCCACATGCCATGGGATGACACACGCGTAGACTGTAGACTATAGACGATTGATTTTAGTCATGCAACGTGTCTATTCCATTTGTAGTTATTATTGGCTACCCTAATCGTACGTTGAATAATATCATAAAATTCATTTATATCTCGAAGCGAGTCCTCTGGCTTACTTTGTTAACGTATAATAACGAAACGTTCCTTTCTACGTATTATTTCGTTCGAAACAGAATATTTCTTCGAAACTACGTATTTCCTATTTTCCGTAATCGTTATATATTCGTTATATTTTAACGCGATAAATCTCTCATCTACGTGTTTCCTAAAATTAACGCGGTATCAAGCCATATTTACAGAAAGTGCTAAATCTGATAATGCATTAGAAATTAGAACACGCACGAATACTAAACTCAACGTACAGGTTCTCGGGCAAACCGGAATCATTAATACGCGTGTGTATTACGAGGGTTTCCTGCGTTTAGGGTGAAGTATATCGTCGTTCTGAAACAGGTACACGGGCCAACAACCGAAAGGGCGAACATTACTTCCGCTCGGTACTCCGCGGTTTAACGCTCTTATTATTATTTTTATTAGGGAGCCGCGGTATATAATGCTATCAGCCCCTGCAGGGGCGGGCACGCAGGAAATAAACCTAAGTGTATAATTACAATAATACTTACCGAGATCCCTCCGTCGGTTTTCTCCCCTTCCTCAACCCCTTTTCTTCGTTTCACCCTCTCTAGACTTCTCTGTCTCATCCACCCTTCCTGTGTCTCTGTCCTTCTATGACTAATCACACGACTTTCTCTCTTCTTTCCTCCCCGTTCCTTTTCTTTCTTTTCTTTCCTTCGTTTCATCGCGTCCATCATCTTTTCCTTTTTTTCTTTCCTTTTCTTTTCTCCTATCTCCTATCTCTTTCGTTTCTTTTCCCGTTTTTCGTTCTACAACGTGCGCAGTTTACGCGCGACGTTTCTTCTCTTCTTCCACGAATTTCCTTTATTCTTCCATGGCTTGCTCTCCGTTTACGCCGTATCGTTCTTACGTGCACTTGGAAGAATAAATGTACGTACGTTCGTACACAAACGTGTACGATATATTAGAGGGTCGTCGACGAACAACGAAACGAAAGACTCGTCGATTTACAAGAGCTGTCGAGTCTTCCCAGGGGGTCTTTAAACGCACAGAGACAAATGACTGCTACTAATTCTCCTTTGATTAATTTCAGGATAGACATAACAGGTGATGGCAGTGCATGTTACGTTAACTATCTTTCAGGGGGGAAAATATCGTACACGCGAAAGTGAAAATTAGATTCGAGTACGATTGATATTGATAATATTGGTAGGTTTAACGTACATATCGTAGTATAGGTGTCGTAATATGTACGTCTAGTGGCGAGTATACGGGTATGAAGGAAACAGGAATATCTTTCTTTCGCAATTGGCGCGAGGTATGCGCCGTTTATTTCTAAATTAATATTATTACGCTGTAAAATGGAAACTGTAGTAGCTGTTGAAAGAACACATAGCGTTTTAGCCAAAGATATATGTATCTGATATGTACACACGAAAAGTAATTTCATTTGTACCTGTTCGTACGTGAGATGTAAATTTGTTCAAAGCATTTGATAAGAATGTGATCTTCTATACGTTTATTTGTTTGCTTAATATCGTAATTACCATTTTAATTTTAATCGTAGGAAATTTATTCGACCAATGAATAAAATGCGCGTATATTGCTCTTCTTATCGGACTACAAACGTTGAAGCAGTGAAAAGAGTATAATATCAAATTTGTCGATACGATAAAAGTAGTTGTTTCGATAAAAATGCGATTTTCTTTCCAATAATTTAAACAATTTTATTCAATTGTTGCAGTTGTTTGCCGACTCGATGAATTCTGAACTAAAATTTGACAAAGCTCGTATTCATAGGCAATATACACAATTTTGTTTATAACATGTTAATTTATTATTAGAATTCATTAAATAGGTACTACATTATCGCGGTATATACGTAGTATATTATGTCGTATATCGTACCATTGTTTGTATGATCCTATTGTAACAGGTTAATCAATCAATTTTCATTTGTTGGGACTATAACAAAAGTCGATAAAAGAATGTTTCTACCATCAAACGAAGTGTCGATAATAAAATGAACATTCTGTTTTCCATATATTCTCGAAGGACATGAAATTAATCTGCTAAAATCGCACATCGAACGAAATTACACGCGCGTTACACGTCTGTGCAAATTGACACGGCTAACGATAGAAATTCTAGAGAGAAGCATAGAAGAGAAACGAGCGACGAACGTTCAGTTGCATCTACTACCTGCCCTTGAAAACTATAGCTGTAAAACTGCGAAAGAGAAGAAAGGATCGCAGAACGCAATGTCCGGCGTGAAAATATCCTTTTCGTATCGGTGTAATCGGTCTTGTGATCGATATACGCCATGGAAAACGCCACGGAAATAGAAGCCAGGGTATACCTGGACTATTATAAAACATAAGCAATTCCATGGCGTGTGCGTTCTGACGCGGGGCAGAGATGTACGTGACCAAACTCTTAAGCACGGGAATTGCCGAGTTCCGATGGAGTTCGGATGGGGAATGGTCGGTACTCGAGTCTCCTCCGTTAGCTCGATCCCTTACCCGTACGTATAAACCGAATGGCACTCTATACGCTGCACACCGTACACGTACGTGTCCCATCCTCCTGGTCTATGTACAACGAGATACATACGGGTCACACGTGTGCCGCTTCTAGGATAAGGGTACCGCTTCTCGATATATTTTATGTCGTGCGAAGCATAACCACCATCTTAGATAAGACTACTCGCCTCGGTGAAACAGACAGGTGAAAGTATCGGCCGATGCTGCTTGACACTCGGCTGGATGCAGATGCGAGTGTGCTCCTAATTTGTTCAATGCTAAGAACTCGCAACATCGCTTTCGAGAAATAGTCATTGGTACTATTAAGATTACAAAATTAACTTAAATTAATTTGTTAATTTTGTAAATTTCTCTCTTTATGCGCCATGCAGCCTGCTAGAAATTTACGTTAAAGATTATTCTACGACGAAAGCTTATTCGTAAGATGTTATCGAACATATTGCGTCGCTTGCGATTAATCCATCGGGAGGTTAATACGAAAAAGAGAAATCAGGATCGAAAAAACGCGCCGATGACTCTTCTTGATCGAAATCTATTTTTTCCCCATTAAGCAACTAGCTTAATACTATCCGCACGCTTTTACGTTTAGGTACTAGAGAAACAATCACGGGGTACTGAAAGGGAGCGCCCCTTGTCAAAATCAAGAGTCTATTATTATGACCATATGTTTATGCCACGATTGTATCTTGACGGAGAGGGAGAGAACAGGAGGACGTGGTTAGGGGATAGGGCAGAGGGTTAGACCGTGCAGTACACCTGCTCGAACGCTACAACACACGGTTAAGAGGGAGAACGCGTGGGCAGAGCAAATATCCACGTCAGATATGTGTCACTCTACAAACAAAATAACATATTGTGTCTCTTATTCGCAATAATTTATTTGTTGGGAAAAATTTTCAGGAACCATTTCGTAGGAACCTTATTAGTTTTTTGTTGTACGCCTGATTAATTAATTTCACAGGCCACTCGTCTGACTTTTTATTTCTTTCGCCAGCTTCCACGTTAAATATTGGGCGTAGAAAAGTACTTGAAATCTTCTAACGCGTCACGTTATTACAAATTCAGGTATCTTATCATCCTGTAGCGCGTCTATATGTAAATATAACGTCGTCATTTAATTTTCAGATTTTTGTTCCAAGATTAGTCGCGTCTTAGTGACTGGAGGAGGTATAAATCGAGAGACAAGAAGAAGTCAGACCGGCTCAAACCGGCCGAGAAACATTATAGAAAAGAATGTGTCGATCATTAGCGGAGAAATATTTTAATTTTTAAAAATGTGCACACACGCGTTTTACCCATAAAAGTTGACAAACTATTGTAACCTATTTTTTTTTTACATATATGTAATGTTTAGACCGCGATCTTCGAAATTTTCACCGCTTTATTATTCATCTAATACCCTCTAATTATCGAGTAGCGGTGTATCCGAGAAATGTACTTTTTTGCACTCACCATTTATATTTTACACTTTTCATGTATTTATTTATTACGTTTTCTACATCTCGCTCTATACATATGTAGCTACATTTGTATCGTGTGTAATATTATTTCTTCATTAGCAAATATGCATGTGGCAGATGGCTTTAATAGTTTAATAAGTTCAACCACACAGTGATGGAACATTAAAGTTGAAACTTCGTATATACATTGTACACGATGTAATGTAAAAGTAATAATTCTCTTCTCGTTATTCGATCTTCCACTTGTGATCAATGTACCAATTTTACTGTTTTCAAAGAATTTATGTAGTACTTATATAAATATATATATATATAGACAAGTATTAAGAATATGTACAGGCTGTAGCATCGACGTAAGGAAGAAAAAATGTTCGTGGAAACGAAATGAGCAAAATCTTGAAAACTTAATGAAAGGCTAGTATATGCTGATACGGTTTATCGAAGAATTATTTCTTCAAATCATAGGTTTGCCGTTACTTTGTACTTCCGTGTACTAGGCTTATAGTCAGAACAACGTTTGGCCTTGCGTACACGACGAAAGACGTTAGTTTTCAAAGATAACTAGTGTGTATATCTCCTATCTTTCGTGTAATTGTATACTTGTTCGTTTATAATATAGGAGCAGCTGTATATAAATATGCTTTTTCGTTTTATACATTTCTTTATAGGAATTTGATATTTTCATAATAACGCGACAAAGGCATGCTTTACTTTTTGTTAATCATTGTTTGATTCGAATGCAAATTTCCCAAAGTTGGATAAATAAAAAACGGTTGTCTTCGATATAATGTTTGATAGAAGAGATACTTTGCTTCTCAGAGAAATATTAATCGCTTTACGTATACGTTATTTAAATCAGTGTAACGTAATTAACGCGTTATTTTTCAACTTTTCTTCGTCTTGCATTTATTCTTCTCGATTCTCCAGAGTTCTTGCGACTTACAATTAGTCTTCCAGCTGTTTTATCGCGTTCCCCTTGATTCATCTAACGATTAGATACGCCTAACGAGTTTAATAAATGTACATATAACGAATTTCACATCTACTACGTAATTTAAAAGCGTCATC
Organism: Bombus hortorum; assembly: GCA_905332935.1. Classification (NCBI taxonomy): domain Eukaryota; kingdom Metazoa; phylum Arthropoda; class Insecta; order Hymenoptera; family Apidae; genus Bombus; species Bombus hortorum. The sequence goes on from HG995198.1 coordinate 932,602, forward strand.
AGTTCGATTATCTCAATAAACGAACGTTAAACTTTGTTTCATTGTGTTTGCGGTTCGATACACTCCTAACGAATCGGTCACAGAAATAATGAACGCGTTAATAAAAATCAGATTATGTACGTATGTAATAAAATGAGAAATAAATTAATCAACTCTGGCTCTACTTTTTGCCGATTGTTCAACTTTGTTATTCGGTATATTTTGATATATACCGGTATAATTAGTAGATTGCAGAGCTTTATGCGTTTATTATATAAAGTAGACAAATTGCAGACAAATTGTACGCTTCCAGCAGTTCTCTTGTCGTAGAGGGATGCAACGCGCAAACGCAGTGAAATAAATTGCGAGAAAAATTGTGCAAAATATTTGCAACGTCGCGTCGCTTCTCGACTCGATCGGTGCGACTTCCGAGCGATCGAATAACGCCACAAGCGTACCATAGCCGATCGACGGTCATGTGGACGTTCCTATCTCTCTTCAACATCGAGATCAATCTTTACGATTCGTTTATAAATGAAAAGCCACGATATCAATCAGACATCGATCTCATAAATCACACTCGCCTAACCTGGTCTTAAAGGTAGCGAGACAGCAGACCGGTATGACGCTTTATAAATGGAAGTCTCTTCTCTCCGGACAGAGGGTGGATGCTTCCGCTTGGAAACTGGCTACGTCCGTTGAAATTAGCATCATCTCCGGTTAAAGTAATATCGACCGTGCGATGTCTTTCGCGGCCGTGTATTCTACCAACGTGCCGGGCTTTCCTGCTCCCTCGTTCCTCATCCCTCATCCCTCGTCCCTATGGTCTTAATGAAATTATCGTCAGGCCGAGTTTCGAGGACAAATCGACGTTTCAATTTTCTTAATGCGCTCATCTCCCCGGTGGGATATTGGCCGCCCTTCGTGTACCCGAAAGATGTAGCCGGTTGCCTCGTAAAGACGCGTCCCGTTCTCGATCTACAGCTACAAGCTACACCATACCACGAGATCCTCTTGTTAGGAAAAGTTTCCTATCCACGGATACAAAGGCGACACACAAGCTACAGTTGGCTGTCGCCGCCACGTGTCGTCGCGTGCCACGCCACGTGACCGAGCTGCTGCCCACCGTTGTTTCCCCTCTCATCCTTCCTTAAGTGCATTACTGCTATTGCAATTACGTGCCCACCGAATTTACGTGTCGTTTGCCACTCGAATTATTTTCTCACTCTGCCGCGTCTCCAATAGAACAACTTGTCTACGTAGGTATATTGTTTTTATAAGTGGGTCAATAACACGGCTCGTTTCGGCTGGACGTATCGATCCGCGCTACGTGAAACGCTCTAAAACCGATAAGTAGACTGCGGACACTTGTACAAAATCATATTCTTACGAATGTTATTGACAGTAATTTCAAAAATGGAATCGAAATAGCGAATCCTTTTACCTGTCACGTCGTTCCATGTACGCGTATCTTCGTTTTCCAAATTTTCACAAATGCGTACAAATCTGCAGCCTAGTGGCAACCTGTACTTTACGTTATCCTATTATTTATTTCTCTTCTTTCCCGCGTAAGTATCCTATCTTCTACATTGTACAAAAAATAAAGATTTAGAACATCGAGTATTTGCAATTTTCGACAAATAATCGTATACGTCTGTAATGATCTAACATGAAAACGAAATTAGTTAAATAAATTTATTAGCGATTATACTTTAAGTTCATTAATAATATACGTTTTATATGTATGCTATGCTATACTATACTACACTGTGTAACAATTATATTTTCGTGCTTTCTGGAAATAAACTCAACGATTTCCAATTTAATTCGTAAGATTAAATGTTAAACTTGTAAATTACATTTTCTCGAGAATGCGTAATATCGAAGGCAAATAAGAAAGAGAAACATAGAGAGCCGGTTGCGTCTTTGAAAACAGTATTATTCGATAAAGCATCAGGCCGCTAACAGGCTCGTAGCTTGTAACGAGCGCAACGTCTGCAAAAGTGATGAACTATTGATGAGCAGGCCGGCGGCCAATTTGATTTCGCTTATTATTCGGTACGTGGCTAGCGCGTATAGACCCTGAAATATTCATGCTTTCCGTCGTTAGCATATATTTGACGTGTACTCGTACGCTCGCGCGAATGTCACAAGCTCGCTTTAAGATCAGTCATTGGTTGACACAACGATCAACCAAATACCTACAGGGTTAATAGCCGTTTTTAAATATTTATTCGATACGAAGAATGAAGGTAATAAGAAGATGAATTAAACTTTCGTAGAAACGGACTATCGTTGTTAAATGCTTTTCTGCAATTTATTTTTCTATTTCTCACCATAAACTCGTTCCTTTAACTGTTACGTTACTTCTAACAGATACGCGCCAATATCTCGCTCGATTCCTTTGGAATTTTGAAATTTAGAGATCGAGCAAATTAATCGTTATAAATAATATGATATAAATAAGTACAAATTACGTAATAATTACAAGAATATAAGGATTGAAGCAGAAATCATAGAAATATTTGGATTGCTTCTTAAAATGTAGTTTTTCTACGTTCTCGAGAATGTTAAAAATTGTTTGAATCGTCCCTGAAATAAAATAAATTACGATATTTTAACACGCTGCTATAATTTCGGCTATCCTGTGTCACAAACGTTGAACGGAAATCGTTTACGTCGTTATTTTAAAATCAACGGGAAGCAAAGGCCAGCAGCGGTAATTATTATTAAATCAGAAAGCAAATCGTCGGTAAAGAATCGAAAAGCCTCGCTGAGAACAGTTTAGTATTTTCCTATAAAATGACGTTATAGTGGCCCAACAATGGAATCTTTAAATTCCGTGGCCACGAATTTAAATTGCTCTTTTTTTGTTCGTTTCACCAACAAAGATTCTTTTCAGCGCAGAGAGAACAATGCGAATGTTTAGTAAGTCACGTAAATGTTAAAAACCGTGCACGGCGTTCGCAAAATGTTTTTCAATGTCGAGGAAACCTTTTTTTTTTTTTTCAGCAGCGGAATACGCGCTAAAATCCGATAATACGTGCATTTTTGTATAAGTTATTCGATAACGACACGAGTCAACTGTGACTTTTGTGCTGAAACGAATACACGAGTAGTTCCGGGTGGTAGCTAAAGTCGATAAAATACGCGTAACTACCAAGTTACGCTATCACCCGTGTATAAAAGTTTGAGCTTTTCGTCAAAAGGTACGTACGCTCGGCATGGATCTGATAAATTCAAGTTGAAAGCTGGAATTCGACAAATGGAAAGCAAAGTCGCTGTTTACAAAATTATTGCCACGGAACTTTTCTATTCTTCGTTGGAATACGAAGTGGTACATGCGATCGAATCGTTTTTAAATACAATACGAGTACGTTCACGTACAGGTAGAGCAGAGTAGAAATTTTAAAACAAAATTCGACTACGTAGTTAAATCATTTGTTCAAATAATTTCGTAAAAATTTAATTTTTGTAATTTTCGTAATTTTTGTTCATATTTTGCTTCTACTCCGCGTTTAGATAATTTTTCAATAGATAAATTACTTTGAAAGGAAGAACGCGAAAGCGAAGAAACTCTAACAGTTTCGAGAATATTCGAATTCTGAAATTGCTAATTCTTGTAAATTAGGAATAACGAAGGTAACTAGTCGTTGGGAAAAAGTTCATCGAACGATATGGAAATTTGTTCGTTTAAATAGGTTTTATTAAAGATTTATTTGAAAACGCGAAATTCCAAATTACACCAACCTGATATATATACGGAATGTGCGTATTCGTATGTAACGTGTTCGATATTCGGAAAAACGATGAAATTTCACGTTTAACTTTCTGCAGGATACATTTTCATCGACGATTGAAAGAAAGTAAAAGACGAACCTTAATCCGATTAGTGTCCCACGATTCTTGTAAAAAAAGGTGACGAACGTTTAATGGCTACGCGACAATCGTCTCCAATTTATCCGCAACGAAGTCAAAACTGTAGCTGGAAGATTCCATTTTATTAATTGGCCTCGGTGCGGCCTCGGTGCGGCAGCCGAGGTCCGGAAAGTAGTTTCCGCCGCGGTGTGGCAGCTACGACAAGCGTTGCCGAAGAACGCCGAGCACAGAAAATGGAAAACGAAGGCCGCGACATTCCGGCGAACTGAAATGACGTGTAACATCGCAGCTCGAGAGTGAGAGGCGGAAGGAGAGTCAGACGAAAGTGCCACTGCTCCACTTGGCCAACTCGAAAGGGATAAGGACGAGACGAGACGAACGACGAACAAGACGGTCTGCTGGGAACGGAGCGTATCTACCGATATCTTTGAACGAGTAGAAGATAAGAAAGCGCGTTATTTAGGAATATCAGAAAGATTCTTTTGTACGTTCAATACTGTAACATCGTAACGCGTGTGTCTTCCAATTGCGAAATAACGCAGATTGATTCGTCTTTGTCTCGATCGTTGCTAGTTTGCGATTGATCATTGCGCTTGGACGTGTTTGTGTCGCTACCGACGAACGTTCTAAAGCGCGGACAACGTATTTAACGACGTTACTCGCAGGTACAAGGTGTGTTACAAATACAGACGGTTTCAGAGAAACGTTTCTAATTGCGATAATCTCGAAGAAAATACGCCGTGCTTGTCAATTAATCCACTGATTAAGCAACGAAGTAATACGTAAGAGTTCCACGAACTCAAGGAGCGAATTTGACGCAACATTGGTCCTCGATAGATCACACACTCTTTAAAGTCGATTTACCAATAGATGGAGAAATATCGCGTTCCATAGAAACTAGTCTTTACGGATACGGTGGAAGAAGAGCAAACGATCGAAGGGAGAAAGCATGGAGGAAAGAAGAAACGCACGGATGGGCGAAAAAACAAGGAAAAGCGACGAAGAAGAGAAAGCTGGACGAGCAAGGCGATACTTGCGAAGGGAAAGAGGAGAACGTGGAGAACGTGGAGAACGTAATCCGAGAAAGGAGAAAGAGGAAACGAGGCAAAGATTGAATAAAGATAGACTGAAGAGAGAAAGGGGAGGAAAGCGTGTGAGGAAGAGGATAGAGGATGAACGAGAGGAGGACAAAGAGGGGAAAGAGAGGGCGAATTTAGTCGGGAGGGTGGTGGCGTAGATAGGGTTGCGCGGATAGGTGCGCGGGGCTGAGTAGATGGAAGTGGACCTCCATTAGAGAAACTCTGCCATCGCCATATACGTACACTATACATATACTTATATATGGTCGTTACCGCGGCCGCAGTAATGACGAGGCTGCGTGTTAACCAGATAGAACTAACGTAGATAATCACTTTTGATGATTAGTACGGATTCTTGTCGCGTGTTCCTTTAAATCTTGTATATTTTTTATTCTGGTCTTCCCTCCTTCTCACGCGTATCTATAAGATGAAATTGATAGATTATCCGCTTCGTATTTAGATGTTCTTATCAAACGTCACGATTCGTGTAAAATTTATACCGACGTATTTATGATTGCGATCGATCGCGTTCTGAATCTTTTGATCGGAAAATGTTCAACATATCGAAAGATACTTTTCTTCGTAGGCAGAGATACACGCGCATGTACGCACACGTTGAAATTTCTCAAACGATGATCGCTTACTCTTTGGATACGTTTGTTACAAGCTCGAGGGCCATTTACAATTTTCGATCAACGAACGACGTACGGTTGTTTCGAAAAGTTCGATGTATACCGGGCAATAATTGACAAGATGTTGCCAAGTACACAGCGCGTAAGGACAGTAAACTCCTGCAACGATCTATGTTCTATTTTAACGCGAGATCTACGTATGTACATATCGTTAGTACGAGCACGCGTATTCTTAAATCGCAAATATCATCCAAAGCTAATTTGTACCGTATAACGCTATTCGAACTATTAATTAGTTTGACCGAGGTTTGATAATACGCGTATAGACGACAGTTCCACGGTCATTTGTTAATAGCGTTAATGTAAAAAATTAAGGAGATCGATATCGTTTATCGTTTATGTATTGAAACGTTACAACTCTGTCAGACGGAAATTTAGATTAAAACGCGGGATTGAAAAACAATTTCTTCGACTTTCGTGCTATTTCGATACGCTAGCTAATGTATAACGATTCGTAAATTGAATCGCTATCTCCTAATAATCCTTCAAGTACAAAATGTACGATAGGCATTGGATGTACAACAAAATTTATCCTTTCGTCTGGGAAATCTACACCCGTTGTTGTCAAATAATCGTGATGGATGAGAAACGATTACGCAAGAGTATCGCTCCGTCATACTTAAGAACAATTCATCGCGCTTGCGAGAGTCTCGTGCGAAATGCCGCACTGGTCGCTTCGTTTGGCGTAACAAATAATACGATACTCTTGAAAAGTTTACCAATATATTTCTAGACGTTGTTACAAGATATTAGAATTAAAAAGATAGAATTGCCGAATTGCTTCCGCTTAACAATACATAGTTCAACTTGTTTTCTGTCGCATAAAATGTATTTCTTATCGCCCGATAACGACGAGAATTATAAAATATAATTCAGACTGCGTTTGAACGATTCGAATGTATTTGGGTTTTGATCGGTGTAGCGTTTAGTATAGTTTAGAGGGTCAATGATTTTTTGGTAGTTTCGATAATAATCGGTAATTAACGGTGCAAGATGTTGAAGCGACTCGAATTTCAAAATCGTCGCGTTCGTTTGTTTTATATAATCATCGTAGCATCCGGCAGCCTGCTTTGCATAATTGATATGTCTTGCAAGTACACGGAGAGAAATCAATGTTCGATAATTCAGAGAAAAACACAAATTTCGTAGCTTCGATACGACGAGCGCGAGATCTCGGTGTTTTGAGCTTTCATTTCGTATCAATTTGGATAAATAATTATTTTCCTGACAGAGTTCCAGCATTTTATTTACGATATCGAGTCGATCAAGTTCCGATTTATAATTATTGGTTCGATCGCGACACTTAGCGAGGCACAAACTGTTTTCAAAATCTTCGAGCAGCGTAGGCAATGTCTTTCGTTCAAACATTTTCTATCGTTTGCTAAAAGAAGATATCTGTACGTATCGGCGTATAAATCTAGGCTGGTATTACGCGATTTTTTGGAATTCTGTCGTTTTGAGCCGCGTACGAGTATATTCTTATTTCTACTAACTTTGTCTTCTCGTGGTGAATATGTATTAATAAAATACAACGGTTCGCTAATCTAACTTCACGTTTATTTTAGCTACTTGTTACGATTATTTATTAATTCCCTAACATAGAAATAAACGACTAAATAATATAAAAGTTCGTCTTTCCCAATTTGAAAACATTTTTTTACGATACTCATTCCTTACGATTTCAATTTTAAGCTACGCAAACAAGATCATAGGTAAAATTAAGCTTACTTGGAAGTTTAATAAGTAATATGGTTCCAAAAGCAGTTTTACAGTCTTACATTGCTTAGTTATACAATGAACGTCAAGAAATATGAACTCGTTTTCCTGTTAAATTATTCTACTCTTTTCTTCTTCTATAAATTACAGTTACTTCGAGAAACCTTCCTCGTCTAATTGAAAGTAGATCGACTTAAGTTTGCTTTATTTTAGATTTACAATTAATTCAAACTTTTATAACTACGTATTTCGAAGCTTTATAAAAGCAACGAATAAAGCTAAATCGACGTAGATTAATTAACGCACTGATGAATCTCTTCTGCTTGAGGAATACAAGTAAACTAAATAAATAGCTATAGATTCGTTTTTGTTCTACCAAATAACGATTTCATTTCTCCTATTTGTTGAATTTGCACGCTAGAAAAAAATGGTCCCTTAATTATTACCTATTCGTGATTTCCTAACTAATTTAAATATTCGTTTAAATTTAATCAAAAGAATCGAATTGCAACTTCTGTCGAAACGTAAATCCATCTTTCTGACACTACGTCGACCGAGTAGATATACCCACGTGTATTATATGTAGAAACCACTACTACCAATACTACCTATCGGTCAACGATTTCTGTCGTACGAAAAATTACGTTGTTGCAAGATATACGTAAATACACGTGAGAAATAAGTTGGCCGATGGAGAGAAGAAACCGAGAAACCTTTCCGCACGTTCGATCGAAAGGACGAACGTCGGGCTCTTGCTACCAGCGATCAGGAAGTAGAATCTTCCTGAGACGAACAGACCTCGAGCGTAAGTTGTTACTGGCGCGTTGTCAAGGGACGCGACCAACGGCCAACCTTCCGATCGAGTAGCGTTGATCAACAATTTCTGCCGTGCATAGAATTTTGTTTCGCCGAGTCTTACAATTAGACCAGACCGATCTATGGTCGACGAAGGATAGGGGAATGGGCAAGTTGAGTATGGCGGCAGAGTATAGCGTAGGTGTAACTGTAGAGCGTAGAGTGTAGATGGTCTGGATCGATGAGAGAGAGCGGCTGGTCTGATTGGCGGGGCTGCGGGGGCGGAACAGCACGTAGCCAATGAGCGTGTCTATCCCTCGATACATAGTGGTAACGAAATCACTGATTTTTACGCTTGGCAACCGTCAATTTTGGCTTAACTGTAGATACCATAAAGCGAATCATCATGATTTATGGATCGGCCGCGCGACACCCCCTTGCGTGCCGATAAGAATTCCACTTTTTCGAAGACCGCGCGGTTCCACTTTCCGATCTTTAGATCTTGTCACGAATTATCCTTCGTATGGTGTTTGGTTGCGTTCAATTGTGCGTTCTGTTGATTGTTTTCATCTTTCCTTTATTCTTTCCCCGACTACCGATACACGTATAACGTGTACGCTGATAATCAGATCAATAGAGATTGTTCGATGCAGAGTAAGAGGATAGAATGGACGAGCAGATTAGAAAATACAGATACAACGAACGCGAGTATATATGTTATCGTAGCCAGACCGCAGATTGTGCAACAATTTTCGATACCTTCTTTGAAATGGAACATGTAATTGGGTTGCACGCTGAAACCGACTCGTAGCTATACTCGTATGCGCTTAACGTACCGACTCGTCTACGTAAATGTTAAGAATATTTCACAACGCCTAAGAATAGAATAAATCGAGGTGAGCGTTTAGCGAGTACGTGCGAGAGAGCGATCAAAAGAGTAGAAAATTTGTAAAGCACATATCGTATCGAGCTGGAAACGGATATTCTTTTAATTAAAATAAATTAATTGAAACGTGTCTCGATTTAGCTCGTATTTCAACGAACGAGAAGACTTTTGTCGTTCGAAGAAGGTGTTTAACATAAAATTGGAACGAGAAATCAGGCATATCGATAACAATTCTTTCATATTTTATGCAAACTCGAGATACCTTTTAACGTTCGAAGAATATCAAATGAGGCAAAAAAAAAAACGACAGAAAGAACGTACCAGGACCGATCTAATTACAAAGTTCAAATAATTTGAATATTACGCGTTTCCGTGCAAGTACCGCGCAGGGAAAGTCAGAATCGTTGGACGATGCAACGACGATACATCGTGACGAACATGTAAAATTTATTTCATTGCCTTTTGCTGTTCCGTTCGCATAAATTTAAACAGCTATAAAACAGCGTTCCCGTAAAGCGGACGCGACAAGTGAAATTTCGTATCAATAAAGGCATCTACTTCGTTAGCTGACGAGCACAAAGCGCTATTTTCGCAACGATTCGTGATTTCGTTCGTGCTCGTACAATACGATACGGCGCCTTTAACGCTCGACGATGTCCGGATCTTCGATAACCGACCAGTTTCGCGTACGTGCGTACGAACAAAATGAAAAAAGAACGATTCACGTAAGAAGGATGAAAGTTTCGAAACTAAACGAACGACACTCGGAACTCGCAACGTAGCGTTGCGTTGGTCGATAAACGAGCGGCGGTTGTAGAAAGTTAGATTGGAAAGCCGCAATTTCTCTACTAGATTTCATGCATCACGTGATGGATAACAATTATGATACTGCAGCAACAGTACGCGGCTTCATATTGATTCGAATGATAATTTCAGTATACTTTATATGTATTATTGACCATCGAATTAGCATGGTATTATTAAATCATGCACGACCGAAGATAAAGCACTTCAATGACAGATCGTGGGAAAGCTAAACGCGTCCCATACACCTATACCCTTTCGGCTTTGCACAAGGCACATCGATCCTTTGGATATTTTTGTTTTTATCGAGGATAGGATATCGAAGTAAGTTTCGATAAATCAAAAGTAACGTTTCCTCGCGATATCGAAAGGCTGAATATTTGATAACAGAGAAGAACTTAATATCGAAGGAATTTAACAATCGTGTGTTTACAAAGAATTGTAAAAGGATCGGGATTATGGACACTTATACAACTTGCGTCGAATAGTGGCACAGTTTAATTAGAGTTAAATGCATCGTGTACAAATTTGTCGAGTAAGTTTTTTAATAGAATACAGTAGGTAGACACGTAGGTGTACGTAGATATTCCATTTATCGCAGGCAAAGTGTGCGTTTCTGTATAAAATAAGAAAAACGTGCGCAAATTTGACGCAATTAAAATTTTAATCGATTTATCGATTTTAAACGATTCAGAAAGTCACACGTTTAAATAAGTATCGGAAGTTTACGCTTTTGTAATAAACTTGATCGAAACACTTTTCATAATGAATCATACATGTACCGCATAACACGCAAATGAATAAGAAATGAATTGGGTAACTACATAATACACAGTAGAAAAATGAACGGTTTACGATAACGTTGTTCATGTAGTTTCTTCGTTAATTATTGAAAAATGTTAAATATTAATTGTAGAATATGCATTAACAACAGTGGTATAAAGAGAAGTAGTTCGGTGAAAGTTCCGACGCGATGCGACGCGACGGTACGTCAACAGTATCAGCGCTACTGAAACTTATGCTAAACGATTACCTTTATCTTTTAGAATCTAGATTCCTAAAAAGTATGGCAAATTTAAGACGATAGAACCTCATTAATATTGCAATTGCAGAACTTTTTGAAAGGATTTTCTAAAGCATGGATTTTATTACAAAAATTTCGCACAAATCGGTAATGCAAATTTGAAATGCCAATAGCGTACATTTTATTTTAACAATATACGAACTTATCTGTTCAGTTTTTCTTTCGATGTTTCTTTGAAATTCTTCGATAACACTTTACGGTAAGCTTGCATACTATGGTACATCGACGAATCTGTATTTTTATTTAACGCGTATTGTATTCTCTGATATAACGAGTATAAAAAGAAAATACTTAAGAAGTAAGTATAAAATAACCCGATTAAATAAATAAATTTATGCTTGACACGTTTTGTCCTCTAATTATAATTACAATTATTCGAACACGCTAATAAAGCAACGTCGTTGCGTTTTACATGCACGGACCATCCTATGTACTTATTTATTTACAGAGGATCCTACAAAACGTGCAAAAAAAAAAAAAAATAAAAATAAAAAGGATACGAAAAAACTGTATAATAATTACGTATGGATATAAGGAAAAGAAATTACGTAACGTTATGCTGGAAAATTCTCGGAATTGGAGTAATTCGTTTTACAGCATGGATCAAGCGAAATGACGTTTGCCTGGTATAACGGCAACTTAATCTTAATCGCATTCTGTATTAAAAGCAAAAAATCGTTAGGTAAAGAGTTGACTGGGGACCAGAAGGAGCGTCTACGAATCAGAATACTGCATTACAAAATTTCATATATTCTCTTTAGGTAGCTCTTAGACGCTTCGCGCTTCGTCAAGATCCGTGTTTTTCACTTGAAATAGTAATGACTCGCGTGAACATAAATTCTCATGGCTATCTATCCGCTCCACCTCTGCTACGATTGGAAAACTCGGTTCTCATATATTCTCACGCCAGCTATTTAATAACATACATACTTGCAAAAATATCAAATATCGTTACACGCTTTGAAATGGCACGAAACATGCGATTTAAGGTATGTACATATTATGATTTACTGTCTAGAAATTATTTGTTTCTTTGCTTCGTTTTCGTTGGTTATAGAGTAATTGCGTGAAAAAAAGTTTAAATTCCAAATGCCGTAAATAAAAGTGTGTCTATATTGGAAATGACCGAATGTGACGAATACATCGTTTAAAATATAACTTTACGTTTTATGTTCCTCTTGCCGAATTTTGGCAAATGTACGTATCAAATTGTATGATTTATTAACAATAAACGTTTTAATCGTAAAATTAACGGACGTATTTTATTAATTTTTCATGAATTTAATAAAAACTTGACAAAAAGTGACGGTCAATAATAAAATTTAAGTGATACGTATTCCGTAATGGATAGACACCCTGTAAATAATTTCAACGATGAATTAAACAATTATTTATTACGCTCAACTAGATAAAATTATATGGAATCTCGTTCTAATACTTTAATATACGCACCTATACGTCGAATTTTACTAATTATGGCGAAAGAGACTTTACGCACTTTCCTTAAAAATGTTAAACTCTAAGTGTATACCTTTACGACGGTGAATAAAGGAAAGGATTTCTAAGGTTGGTAGAGGGAGAAAAAACGATAATGAAAATTGAGATATGTATTAAGACCGAGAAGGAGAAGGAGAAGGAGAAGGACATCCAAGCGATGTTTAGAATGGTTCAAACGAATCTACTGAATAATTGAGAATGGTAGACAGTAACTGTAAGGGAGCAAGTGTCCCCGATTATAACAAAAGTGAAGGGGCGAAGCTCGGCTCATTTGTTATTAACCAGCGTAGTGGAGCGTCGAAGTGCAGAAAGACTTGGAACACGACTTCACACTTTGACTCGCAACCCTTGGTAAATTTAGTTAATTATCAGTCAAACTTCCGCGAAGAAGCTTGCGCCCTTTGCCTCTCACGAACAGTTTGTCCGATCGCTCTTCTTTTTCCGGACCGAAACTTTTATTTTCATTGCCTTTCACGGTTCGATATGTTAAGTAACTTGGAATCTTTAAGAATATCGTAATATATACCAAATAAAATTTCCATTTTCGTTCTCTTCTTCCCCTTGGTATACCGCGGTATTATCAACTATGTATATCGTTTTTCAATAGTTAATAGTTCGATAGAAGTAGCAAGCAACGTAGAAGAATAACGAAAATAAAATACAAAGGTTCCCCAGTAAAATTGGATAAAAAAGGTTCGTCACGCATTTATATCTATGTAGAGACATTTCGCAAATCGATACAATTTGGATTACATAGTTCGTTTCGTAAAATAAACGAAGAACAGAAACGTAGAATTCGAAGTGTGCAGTTTTCCCTCGTATCCGAGGATATCCCATTTCGTCTTTCCTTCGCGAATCCTTTATGAGTGGTTCCTTTGTAACGAGTGATAATACCATACATCGCCAACTTGCATTTCGAAGTACAAAATACCATACAAAGGTAACGATATCCGATCGATCGTGGAAACGATCGACGACGTTCCGTATAATTCCGCGGCGCAGAGTTTTCCGGCTGATTTACAATCGGCCGGGCGCAGCCCTGTCTGATAATCAAACGGCAGTATTCCGTATCCGATTGAATTTGTCGATGTAGACGCGTTCGTGTGCTCGTGCGAGCGCTTGTCTCCACATATTGGACGGTGCAGTGCGTTGCATGGACCGGTTACGCCGAATCGAGGATGCCAAGGAAAATCAATTAGCCGGGCAAACTGTTTCGACTGCGGCTGTTTGCCCGTACGAGAGTCGCCAATGTGTTTCGTCTCGGAAACGGATACGCGTACCCCGTGCACAGTGCACACTGCACAGTGCACTGCACAGTGCACGTGATACACGAGCATCACGCACGCACGCACGCACGCACATATACCGTCTCTTATACGTACAGCAACGACGTGACGCGAGGCGACGCGATGCGACGCAGCCTACCAATCCGCACAGGCACAGACACATCCTTGTAAAGTTCGTATACGGCGTACACCATACAGTATGCAGTATACAGTATACAGTATACAGTATACACCAGCGCATATGTACATACGGAACGAGAATTCGAAATTCTACGGGAAATTGAAATACTCGTAATAACGTGGATAAACGATGGATCGAAAGGTTTTTCTCTTGTTGTACGGTGTAAGTTTTCACAGTGTGTGTGATAGAGAACACAGGTTTTGTATTTTATCGTTTGCACGTTGAAATACGTATACGATCATATGCGATGAATTTCCCTTGTATTTTTTGGTCGGCATAAGAGTCTTCGGTACGTGGTAGAAGGTTGAGAAGAATTTGTATTTTATTACTTGGGTATAGAGATGTAAAAGAAACACGTTGTGTATGTGTTTTGCGTTATCAATTACTATATACCTATGAGTAATAAGCGGAGGAAAGTTTCATTCGAATTATTTTTAAGATCCCCTTACCGATTATGGACATAATTTCGCTCGATGCTAAAATAACACCGTTATTGTATTAAACAAAATCGCCGAGAATACACATATGTGCTTGAAATTATTAATAGAAAATGATCATTTATCGCTGGATCTTCCTATAATTATAAGCCGTGTCCAAGCTTGATGAATATATCACAACGTGCTTCGGATTTCGACAAATGGCTCTATTTTAAATTCTCCTTTTAAGAAATTCATAGTTTCGGTGTATCATTTTACTAAACAATGAATTTATGCCACTGCTAAATAATAAAGTACAAGTTATTTTTATGCAATAACGGTCAAATTTAGCAGTAGTCTATACGTCTGGCTCTTTTATTTTTACGCTTCGATTAAATGCTTCGTTTTCAATCTATAAATTCGTAATGTGCATATTATACGTGCATATAATTATACGATGTTTCCAATATTTTCAAGATTTAATTACAATTTTTTATTTTCCGTAGACATCGCGTCAATGGTATCGCATATATGTATCTTATGCTCAAACGGAGTTCTACGACTATATTTATCCCTGAACTGCTACTGTCAAGTCCTAGAATATTCCAGACACTGTAAACAGTACCATAATTTTAATAACATATGGCGTATTCTATGATTAAAAATTACAAGGGGGGACACGATTGGTCAAATCTCCCATCTTCTGTCGAAAAGCACTTTTAAAATTCAGTAGGTTGTCGATCAATCCCCTGAAGTCAAAGTTGTCTTTCTATTTGCTTTTGCCATCTAAGCTAAACGCTTTTCTCGTATTCTTTAACATTTTCATAATATCGCTCGTGCAAGTATCAGAGTACTAACACACAGCTTTTCACATAAGTTGGCCGACTCGTCGACTATTTTTAAAAAGGTTGCGTCTTTGCACCCAACAGACTCTTTTCGTTTTCAAACGTGTCGTATTAAAACCCTTCTGTTTAATTACACAAGTAATATTATCGAAAATGTGGAAAACGAGAAAGGTGTGTTTATCATTGACTTCGATCATGTGCTCTAAGTTGAAACGAAACTTGTTCATCGCATGTAACTCGGATCAGAAAATTAGAATAATTCTATTTCACTGGAGTCGAGGTTTAAAATTCCGAAACAGAAGAAAGCAAGGTTTTAACGAACGAAACAATGGCAAATTTGCGGACATACATGCGCCCGTATCCGCGTGTGCATTACTTACGTATGCGTGTGTGTTATCGATGTTGTCCGAGCTTCGTATTTGCACTCGATGCACTGTGTACAACTTCTAGCAAAGCATACACAAGGTACGTATGTATCTCGGCGCATAGACGCTAGACGCGCAACACAGCCGCGTACGCGTTGATTGATGACACACCTGCGAACAGTAGAGATATGTAGGTGTACGCACAGGGATTCACGCGTCACAACGTTTGTAGACTTACAGAGTTTCGATAAAAAAGTGAAAAATGAAAGAGCACTTTTGTCGATACAACTTGTAAACGTGCGTGTACAAACGCCTTTGTTACACGGGTACGTTGAATAATTAGCACAGTAGAATTTTGG
Organism: Bombus hortorum; assembly: GCA_905332935.1. Classification (NCBI taxonomy): domain Eukaryota; kingdom Metazoa; phylum Arthropoda; class Insecta; order Hymenoptera; family Apidae; genus Bombus; species Bombus hortorum. The sequence goes on from HG995198.1 coordinate 948,465, forward strand.
GCTTCGCCGAAGCATATATTAAACGATGTTTCAGATATACGAGTAAGCCGCAGAATAATAAACAACATACGACTATTCCATAGAACAGCGCGAATAACGTTCTTTGACCTAAACAGTTTGGTTAATCTGGTAAACAGCGGTTGCTTGTCTCGCATCACGATGGTGCGAAAATTGTGGTTCCACGTAAATTAGGATTATCATCGAATAAAATACAGTACCAACAGTTTACTTCACGGCTGCTCCCTTTTTATTGTTAGCGGATAAACGACCGTTTACAAACCGAATAGATTAACTCTATTTCTTAAATTCCTCAGCCTCGTTGTTTGGCTACGCGTTTAGCGTTCAGGGTTCAACTTCGACTTCTCTAAATACAAATTTACAAAGTATCGTTGCGTCGTTGGCGATTAGTTTAGATAAATTTAGTAAAAGCGCGTCAATATACTCAGGGATGCGTTATTGGTTACTGAAGTTGCCAATATATTACGAAAGTAACTTATTGAGTACGAACTACGATAGGTGAAGGAAATGTTCGATATTGCCGTATCACGGTAATTACAGAGTTAAGTTTGATATCAGGTGTGATAGGCACATAAATTTTCGGACTAAAATTTTGATAATTGAGTGGAATAAAAGGGCGAGAATCGATATCTTTGTATCGATATTTTCTGCTAATAATCGTTGCGCCTCTTTTCTACAAGACATACAGGTACGCGTAAATATGTACGCACGTTTGACCAGCAACAAGCTTAGCAACAAGAACGTATAAAATATTCGCGAAACATCGATATCGTGATATACTATTGTCATGAAAAGTAGCCGAAGCAAGTTGAAAAATCTGGCAATTTAATGAAAACCGTCGGAGTGCAGAGATGAAGAATTCATATATCAGTCGCGACTTCTATAATGATGCGATCATTGTCATTGATATCGATCGAGCTCAGAATTGGCCGACACTCTAATGAGAACGATATTGAATTACCTAATTCTGCTCGATTCCTAAAATGACTCATTTAATTTGTGACGGCGGCGTCGCGACGCCGGAATGGCCCGATTCTGTCAATCTTAGTACCGCGCTTTAAATATACATATTACGCGATTGCCAGGAATAAAATATGCAAACCAGATGAATATTAAGCCCTGCTGACAGGTAAACCGCGTCGATATGCATGAATTTCTGTCAGCTCGGAGAAATATTTCGCCGCGTGGATTATATCAGCCGGTCCATAGAAATTTCTTCGTCGCTGTTGCAGCCTAAACGCATGGTCGCTTGCTCGCATACGGATTTTTCTACTTTTCTTTCTACGTACGTATCTGTAAACTGCGAGATTGTTACGTCTTAAAGGCGTTTGATTATTTTGAATCGGTTTTGAATTTTCGCCTTATTATTTTACGTAGTATATAGTTTTATCTCTTAAAACTATTGATAATATTTTGCCCGTAAGAATATTTTTGCCAAGATTCTTGATATCTTCTCGGATACGGAGTCAAAAATCTTGCAGTGTTTTTTATAAAAATTGTTAGAATCGTGATTTGCGAGGAATTAGTAAGAGTACTACGATTTTGAATAACAGACAGCTCAGTTGGATAGTCGCGAGTTCGGTCGAGATTTCACTTCTATTTTTATTTATTCCATATGTGTTTAATACGGAAGATTTCGTTTATTGCTCAAATTTCACGATCCGAATATATCAATATATATTTTATTTGGCACAATAAATAAAAATGTTACGAATATCTATTTTATTGTCTTTTATTTATTGAATTTTCTTGTTATTCCTTACTCGCTTTTTTACATAGTAGGACATAGTTTTCGTAAAGACTCATAAATATCATGAAAGATAAACGAATAAATTAAATTTGTTACAAAAATTATACAAGTACGTCCTTATTTTAGAGGCAGTAAATTTTTACCGAAACAAAAGTCTATAAAGTATATGTCTTAGGGGCATTTATGTTTTGCCAATGACGTTAATGGGATGTGATTTTCTTTTAACTTTGAAGTTGATATTATTTTCCATATTTTTGCAAAATGAAATGTTCTACTACGAGATACGATTTTTCGATCGTACAAATACATATATTTCTGTTAGTATTTAGCAGTTATTCATCCGAATACGACGGTGAAAGATGTCTGTGAATATATAATTTGGTTTCAAAAGTTTTTAATATTTAAAACGTCTAGTCTAGACAGACTATTGAGGTGAAAGCGTCACGCTGTAAAATCTTTCCAATTTTCCATTCTCCACCGGGTTTCTAAGTCAGTCGACATTTATTTCTAGGAGTTCAATGACACTTGGGACGTGCAAAAGGATCTTCGAATACATTCGGAACTAATATAACTTCTCGTATCTCTTGTATATGCTTGTTTTGTTGTTTGCTCATTTCGATCCTGGATAAATATATATCGAATTCTTTCAAAATCGATTATCGACTATCGTGCAAAGATATGGAAGCGTAATTAAAGAATCGTTAGTAGTACGAATTTGAGATGCTGAGGAACAAAAATATACAAATATGTCGCGTCAAATGAAACACTTAAAAATCGAAAGTTTTCTTTTTGCAGAGTCGTATATTGGAAGATGCCTCCATTATGTGCAATTCCTGGTCACCGAGGCATAACGTAAGTACAATGTAACGTTACTAGATACTTACTACTGATTAATCCGATAAGAAGACATCGTAGATCGTAGTTAAAAAATATTCGGAAAGAAACACTGTTACCTTTTCCATCGTGTTTATCTGGCTTGCTCCATGCTCGTAAAACAACGTCCATGTGATTGAATCACAACAAAAATAACGCTAAAGATTATTTCTCAATAAACTTTCAATCCATCGTGGAATTAAGCTTCGTGGTATGTCTGATTCGAAAGAAAGAAAAAGAATCTGGAATAAGCAAACGAATTTAACACCGTAATCTTCATCAATAATATATTAATCATTGTTGATTTAACGCTACAAGAAATTTTAGCACGTTTTCGTTTGCGAACGGTAGCATTTAAAGTATGGAAATTAAGATTATACGATTCACGATTTATCGAAACACATTTGGTATCGCCGCAGTCACAAATGATAACGAAACGAGCGAATCAAAATTAAATGAAAAGAAAAATGATAACGCTACTTGCACGATCAAGCACGGTAGAAACGCAGACGGTGTTTGCACCTTACGTTTTTTCTCCTATCTCTGTTAAACGTCATCGAAGGCGTCAGAATGAAATTCGTTCGTTAACAAATATTTCAAATATCGATAATACAACACATATATACAAAAAGATACGATACGCGATCAAAGTCGAAATAAGATACCGATGTTGATCGGAGGCGATTAAAATAGAAAGGAAGAGACACGGAAGCGGGCCGAGTTTGAAGAAGGGAAAGAGAATAACTCCGAACTCTATTGCTTTATTTTATACGAAATGCTCCATAATATTTATGCTTCACGAAGCCACGTAGTTACGGTGGCTTGGCTGACATAAACTCGCTAACTCCTGGTTACGATTATGGCCAGTAGTAAATTGATTATTTAGATATACGATGAGGTGGTGCGAGATAGTTCGAGTGCCGTAAAAAGAGCCACGCGTCGCTTACGTTTCCCGCAAATGGAACAAACGCTCCGACAAGTAGCGTGTAACTAACGTTCGTGGTTTGAAAATGCTACTGAACACCGAATAGCTATTATCAAATCATGTGAAATATCGTTTTCGAAACGTTACGCGGAGAAGTATACTTTCTACCCTTCTTTCATTTCTATTTATTCTGGTTTAGTAAAATGACATATCTGTCGCGTATCTCCGATTCGTCAGAAATGTGATGTATCTGAAGATTCGTAAATCGAGTCGAATAATTTTGAGGTATCGATGTCAACGCATCTCGCCGGTGTCCACCTGTTTCGAAGAATACTGCATCGCCAATAGCGGAAGTCATCAATTTCTCAACGGCCAACAGAGTTTCGGTTCGGCTTTGAGCGTTTATCTGTAGCGTAGTTTCGGTATACCGACGATTATGCACGCGAAGAATAATAGGAGTTTTCTAGAAGAATATCGGGAATATATTCATTGTAAATGAAGTTTAGATAAAAGTTGCTCGTTATAATAATCAGCATCGATCTTTAAATACTTCATTGATATATATATATATACATATACACAAGCAGGTACATATCTTCTAAAAATCACCAACAGCAAGTCCATAATTTCATAGCTATTTCTCGTTAACCCTTAATCTGCCTCCGCGATTGAACCAGCAACTCATTCGCCTATCCATTTATACGCATACATGCATATTAATGCCACCATGCACATCTGTTGGAGCATGGATACCCCGATACATGGACAAGTTGCGACCAACGTCCAGCTACTTTGCACCGCAATCTCGCGTGTCGCAATATTTCATGTCGCAATCTCCAAGCATTTATCGAGTGATAATTTACAATACAATACGCGGCGTTTCGCTCGGCTTCCATCAATAATACACGGTTAATTGCGTTATCCAATGAACGAGATGAATTATTAGCGAGCGGGTACCGAATAAAGCTGCGGCGACTGGTTGCGCGACCGATCGCGGCAGACACCGTACCGGAGCTTCCTGCAGGTAAATATCGAGCGACGTTATAAATTTGGATCGTTTCTAAATCGATGAGGACGAAGCTCGTCCGCTCGTCGCCGCTCCATGGCCAGGTCGAGTCGCGTCTGTGTCGATTATAACCGTGACTGTGACTGTGACAAGTGAAACCGAATTTGATCGAGACTATTCGGGACGCCAGAAGAGAACGAAGATAATATCCTCCTGCGGATTACTCTAGACTCTAGACTCTAGTCTCTAGACTCTAGACTGTAGACTCTAGACAAACGCTACTCCGACATGCAAGTGTTAATTCGTACAGTCTGCTGGTTTTCGCGCGAGACGTCAGATTTTCTGGAAGAATTTAATTATTCATACGTCAGACTGCTTCGCGATGTAGGTTATCGAACGGAAATAACGTAATTGTCCCATTTCGCGATATCCGTTGGCCGACAGTCCACGAACGCTGCCGTTTTTAGAATCGAGTTACAGCGTTGTTAATCGTCTAATTCTTTCTGCATTTATCGCTGCTTTTCTTCTTCCTATGAATTACACAATTGTAAACAAGCGTAAATGACATATTGTTGTTTAGGATTTGTTCCTTTCGTAAGATTTCGAAGAGAATTTGATTACCGTTTCTAACAATAAGACTCGAAGTTTCGAAATGCGATTGTTTTCGTTGGTTCTCGATACGATAAATACTCCGTCAAGATATCAGATTAATCTGCGACGAATTATAACGTAGCAATATTGTGACGTATATTAACAAAATCTAGTTAATATTGACAGGTGAAAGTTGATTAAGAGTTTATATCTTTAATCAAATAGAAAATATGATAAAATAAATTGGATAAATCGTAGAGAAATTTTGATCGCTTAAAATTATTTATAATCTTTGTAGAAGATTTTAATGCTGGTTTATTTGAACAACAGAATAACCGACTTCGGTGAGATTATTAACAGAAAATGTACAAGATAAGATGTAGTTTTTACAGTAGTTTGTACGTATTAAAACTTTGTTATTTGCAATTACGTTATATACTAAACAATTGATCGAATAAATAAATTTCAACACATAATTGGACTTTTTGGAATATGCCAAATTTTCTGACAGGAAATTGTTAATACGAAAGTAACTAAAAAAATATTACACGCCTAAATGTACACAGTTCGAATTCCAATTTCCTAGCATGCACAGTTGGAATTCAATTTCGAAGCAAACAATTAGTCTCGTACGTCGAGCAACCGCGCTACTCTTCTTACAAGTTGTAACCGACTTTTACTTGGAACACAACTTGCTGCAACGTAGAGCAAGCTTAGTATCGGAATTGGAAACGTTGCTGGAATTTTCTTTCTATTAAAAGCACCAAGGTCCAATCGTAATATCGCGACAAATAATCAGCTATTTTTCCAACTGTTATTTAAACCACTCGTATATATCATACGTGGCTGGAAGATGTTTCATCTCGTAAAAAATAGGAAACACTCGTCCATTCGCCTCGCATCAAATCGCTATCTCTCTCATCTTTATCGTTGTTAAATATACTCGTATTATAATAAAAAAGATCGAAAGAAAATTGGTAGATTAAAGGACTTTGGAGTAGAATTGTACGACTCTGACACAAGAAGAATTCTCAGCACTTATAGAGTATGAGTAATTTCTACTCAGAACACACACACACACATTACAAGAAGTTTTAAAAACGTAGTAGAAAACGAAAACAAATTACATATACGTACAACGAAGAATGTATATCTAGTATCTGGCATCGGAAATTTAAATAGTTTTATAATATTTCATAAATCAATATCGTTGTGTGCATCGAAGAGAATTAGGATACATCTATACGCGCCTCCTATCACGTGTCGACTTTTGCTCTGTGCCGCCCTGTGAACTGCGAATCTTTGAGACGAGAGAAGGAGGACTGCGCAGGGTTAAGAAAAGACGCGAGAGAGTTTCGGTCTTATTGTTGTTAGGTTTAGGGCTTAGGCGACGCGACGCCGCGATGCGCCACGCCGATCGTACGGCTACGACTACGACTTCACTTTCAGATCACCGTCCGAGCCGACAACATCGAGCGAGATAAAAGTCTCTCTCGTGGCATAGTTGGACGTAGTATCTAGTCGAAGTACCCTATTACTTCACCTTCTTTTGCTCGCTTGAAACGGTTGAATAATGGAAAGCGCAAAGATTAAAAGAAAAAATCTAAAAATTACTTTTATCGTTAACATTTTGATGATTGATACAGGAAAATTGGACGAAAGAGTCAATTTTCATTGTATTACGTATTCTCGGCTACTGAATTTTTTATCGTCTTTATTTTAAAGCTCCGAGCCTCTATTCGATTGCAGAAGCGCGATGGAAAACAGAACTACATACGTACGTACAATGTACACGCATTATATAGTCATGAATGTGTATGTTATGTTCAACTGCATCGAGTTGTATTCCATTCACCTTAGCATTCTGGCCCGCTTATTTTATTTATGCACTTTATTTCATTTTGACAATGGCGGTTTACTCTTTTTCAATACGAAACAGCCTGCATAATAGATAAAATTGGATTGTATCATGGAATGACGGATAGAGTGGTGAAAAACTTTAATGAATATTTGGCCAGAACGTCGGTTATACGGCCACCGATTGCAAAGAATCACCAAGCTCGCGCGTACTTTCAGTCGTGCAACGATCGAAGAATCGTATTTAGTTTGCTCGTACACGATTGAAAAACGAAGACGCGCGTCAACGCTTAGCTTCTAAATGGTCTCGTGTTCTCTCAAATAAGATACGAATACCATTTCGCGCGAAACGGTCTTCGGTGTATGTTTAAGATCGCTATAAGCGCTGTGTATCAGAATTTTACTAATTGTATGTTTGTAATAAATGTGGATGTAAATTATTCCTGAACAAAGGCATATGTATCTTAGGCATCAGCTGTCATCGTCAAATCGAGACGTAAATTCTCGAAAAAAGCACAAATTACCGATATAAAGGCACGAAGAAACGTTCATTGTCAATGTATAAAAATCGAGAACATAAAAACTTACTGCAGACTCCGAAAAAACTCTATAAAAATCCAGGTGACATATTCGGCAACACTAGAGAATAACGAAGTATGAATTAAGAAAAATCATTTTTTCAAACGCTTATAGTATATGAGAAACCTATGAACTGCACAAGTATCTTACCAATAGCAGCTTAAATTTGGAAAAGAGTAGGGTAAAGTACGTCTTGGGAAGATTAAAGACAACTTCTCAATGCATAAATTATTTAAAAAAGAAGCGTAAACGAAGAAACTGTAAGAGCTTTTTATTTGAAAAACTGATAATTCCTATAAATTCGGTACAACGAAATTAGTTAAATTGGAAATACGCAACGAGTCACATAGACGTTTCTTCGACTAGATACACGGATATTTTGAAAAAGTAAGAGAAACTGTGCGATTTTGTTTGAAAGACGACGTTTCGCGTTATTATGCACTGACTACTGACCCAATATCTATCAAACGTTCCACGAACTCTCCGCTACTTCTTTTCACTCGTAAAACGAGAAAAGAAACTAGCTATACTTTGTGATATTTCCTGGAACGTAACTCGAGTCTCCCTGACTCGCAGTAGACTGTAATCGTAATCGTTTAAAATGGGAGAATTGTAAAGCCTGGTGGTGGATTAAACGGAAAAGGAGGCTGATGTATAATAATACGTCGTCTCGCGTACTACCTTACGAGCTTAATCATTCCCGGTTTCTCGCGAATAAGCTCGAGCAGATAAATTACGCGGGCGGCCGTTGGGGCGCGATAATTCAATTGTAATTGGCTAATCTTTAACGTGCCGCCGCTGGAAGACGTATTTAACGGGTGGGTTGGCCGCAGGCAGCTCGGAAAAATGACTCTATTAACCACGGGGACCTACAGAATCGAGCTCGAAGGGGGACTCCGTAGAAACTTTGCTAAACAACTGCACGAGCTGCTAACTAGGCGGCTAACAAGAGCAATCTGTATCCGTTGCTCGGCATAGTCGTCGCTTTTCTCATCCCTGCCCCCAGCTGTCTGGCCAAGTCTTGGAAAAACTACTGCGCGCGTGTGTATTGGTCGTACGGCGTACAATGTACAGTGTACGAGGAATCGGGAAGGATAGATGGGCCGTTTCTTGCTCATATAGTCATTTATTTGAGGAAATGCGTTTCCGTAATAAATTGTACGTAGAATCGTTTAAATTCACAATAGAATCGATTGTTAACCCATTCGCGTCCAAGCGCGCTGCGACTGCTTTTTTTTATTTCCATTTTAATCTAAGTAATTTTTTTTAAATAAATAATTTTTACTTTTTTTCCTCTGTTATGAAGAATGTAAGATGCGATGTTTGCGAAGTAACATTGTCTACCAATCGTTTTGACTGACTGTGCGCGGTGATAGGAACCAGTCCTCTTAAGTAGGAACATGATGCAAATGGGTTAAGAGTATCGCGAGCAGGTTGCGACGAAGCAACGTTCAATGACTGATCATCGATCAAAGGATAGAGTAAACATCTTCTGATAACATTTTTGTAAGATACGAAACGTTTCATATACATACATAGGTAGATTCGTTATTCCATACTTGCGGAGAAATTATTAACTATTAAAAGTTATAGGTTTTGCGCTTTATATCTGTACATGTCATATAGCTAACGATAAGCAAAAGTTAAATAGTATTTTTAAAACTATCTTTTATTCCATTGGAATTACACGTACGAACGTACAAGATATCTTCACCGAAATGTTTATTGATTATGATATAATGAATTAAGTCCTTTATGTTGTTATTATATTTGAATATACGAAATTATGGATATTTAACCGTTTGTACTCGGTTGTCCTCTCTGCATCGTAGATGTAACAAGCTCGGACGTTCTCTTTAAGGGGACACAAAGAGATTACTGGTGATTATACAGAACAAAATTAGACGAACTTCAAATTTTTTAAACATATATGTTTCCTGGAATGCAAAGGGCTAATTACATAGATGCGAAGATACGTAAATGTACGAACTACATCGTCGTTTTATTTAACAAGAAGAATATTATAATTTGACTGAAGATACGTACCAATATACGAACAACATTTTAATAATACATAAATATAGTAAATTGCGAAAGAGGACGTCTTGATTGCGATTAACATAACTTTGATAACACGTGATTAACGTTCGAACAGACCATCCCTTACATTCATCTACGTGCACACACGCGTGTGTATAACAACTGCGAGGTTAAACTCGCCCCAAATTGGGATTCTTCCTCCGCACTTGAAGAGAAAACGCAATTTAGGATTTATCGTCCTGTTAAAACTTCGTTTAGGTAAAGCATTCGTCTCCACGAACAATACCATGTATGACGCAACGAATGGGTTAAGCACTTCATCCTTTGCGTAATAAAGTAATAATGCTTTAAGCGATAAAAGATCGCGCGCTTATTAATTTCTTTGCGATATTTCTCAAATTTCTATATTTTAAGAAACATTTTTTATTTAAAATAACAAACTTTCATTCATTTAAAATGAAAAATTTCTATTTCTATCTCTATATCTATTTCTATTTCTATTTCTATTTCTATTCCTACTTCTACTTCTACTTCTATTTCTATTTCTGTCTTTCTTTCGAAATTTCTAATTTACATATCTACCAATAATAAAATCTATTTGAAAAATAAAATATGCGTTAAACGTTTAACAATTGTACAGGCGTTTATCTCATTTTCGATTTATCAAAAATTGTTTGCTACACAATTATTCTTCGTCGTGCGTACATCTTACCTACACACCGAAAATATTAAATTTTAATAGAGCATAAAATAATAAGAAATCATTATTTCAAAGAACTTGCGCCATTCTATAAATACCGATTTTTAATTATTCTTCAGAACCGTTTATAGAGACGAATGCGTCATTTGCAGGTTTGAAAGCAAGGTACTCGGCAAATGGCAATTTTACGATACGTAAGAGGCGAAAAGCACAAGGAAGAAGTTGGAAATTAGAAAAAGTGGCGGTAGTTCAGTAACCTACAGACAGACAGATAGACAGACAGACAGACAGATAGTAGGTACACGTATCCGACAAAGACACAAGGAGTTCATAAATAATCGAAGCGTTGAAGCACGATGGTGGTTTTCGCATGAAACATTGATCGGCCGATGCGGACATTGCAGTTTATAATGAAATAAGTGGATAGTGAATCGTTTTTAACCTCGCTACGCCGAACGTATCTAACTATTGACGTTTCAATAACTGTTACGATAATTTGCTCTCGTAAATTTTTAATTACTGTTTTCCTGATAAATTTCTTTCGTGCCAAACTGTAGATAAATCGCAAACCGTAAACGGTTTGTGATCCGTGCGTTAACATATCGAAGGAATTTCGATCGTTTCTTGATAAATGAAATCGAATATTCTGACAAATGAAATCTCCAGCTAATAATTCGAAGCGAAGGAATGGAAAAATGTTTGATATTTCATAAATTACGGAATATTTTGAAAACGCTTGATACTTGATTTTCAATATTTCCCATTACCGAATGAGAAACGACTCGTTGATGGCAATTGGTTGCAACGCAACGGATTCATACAAACTTGATGAAAGCACACGCGCCGCGGAGAATTCCCACTAAATTGTTTTGACAATGAATCCTCCTTTATCGATATTTAATAAAGCAATGGCCACGTTTTCCAAGCGATGCAGAGAAATCAATAATGCTATTTGAAGATATTCTATTTTCGAAGTGCGTTGAAAGAAAGTCTCGATAAGTAAGACAATTGGAATCGCAAATTCCGTACGGATATAATTGCGAACGTTTCTCAAAAAATAACAACTCGTACGCTATTTGAATTTCTCGTTCCAACTTTGAACTTCAACTTTGAATCGAAACGATGAATTAGAATCTTGTATTTCGAATTTTCAATTCGACGTTACTCCACACAAGCGCGTACAAAATACCATTGTTTGTTCCATAAATTAATCTCTACCATTCGCCTGTCGTAGATTTCTATTTCCAATCAAAGATCTTTTTCCATGTTAATTAAAAACAGATAAAGGAAATAAATATTTAAATCGAGTACTTAAAACTAGAAACGCTTCTTGCACGGTTTAATACATGTTGCAAGTTGTTTACTTTTACAAAAAAAATACGTGCATCGTATGTGCTTGCAGTGTGTATTTACACGGTCGATTCTCTAACAAAAATTTCTTCGTATAAATTTATAGATAAATATCTTGATCTTTAATAAACGTACAGAGTGTCGATAAAAAAAAAGGTGCACAACACCTGTCACAATTGAACAATAAATAGTAAATCTGATAGGTCGTATAAAGCGAAACCTTTCGTACTGAGAAACGAGCTTTCGATGACTTCGTCTTTACAAAAGTTTGGAATTGCATCGCGTTACGGATATTTCGATTTTCCTCGAATAACGTGACAATATTGCTCGTGTGTGGTAGCCGAACCTTGTAATGTGCCGTGAGTGACAGATGCGGCTGACGCAAAATGTCCCATATAATATCGATTGCCACGACATAGAAGCGTATCTGGACGAAGCGAAACCATAAATTCGCGTCACAACTGCTATTAATATGACGTCGGAAAAAGAAATTTCATTAAACCTTTCAGCTCTAGCTACTTCGTTATCGTTATTCGTTGTAAAAGAAGAAACACTTTTATTATTCAATTCGAAAATGTACACCGATAACGAAATCATATTCTACCGTACGCCTTATGTGTAAAAATTGGACCATTTAGATCTCTATTTGTTATTGTATACTCTTTGTTATTACTCTTCAAACAATAAGTTTGAAAATTGAAAATCTTGTCAATTTGGTTGAAAATTTTCCTCGTGCCATTATTTTGAGTAAATGTAATAGAAATAGGGAAAGATATTGTCGCAAGTAAAAGGTATTGTTACATACATACGTAACTTATTTGTATATGTATAAAATTGTGTCTAGATGCGTTTTTTTAAAATTTGGCTAACGTTTCGGCTCTTAATGTCGCTTGTACTTACACGATAGGCATAAAAGTGCAAAAATATTAAGTTACTTGCGTTACCACCAACTATGTTTTCATGGAGGATCTGTTCCTAAACATAGGGATACATAGTCTGACGGACCCTATGGTCTCGTTCAACTTTAGTAACACTTTGACCCTAAAATATTCTGTCCAGCAGCCCCAGCAACGTTTGACAGGCAAACGAACACGATTAGCAAATCTCATACGTCACGCGTAACCACTTTTGAAATAACATCAACTTAACCGGGTGAATCGTAATCTAGTATTATGCGCACGCCCTTACACGTACCTTTGCTTAATCGTACTATGCCTCAAAATAAACAGAAAATATATAAAAGATATAATGTGTAAAAATCCAAAACTTGTAACGCAGATGATTCGTCGAGCGTAATATCAAAATTTTCTTAAAAATCAAAGAATGATTAAATATCACTCGATGCAATGTCGGGTGTTTTGCATCTCTATGAAAATTTATTTTAACAAAGCAGCTCCTTTTTTAAAAAAAATGTTTAGTTTCGTTAAAAAAATTGAAAAAATTAATAGTCTCATTAGGAGAAAATGACGCAAGTTGATAACTAGCAGACACCCGTTATTAAGAAATTAGTGATATTATCGTAGTAACAAGGTAATAATTACATTAATCGATATAAAAGTTGGTAATTACGCTCGTACATTGTACACTTGAAAAATCCGGCAAAACCTAAATCCAAGTTTCCAGCGCTAAAACTATTTTTAGAATATCGATCGCACGGCCATGTTGAGCACATGGAGTGACCTCTGACTGGATACTTTTATACAAAAGCACCGCATACTTTTTTCGCCAGAAACTGACATTGAGTAGCAACTTTCGACCAACACATCGTACGATAAAACCGATTGTCCTCTGTCCATCGAACTAAATTTTCACAACCACGTACAAAATTCTTACGTATCGTCCCCTTGCTACAACAGTGACACAACTCAAAGATCGCACATATCTTTGAACTGTTACTGTAAAATGTTCTATAAGATTCTCTGAATGTTCCAAGTAGAACAAAAACGCGATACAACAATAAAAAAATAAAGGAAAAATTGATATTATTTCACGAACGCTCTTATGCCCGATAGGAGGGAAATAAAAGTTTGAAGCTAAATTTTATTAATAAGACGTGTAATATCTTATTACGTTCAAAAACGATCTTTTAATATATATATATATATATATATATATTTTTAATCGTTACATAATTCTTGTGGCAAAGCTGCGTCATGTATGCAAAGTACCTTGGTAATACAACATCTAGTTTACACACCTCGTCAAACTCAGATCTCTGTAAATCGTAGTCCCATTGCCAACGTCGTATCAACGTGAACGACGTTACGAGATACGCTGTAACAATAAGATGCGATATAAATTCGTTTAAGAAGACGAAACGTTTTCTCGAAAATTCTGCTACGTCTGATGCATGATCCCTAATTCTTCAATCAGTGTCACGTGTCGCTTTTAACGTTTCAGGGTGACTTATTCGGGGGACTGAACAGCGGTCTACAAGACGGCTTACTTTCGAGGGCGGAGGCTTTGGCGGCGGATTTGGGAAAACACAACGCGGGCACCCCAATGCCTTTGAAGCACGACCCTGTTTCCGTCTATCATCATGGAACCCACATGCCAACCCCCCATCCAAATAACCGGCCACATCATCAGGTACATTCACACCTCTTTGTGAGTCTGCATTTTTCGCAATACTATACTCGTACCGATTTCTTTTTTTTTTTTCTTTCAAAGTATTAGTTTCGTTGACGAAAGTATAGATTTCCTTTTATTTTGTTATTAACGTTATTATACGGTTATGTTCTCGTTATTTTAGATAGTTTATTGCTATTTCGATACATTGTATACCTACGTATATGAAAATACGTATGTACAGTCGGTTACAAAAATATTGGCACATCGGTATAATTTTGTCACTTGAGCTTTATATTTGTAGTAAGTACGCAGTTACTATTTACAAAAAATGTATCGAACTGTGTTGGTACATCGACTGTATATCGACTACTTTAATTCGTTGAAGTTTAATTTGTTTCCGGGTGTTAATCTCTTATATTTTGTAGACGAACACTATTATTTTTTAAGGATTTAAGATACTTAAGAGAGAACGTAATAATCTATTTCGTGGAACGATTAATTATTTATAATATTCAAGTCAACGCTGAGGCGGAGAGTCGCTCTCGTTTTCAAGTACGAATATCAATATCGTATCCGATATGATAACGCGCGCTTGTAGCGTTAAAGTACAACATTGTCATTTCTATTTACCGTATTGTACGATGGACTTGTTCTACTCCCCAAATTTCTTGTAGCATTTTTACGTGGTAAAATTAAAGTGTTGCTAATCGTTTATAAAAGAGAAAGTATGTAAGTAATAACTGATAATAATAGATGTATCGGATATCGAGTATAAAAGAATGAAACAGAGGCATTCGAAAAGGATCTTAAGGATTCTTAACGTTGCTTTCTGTCCTGATTTTCCGAAAGATGACATAGATACCTATGTAAATAAATATCGGAGATAAAAAATGTTACGGAACGTTTTGGGATTAAAATCACGATAATTTAATTGCCACGATATAGTAAATGGTATATAATTTCATTTATTACCATTGTTACTGCTAATAATAATAGTCGCTAATTTGTCTCCTTCTTAACCATAATCTTATCAACGCTTGGCTCTTCTTGGTCAGAAATATTTTTCGCACTACGTTTTTTAAAACGGAGTAAAGTCTGTAGTTACATTCAAACCGTAATGAATTACGAAACGGACTAATTGTATATCGTACGTGGCCTCAGAGGCACGATAATTTGTTAAAACTTAATATTGTTACCAATGACGAAGTTTATCATCGGTGAAACAATTATCGTAATGAAGTGTACCGAAACAATAACGTCGACATGCAAAATTCATCGTTTGAGTACGATTATAAAATGCAACGAGTTCCGAGGACGGCTTAAAACCACCGACAATAATTAATTACGCGTAGCAATTAATTACGATTTATAATTAATCCGTCAATTAAAAAATTCAACCCTACCGATTTTTTATTAACATCTTTCACGATACGAGCAACAGTTTTCATTTTGATACTTTAATCATTGATATTTCCCATAATCCGATACGCGTGAGTAATTGTACACCTTCGAATGTTATCGAACGTTAACTTTGTTATCGTGAACTATGAACTGATCTACAAAACATATATTTTCCATGCGAAATGATCGCTAAACGATACAATTTTTGATACGCTAACAGACAGAATAGTATTAGAGTACAGACGTAATATAATTCACGCGTCATACGCAACGCCAAATCTACGGAAAATACCTGGAAAATCACCCCTTTAACGTTAACATGTTTTTTTATTCTTATCGGTAAATAAGTAAACGATAAAGATACACGCGACAACAAAATGTCAATTCCGCGTGATATTCACAATGAAAGATTTAACCAAGGAAGACGCAAATCCGTATGCCTGGATACCTATTGTTTAGAAAATTGTAAATAAAAAATTAATCGCTCAGAGATACAGACGCGCAAAAGTGCTACGAACGTGCCGTTAATTCAATTACAATTTGCTCCGTGTCGTTCCGGGGTTTTTATGCTAATACAAGCAATCTGAGGCCGATGAGCGGATGATAGCACGGCAGTAGGGTGAATCAAGCAATGTTCAGCGACCCGGAATGATCTTCTCGAGTTTAGGGGCGTTGCTCGTACGTTATCTCGCCATTGGGACGATTCGTAACACGCTGGGCGTAACGCAATCAATTTTGACAGAATTTCCTTTTCATGTTACCAATCCCACATCGGGTTCGCTGCGGAAATTCCGGCGCGTAAGAAACGTATTTATCTATGTAACTACTACGTAAGCAATTATCTCGTTCTCGGTGTCTCGATCATTGCCACGATGTACGTAATTTCGAAATTCGGCGACTTAACGATCGCGATGTATCCATCACACGACGATTTCTCTTATAGCGAGTAAAATCGATCATATTCCGTGAATTTGAGATTAAAAAAATAAAGTCAGAGAATTTTTTAACTATATCCAAAAACGATAATGACGCTAATACACACACACACACACACACACACACACACACACATATATATGTATATGTATGTAGTTATGAGTTACTCAAAGATGTATGAAGTAGGTGTAGTACGATTAAAACACGCATACGTTTTACCTGCTTTTATTTATGCATCGTTTTCCAAATGCGTTTTCCAAATGCAAATGCATATTAAAGCTGAAAAATATATTCGATTGCAATATTGTTATATTCGTAATCTATCCATTATCCGAATGAAATATTTCTATAAAAACGTCACCGATTAACGTATTCCTGATCGGAATAATAGATTTTTGTAACAGCCTCCATAGAGCCCTCTGTCTTGTTGCTTGTACTTTTGCGTTAAAATCTGTCAAACGCTTTATTATCTACTCTGTTTAGAAATATCTTACGCGTACGTGTATCGTACGATACGTTTCAACGATTATCGATAAAAATATTGCTTCGGTGCTAGGTTTCGCGTTAAACGGATATTATTTACGCGGATGTAAAGATGTTTATCGTTCGTAATAAAATTAATCGAAGAAACGTTTAAACGCAGCCTGGTACAACGACGAAACAGAAAATAGGAATAATTCGGTTGTTCAAAAACTCGTCCTGACAAGTGGTCGATGAATAAACCGATAAATCGATAAATCCGATAAAAAAGCATTATTTTATTCAAAAACATTATCTACGCGGAAAAAGGTCGTTGTACAATGTTGGCAAACTGATCGAAGGTAGATCAACCGTAACAGCGGACGCGAGAGTATTCGTTTCATCGATCCGCTGGAAATCGGCTGACTATTATTAGTCGCTAGAATATTCGTTGACCATGAAGTGGGTGTATAGATCGGAGATCTGGCTTCCCGCAGTGCGGTGGCACGACGAGTGAACCACGAGCCCCGTTCTCCCGCTTACAGCTCTTTCTCTCTGTCCCATTCTCCCACCCGCGAATCTCCCATACAGATGGTCGAACGGCAAGTGTCCCATAAAGTCTGTTTTTATACGCGAGGTTGACGAATTCAATAACGGTAGTGTTGCTGCAGGCTCGCCTAACGCGCAACGTATTACGTTCACGAACGCATGTAACGAGTTTTGTGTCATTGGCACAAGCTTTGGGGAGCGGACCGAGTCAAAGGGAAAAGAGCAAGGGGAAAGAATCGTGACGAACGATAGGCCGTACAACGTAGATACAACGGAGCAAGGGTAAAGAAGAGAAAAACAGGGGCACGTATTCAAGAGAGCAGGAACGAGAGAGTCGGCTAACCCTACCGCCGTGTCGCGTCGCGTAGCGTCGTGTCAGCATAATGATGAAATATTGCGCGGGTCTCTAGGGCCCTACCATATACGCCCCTGGGCTAGTCCTTCGCTCACTCCATATTTGCAACTATCCTCTTCCAACCTGCTCTCCTTCTCGCTCTTTCGCGCCGCCACCCGCAAGCCCCTGCATTTCTGATGTAACTATGCTATTCCAGAGCACCCCTGGACTGAAACCGTGCCATCCAGTTAGCTCGCTACGCTGCATATTCTCGTGAGAATAAATGTTGCGTACACACGAACGCGCGATCCTACTCCTACGCATACGCGTCACGCCCTGTGTACAACGTTACGCAAACGTCCCGTAGGCGTAGGCGCATGTTCGCGCGAGCACCAATCGCAACCACACTCGCCGCATTTTTTGCCGATTTATACGCCGACCTTCCGCTTTTACGACCTTTCCCCTATATCTTTGCGGTCCTAGGATTCTAAAAGAGTACGAAAGCCATCGAGCGGGGTTTGTACGTTCCGGTGTCGCGTTTGTTCTCTCAATATTCGGAAATTCTGACGTAGCGGCGCGCTAGCCGCGTCTTTGGGTCTTTCTCCAAACTTTCTCCGGTCAAAAGATATTTTTAAGAGGCTTGTATCTTTGAACGTGTTATCAAACCGTTATTCTTTGGTCACAAAAACGACATAAAATTCAGACATTAACGAAGACGTAGATACAGATTGAAAGCGACTAAATAGAAGTCAAAATATATTTCAATCTCTTTTGATCCTCGATTTTTCGATCCTCGGTCCTCTCGCCAGAGGAGGGTTCATCGGCGTCGTCCTCCCTCTCCATTGCCCGATCAGACCCTGCTAGAAAACTCTCATCGTTTTCCACGTGCCACGGAACGTCGTGACGTCGAATCATCGAGCACGCGACCCTCGACAGCGAGCGTCGGAGAGTATGGGGCCTTTTGTCGGCATCCCGACAAACTACGATACATCCGCGACTCTTGGAAACTCGTGGTAGTCCCTAAAAGTATCATCGCTCAGAGTGGCCGAAGCTACTCGAGCCTAAATCCTGATGACACATTTATGATTTCTGCTATCGGCGATACGATACTCCTGGGAATGAACGGATACCGCGCGATACGTCGACCTTGACAGGTGCATCTCCTCCGCAGAGGAGTCGACGTTAACGCGTACGTATCGACGTACGTGTTTGTTGGTTCAACGAAAAGGTGGAGGTCGCATACGACGAATATCGGGACACGTAGGTTTGAGAAAACGAAGAACGCAAGCGGTACCTGACGTGGCGTCACTTTCTACGGGAAAAAATATGAAGGGAGCTCATAAATAATTTGTAAGGGGTCGTGCACACTGCGCTCGCGACGACGCGACGCGACGACCACGGCACGTGCTGCATAATTGTGCGTGCTAGTTTGTACACGTTCTCTCTTCATCTCCGTGTCCCCCCGTCCCTTTCCATTCCTCGTAGCCCCCGTTGGTTTCATTCATTCTTTCCTTTTAACAACGTTAATTGGTAGAATCGCGTAACCACGTTACCGTACAATTTCTGCTCAAAGATCTTGATTTTTAAACAGCTGTGGACGTGCCGCCCTCGCGCGCTCGAAATATTTTACGAGCCGAGTTCGATTCATTTTTCACAACTGCTGGTTTAAGTTACGCTGTTACGATTATTGATTTTGCGTGATTATGAAATTTGTACGCCTATAAAAGAAAGCTTGGAATATTTTATCGCATGGCTGCTAGTAATTAGAACACGATTCTTTCATCCTCGAACGTTTCACTTTTGTTAACGAACGTTATAAAATAATGTAAATACGTTCAAGATACTCGTTTAGTTTTGTACAGGTGTAACGAGATTTTATACCGAAATTGGACAAATTGTTAGTTCGTATCGCGGTATATTTGTTACAAATATTTCGCGGTAATATCCGACCGTTACCATCGACCGACACGTTTTCCAACTATTCGCTTAATTTCTTGTTTCTCTCGCACAGCGGCAAAGCGTATCACGGTGGAATTATACACACTTAAAATTCTTCTCGTTGTTCGATGTTCGAGTGGCGCACGAGTCGATCTCGTTTTACGAAATATCCAATCAGCGAGCAAGAAGCGTACGAAACGTATTAACTTAACCGACAGCACGCTTTACGAGTAAAAAATACGGAAATTATATTTTACAGATGAGCCATCCAGGAATGGAGAGTCTGGACATGCTGGATCCAGCAAACTCGATGACCACATTGACGCCAATGTCAGAGAATACCGGCGGTGGACCAGGTCATCACGCTGGGATTCACGGTCCCTCGGTTTACGGCGGGATGAACGGAATGATGGGACATCATCATCATCACGGAAACTTGGGCGGCGGCGGAGGTAGCGTGCCGCATCCGGCTCATCATCACCCAGCGATGGCGGCGGCAGCAGCGGCAGCCGCGGCCGCGGGTCTTCATCCCGATGCAGACACAGATCCACGAGAGTTGGAAGCATTCGCAGAAAGGTTCAAACAGAGACGCATCAAGCTGGGCGTGACGCAAGCCGATGTCGGGAAAGCCTTGGCAAATTTAAAGTTACCAGGCGTCGGAGCGCTATCACAATCCACGATATGTCGATTCGAGTCGCTCACGTTGTCGCATAACAACATGATCGCGCTGAAGCCGATCCTGCAAGCGTGGCTGGAAGAAGCAGAGGCCCAGGCGAAGAACAAGAGACGAGATCCCGACGCTCCGTCGGTGTTACCAGCCGGCGAGAAGAAAAGAAAGAGAACGAGTATAGCCGCGCCCGAGAAACGTTCTCTGGAGGCGTATTTCGCTGTGCAACCACGGCCGTCCGGTGAGAAGATCGCCGCGATCGCGGAGAAGCTTGATCTGAAGAAGAACGTGGTTAGAGTTTGGTTTTGCAACCAACGGCAGAAGCAGAAGCGCATGAAATTCGCGGCTCAACATTGACCCGAGGGTGGCTTGTGACAGCAAAACTGACCGTATCAGTTGCCCAGTCTCGAGCCTAAACCAGAACCCTTGACCGAGTTTCAGGGATGGCCGTAAACAGAAACGGACAATATAAGAGCACGAAAGACGCGATCGCTGTGGGAATGGAATTACGTACGTACGTACAATCATAACCAGCAGTGGGATTTAAACGTAGCACGTGCTAACTGTTCTACGTGGTTGCTGATGCTGGAGTCATTGGAATTGGAAGTGATGCGCGTACGACTTCTCGGTTTCAAGTGGATCGCAAACGTATTAGCTCGATGCTGCGGCCAAATAAGAGTAAACGATAGTCAGACTGTCACAGGCTTTATGCGAAATATTTTACGGTCGTTGCGCGCGCGCGTGTGACGTTCTCGACGCGTCTCCAGTCTCCCGGCGAATTTTCCACCGGAACCGACGATGCTCGACGAATCGATTCACGAGCCTCTTCCCTCTTCGCTTTGCCATTTCGACTTACTCGTAACTTTACTCCACCATTCTAATTACGATGAATAACAGATTCGCAAACTGTCGTTCGAATGTTTACTGGTTCACAATTTTCCTGTTGTCGATACGCGGAACAAAATTGATCCTTGGAATTAGTAATGATTAATTCGTCGCTAAACAGATCTTTCGACTATAGCGTTAAGCGAAGAAACATACTTTTCACTTCTATGTAAAGATTCAAGTATATTCGAGTCGATATCGTTTATCGTAGCTTTGAGTTCTGTTGTTCGAAGCGAAGATTAAGGTCATCGTCTTTGCCACTTTTTGATTGTAAAGCGAAAATTGGAACCACGTGATTCGAAAATAAAGGTTCCAGTCAATTTTTAGTTAACTCGATAAAAGTACCTAATAAGGATCGTTGTTGACGTTACACGCTATATACTGAAAATGTGCTACATGTTGCATAAGAATATCGTATAAAATGGCATAAAAGAACCCTTACGGAATCTCTAGATCAAATCATCTGTAAAGTGAGATAGAATTTGTGAAGCATATCAGCTACGATCGCGATAAAACAGTTTACGAGCGTACCCCACCTTCAGACCAACTTCTGTAGACTGGAAATCAGGTTCGAAGGTTACCGAATTTAGCGTATATCGAAAGTCGTATTTTCCAATTGTTCGTAACCTCGTGAAACAATATTTTCTAACTTGATAAAATTTTGTGCCTTCGAATTTTCTATATTTTACGTCGAAGATCTGCATCGATAAACGCATTAAAGATCAGCGGAGACTATAAACCGTTTATAGAAATTACATATACGAGATATAATTTGATTGAGTGCTTCCAAAAATATCAAAATATATTTCTCTAAGTACCTATATGAATAAATAATCATACGGAAACGGATTGCAAAATAATTGATACTTTACGTTCGTACGCGTAACTAATTCTAATTTGTAAAATTTGTAAAATATGTATTTGTAAAATTAGAGAGGCCAGGTAAACATTTGAATTTTGAATTCTGATTTCTGTCGTAACGAGACAAGAGAGAAGAGGAAGAGGATTGGTTCGCGAACGGGCAAGAGTCGATCACAACGAAAACCAAATAGCCGAATAATCATCGATGCGTCTTGAAAAGTACAATTCGAAACATAAAATATAAAAGTACGTATTGTTATAAAATCGACGCGCGAGTACGTCGTGCCGAACAAATAAGTGATATTAATCCTAATGAAGACACTCGCAATATATAGTCACAATCAGTGCAGTGTAAAAAGTGAGGAGCTAGAGCAAGAGAGAGAAAGAGGTATGCGTGTGTGATAATGATAAAAAGTAAGAGTGAGACGTCGATGCACTCGATTTTGGAACGAATTCTTTTATTCCTACGAATCGCTGTCCGTGTACGTAACGTTGCGTTTACGTTGCTCAAAGAAATGAAAATAAATCGCTGCGTGATCGATTTAAAATTTCCGTTTTACGAAAAGAAGATTTTCCGATCAAGTAAAATATAGTTGAATGTTTGTAAAGAATTTCTAATGTTTGCTCGTGTCTACGATACATGTCGAATCTAAATATCGCGAATATCAATATCACGTGTTTATTTAATTAGTGCGTAATATTTGCAACGTCATACCTTTTACAAAACATACTCGTAATCGATTTTTCCTGTCTTGTTACGATATTTAGATGCTTTATCGCGATATTCGTCGATCGTATCTGTGTAGAATTTTCATGTATTTCTATCGCAAACGATACGCGTATCCGGCTGCGACGATGATTCGTTCCAGCGCAGTGTATCGATTAGTAAAATGCGCGAAAACGAGGATGGAAGTATGAACGGAGATGAAAAACCAAGACGATGCGATGAGTGAAAGGGGGAAAAAGGGATTAACAGGATGTATTACGTAGTGATATTGGACAATCAGTGAAAAGACTGTATCATATCATATTGAAGCAATACCGTAGTATTAGTCGACGAATAAACTTTATTTATATTGTTCGTGATGAACCGCGCGTTTCCTGTGCATCGACGAAAGTTACTTGTAAAGGAAACAAAAAGAAGGGGCAAAGAAAAGGGGGGAAAAAAAAGGAAAGAGATAAGGGAAAATGCCAAAAAAAAAAAAAAAAGCGACGTCGTTCGGTTAACTTCACCTCCAGACAAATCAATATAATACGTATTAAAATGTAATATTTTCGATGATAGAACAGCATGATTCCAGGCGTAGTTATAATAAACAACGAGACTCCGTGTGACATCGGAAGCGCGGTTGATCGCACAACGAAAACTGAGAAATTGATATCCCTCGGTTCTTGAAAAACTGCTCGCTGTATTTCACGACCGCGGCGCGGATGCGATTATATTTTTGTTTCCTGACCGATTTCGCTGTCCCTTGCTGCGGCAACGAAACTCGCTGAAACGCGAGTTTCGAAAACGAAAAAGAAAAGAGAGAGAAAAGAAAAAGGACGAAATCCTCGTACAACTGTGCACGCCAGAGCCGATCACGGATCGATCGATCGAGAGCCGAGTTAAACGGCGTCGAGGAACGATCGAGGAAAGTACGAAAACGCGGATGTCAGTGTACCGAGTGCGTGATCAGGCTCGAATTCCCGCGTGCACCGAGCAATACCGCGAGGATGTTCGGCGATAACAGCGATATGTCATTGTAATAGTTAAAATATAAGCGGAAGGATAGTAGTAATTTTTAAATTGTACATACGTAAGAGGATAGGTATTTTCTAGAAGAATAATAGTCTATTGCCGTTCTACTAGGTAATGGAGAAAAAAGAAGATTTTAGTGCAATATAGAGTTTAACGACACTAATTATCATTACGATTATTATATTCGTTATTGCTCGTTATTTTGTCTCTCTCTCTCTCTCTCTGTCTCTCTCTGTCTTTCTCTGTCTCTCTCTGTCTTTGTCCCTGTCTCTCTCTCTCTTTCTCTCTCTCTCTCTCTCACTCATTCTTTCTCTCACTCATTCATTCTCTCTCTCTCTCTCTCTCTGACTCGATTTGGCCAACATTGTCACGCCTGTCGTACATTTCACAGATACACACGTTCAGACGCATCGTTCCATTTACATATACTCGGAAGATACTATACGTTCCAGCAGTCGAACTTTACTTTCGCGCGTATTCCGAATAACGGTCTAACGACGTGTCGCGTCGCGTCGCGTGTCGTCGACGACAGAAAGCGTGGTGTATTCGGGCAAACAACTGTGAAAAAGGGACCGGTTTATCACTGGGAAACTATTCCAATTCCACGAGTATCGTTTCGAATCAGGCGGACAATCGCAGAGTCTGTCGTAGGTAGTTTCATTCGCGTCTATCGACCTGTCTGTTTCCTTCGAAAATTACAGTGTTTCCCTGTGCACGATTCCCAGTGTACAATTACTGTGATGCTTCGGAGTATGTCGATATCGTTTTATTTAGTTCGAGGCCGGATAAGTACGTAAAGGCTGACGAGGTAACCGAATTAAGCGTTCGGGGCGCGACGCGTCAACGTTTTGTTGATCTCTCTGTCGTTCCAAGGAACGCGCGATGTGATACCGATAAATCTGTAAGTATATATTATATATATTATTTATTTATTTATTGTCGCATCGACTAATAGTCATTAAATTTGTAAGTATTTCAAAGACTTTTTTACACACGGTTATCGCCGATATGTAAACATGCAACAGCAGATAGATACTCGTCGGACACTTGCAAAGCTTGTAAATTCGTAAGGTTGGATGGTATGCTCGTTTATTTTCCTATTATTACATTCGTTCAGCGGTTATATATATATATATATATATATAACTTGTGTATTTTAAATTCAATGGAAAATTATGAGAGGAGATAAGAAGGCGAGTCGTAAAAAAATCAGGCCATTGAGTAACGACAATTTTCAATTATTAGCGCTTGTCGGGGCGAGGAGACTCAGGGCCGTATACCGTACACAGCAATTCCAGTCGATAATTAGAGAATCCAGGTACTTCGTACAGCCCTGAACAATTTATCTTCCGATCTTTCTCTTAATCCAGCAACGAATCGATTCTGTTCTAACGTTCGAATTGTGTATCCACTCGGCAAGGAATAAAATGTTCAATTCGCTGCGACGTTCTTCAACGAGGGAAAAAGATTAATTTCGTAATTTTCGATTTCGTTTGAAAAAGTTTCGACATCGCTTCGGTAGAATACAATGGAAGGAAACGAACCAACGTTTGACGCTAGCAATGACAATTCATAGCGTAAAGAACGTGCGAACGTGTACACCGTTCTTTCGAGTGCTTTTAGATTCTTCTTCTTCTTCTTCTTTGAGTAGTTTTTCAAAAAATTCTTATCGTTAGTCGATCCGGCGAACGAACGACTGAAAAGGGCACGGTCCAACCTACTTGTGTAACGAGTAACGTACATCATCCAGAAGTCTTTCTACTTTCACTCCTCTCTGTCTCCGATTAACGATTAAACACGACACGATTCGAACAGCTCGCTCGATAATTTCTCTTGCGCCGACGTACCGGATCGTTGGCACAGAGACGAGAATCTTTTACAAGACGACGCGTTCTGTAGACATTAAAGACAGGGTAACAAGTCATATCGCAATATGCTTTTAAACAGTTTATTATTATACGTACTAACGCTATGTACATCTAGGAGCCTTGCTGTTTGGCGCGAGTAGGTATACATATGTGCCGTGAACATTTTTTCCCCGTGAGATTCTCAACGATCTTTAAGAAGATAAACGAAAAGAAAAGGAGGAAAATCGCGTACCTATTTAAAAGGAAACAAGGAGAAGTTTTAGTCTGCGGTATTTTCCATACGTGTATATAAAATCGTCGAACAAAGAACGAAAGCAATCTGCGACGAATCGATAAGAAATTTACGTTTTATGTTATTCACGAAGGAAATGACGACGTCTCAAAGATGACGTTGTTGGTTTATATAAAATAGAAGTTCGTCATTAGCCGGGTTTGGTGACACTCTAAACTCTAAACTCTAAACTCTAAACTATAAACTGTAAACAGTAAACGATCTACTTCGCTGTCATCCTCTGATATCATCCTTTCGATTATACAATTTACAAACCTAAGAAACTCGAAACCTCTTTTTCGTCTAAGTACTCTGCGTGCCAAGTTGTACTTCGAAGTAACGTTTACAGAATCCTAAATAAAATGCTACGTTATACTGAGATGCATGTACAATCCGGTATGTTCTCCGATTTAACGGTATAAGGAGCAAGGAAACGTTTTCCAACTTTTTACTCGTGGATGAATCCTGCGAACCTTGTGTACATATGTCTGTGTACATTTACAATAATTACAAACGTAATCGTATCACGCGCGTGGGATGATTTATCGAAGATTGTCGGATTGGCTATATTTCTCTGAGGCAATTTGAATATATATATATATATACAAAAGTTGGCAATAAACACTTGAAAGTTAGGAAAAAAAAAAAAAAAAAGGGATTCTATTCGAGTGAAATTAAAAATGTTACTATTATCTTAAATTCTTAGAAACTCTATACGATGGAATCACAAGCTACGCTTGTCTTCGTCGTTCAAGTTGCGGATAAATTTTGTTATTCGAGATAAAGTTATCAAAAGTTCCCCTGTTACAAGAACGATGGTTAATTGAAATTTTAAATTACCGATTTTTACCATTTCAATGTAACGGTTTTGTTCTCTTCCTTAGTTTCGTGTAAAATTTGTCCAAGTATTAAGTAAAAATTGTTATATTTACGATATGGGCCAGTGTTAAATAAAAATGACGGAACAAACTAAAGTTTGCCTTGCCTGAAAATTGAATAACGGTATTTAAACTGATGTTTATCGAAAAAGTTTACACAATTTGCGTGAATCATCCAATGCTGACATTACGTATACTCGATTTGCATTTTCAAAAGGCTAAGAGTGCGAGACAATGAGAAGGGAACCGTCAAAGTGGTCGCGTATACCTACGTGCGTAAAAGATCGAAGATTCTTGTGTATATAATATACATATTACATATACGTGCGTTGTTTCTTTATTTTTCAAATAGTCGGCTGCATCGGCGACTATCGTTTCGAGTGCTTAATCGAGAACTACGTATGTATAACCAAAAAAAGTATTACGTTGACACGTATACAGCTATAAAAGAAAGGTTTGTATAAAATATAAAGCATTACCAGAATTAATTAGTATAAATAATTACTATCGACAATTAGATTGAATGTTCATACTAAATCTAAAGAAGCCAAAATGAATTGTTAAACTTTCAATCTTACTCATAGGTGTATGCGTGATCAGTGATTTATTTGTTCTACTTTTCTTGTTTCCGCGTTAACAGATTTATTTCGACGGTGAATAAAAGAACTATGGAAATGCGACTTCGATTCGATTAAAACGGTTATCTATCTCGAGGCGAAAAAAATAGATACTCTATGAGAAACGTATTACTCTGTAGAAATATAAAGGAACTTTTTCACGTTTCCCGCGTTTCGAGACTAAAAGTTTATTTCCGAAATAAAGCCCTCGCATTGTTTTTGTAAACGATATGATATGATTAAAGGACGATAAGACATTGTTTCGTACCACGTAATAAAACATCCCACCTTACGTAGCATATCGAAGAAAACACGCATCTACCTGCATAGGTATGTATAGACGGATCACGAATTATACACGCAGTTCAGATTTCTGTTTTAACTATACATTGCGCATACATGGAAAACAGAGAATTTCCTTTGTCGTAGTCGGAAAAGTTTCGTTAACGGGATCATTTTTACGAATTCATTGTACAGAGAACCGACAGAATTTGGTCCGAAGCGATATAATTCTGTAAGATATAACAAAGTCTAGCAAGAATGTACTGTAAAAGTATCCGAACACCATTTATGAGTAAGAACATGATCGACGAACGATATAATAATATAATAAAGACATATCATAAAAGTATTAGTTTAATTACCTGATATTGTAGAATTTCTATGTAAATATGTTGCGTGCAACTTGGAACAACGTTCTAAGTTTTAAGGCGATGCGATGTAAAGTTGACGAATTGTTTGAGACGATTAGTAAAACGACCGGTTAGTTTTTCATATCGTTCGTTTAATTTGTGTAAAGCTTTCCATTAGGTACGTATTCGTTGTAGACACATTTATGAATTTGTATATAATCAAGAACGTAAATGTCCTTTGTAAATTGTTATGTAATAATTGATCCACTAGTTAAATTCTATTCGCTTTCGAGTATCTATACTCTATACCTACTGTATGTCGATTTAATTGATAGCGCATTCTGTCGTAAGAGAGAATCGTTCGTGTCGTTTTATGGCACAGAGAATCTTTGTGAACCTCTGTCGATTCACAGTGTACGATAGCTTCTACGAATTTTTCATTTAGGATGCGACGAACGATGGAAATTATTCACACCTTTGAAACAGACAAAGCGAGTCGGCGAAACGAATTGTAGATTACGCGTAAAGACGAGGCTTCGCGAGGTAAAACCATTTCTTTAAACGATTAAACCGTAACGAAGAACAATGTTCTTTAAAATACACCAAATTGCGCGCAATGTACAACAAAAGAAAGGAAAACGATTTTCCTCCATACTGTACATATCATGTGCCATAACTCTCATTTACTATACTTTGTGTCCAACTTTGTTCCAAGTACCTACTTAATTATAAATATTATAGTATAATAAAATAAACCTTGATGTTATTGATAAATTTGTATCTTTTTACCCTCCTTGATTTCTCCCTATTAAAACGTAACTAAATCGACCGAACGTAATCCGAATTGTTACAACATTGTCCGCTTGAACGGTCATTTTTATCGAACGATCGACTATGCCAAATACCAAATCACGTCGACTGAAATTAAAAAAATTGTTCGATCTGCTACCAAATGTCTAACATCGAGGATTCTTGCAGCGCCTATTCATATGCGACAGAAATTCCAAAGGAACGGGGTACGAAACACGATTAATTAATTTACGAATTTAATTAATTTACGAATAGTGACAACTTTTACGCGACTGACATTTGAGTGCAAAGAATGAGCGTACACCCATCAACTTGAAGCTACGCACGATCAAATCGTGGTTTGTTAATTGATATTTTTCTAAAGTAGTTAACAAAATTGTAAAGAATCGAAGGGGAAGAGAAAGATGGACAGGACAAGTTTATCTCAAAGTTTCAACAACGGATAGGTAACTTTTAATTGATCTTATCATAAACAGCCGAGTTAAGCGCATTAATTAATAACAAGCACTTGGTAAGATTTCTTTTGGATTCTGCGATTGTCGATTGTTGCCCTCATTTTCCTACGCATCCGGTTGATTAAATTCCGTGTCACGCGAGATGAGATCTTGTTCCATTTCTGCGTGCGAGCATTTTTTACAGAATCTGTGCACCTTCGTGTGTCTATCGGTCCAAAGTTTTCGTCTCGCCGCCTTAAACGTACTATTGGGCTTTTTGTTTATACGAATAAACAACAGTTTGGAGCGTGATAAATAGAATCTCGTAGCGTGTATCTGTAGAAGGAATATAGACGCAGACGTGTCGCGTCGCGTGTCGTGTCACTATCAAGTATTGTGTGGAATTATAAATGTATAACATGAACACGAATAGACCGTTAAAAAGATTATTTATCCAAATCAGGAAATCGCACTTCGAAACATATATAGCGTAGGCTTTTCATAAAATGGCTAATGGATAGTATCCTAGCGATGTACGATACACATCGATGCTTTTCGTGACTTTGTCTCAAACCAAAACATAGACTCTATTAACGACCCCTTGTTAATTAGGTTAATGCAATCCTCTTGATTTTTCACAAATAGGTCGTACGAAAAAATTATATTTACGATTTGTGGCTATCTCTCTTTTACGTATTTTTTTCCATAGTTGTCTGATTATAGAGATAGGTAGGCAATATACTGGCATACATTAATTTACTTAAATTTTTATGAACATTTTATCGCATCCCGATCTTAAGTACGAACGGAACAGGATTGCTTCAATCTCGATTTCAGGGTATTGGCCCAGTCGCGCAATAAAACGATCGAAGGAACTGGACCTTTTAAATTCAATCTTTATTTTTAATCGTAAAAGTATAATACTAATATACAGAATGCGCAACATTTTCTCGTGATAATATGTTTTCGGTAGTGTTACTTTCGAAACAGGACGCAATTAACGCCACATAAAACAAACAATCAACTTGCAAATTGTGAAATTCGTTTATAGAATTTTACTCGCTTTGATGTTTGAACTCGTTATACGAGTTAACTCACCAGCACTGATAAAATTTATAACTTACGACTCGCAACTTATAAGATCGCTCAAATGATATTAGCTGGATCAGGTAAAAATTGAAATCAATAATTCCCGAGGAAATCAAAGTCCAAATTTGTCGTATTTCTACGAGTTAATATATTTATTATATGATAAATAACGAATAGAAGCAAACTTTTCTATCGCAACAGCGTTTTGCCTTCTACTTTAAAATATCGCGTTAAGCAAATTTTCAAGAGTTTCTTCGCAACGAAAATGAAAGAGCCAAGTATCGTGAACAAAGAGCGAAGCATCGAGCTGTAACAAATAAGCGATCCTTAGGTGCACTTGCATTGCACGTAACAACCTGTCGTACATATGTGCGATAGGTACAGTGTCGGAAGAGAACTTGAGAAGGAAAAAGCCGCGAGGGAAACGAGTTTATAGTATCTGCTGATTAATTGGTACAGCATGTAAACACTGTTCGGTACCTAAGGCTTGTTTGCTTGTGTAAACACCGCGTATAAGGATGGAGGAGTATATGGGGTCGTTCGATACGCGAACGAGCCTACGCTGACACGACACACTCCTGCGCTCACGATTCACGATCAGGCTTGAACATGTGGCAGACGTGCCTAACCCATGTAGCCTTTGTGTTACAAATCATGTTTATATTATCGCTACACTTGTGCGGTTCTAACCGGTGCACTATGCGCGCACTCGTTCTCGGTGACCCAATAGCCTGGGGAAAACAGCCAATTTACCTTCCGGCTCCATTTGATTAGTTTAATTTTTCGATCCGTTCGTTTCAGATCAACGGTCGTTCGAAAGTATGTACCTATTGGCTTTCTACCAATTTCTCCGTATCTCGATTTAAAAAGATTATCGTATTCGAACATGAGACGATTCTGATGGATTTTTCCTGTTTGTGCCGCGAGTGGCTCGATTTAGCAGAATTTAGTTTAGCGGATAAAGTTTACGCGGCCGATCAGTTGTTTAATACGTCGATATCCGGAGCTAGAAGGAAATTCGTTCGCTTTTGTGTCGTAATTAAGATACAGTGATCGCGATGTAGATTATCGATGTTGCGATTATATTATAATACGTAATTCATTCTTCATACTTCGACAGATTCGAAAGGGTTTTTGAGTAATGTCTGTAGTAATCGGAATAAGTTTGACTGGCTTCTTCTTTTATTTATACGCACGCGTCTACGTCGATTTCGGAGGACACAGAATACAAATTTTCAGGTACCGGCGATCGAAGCGTCGAATAGCGCATTTCGCGTGATCCGTCGACAAAGAGATTCGATTATCGACAATCGCGAGATGTAATCGTTATTGTAAAAAATGAGAGAAATTACATTAATACATCGATTGACATAACACTGATATCGATGCAACCCGTGATTCTTGCGATAATATTTTAGGGAATGACGCGTTGAATATGTATCGGATGTTGGATAGCTAAATGATTTCGGATAGCGATAACGATAAAATAACAAATTCCGCGAGATAACGAAGGAGGAAACGAGAAACCACAACTTCCACGAAGAGAAGAAAGAACTTGGCGTTTGAAAATTGTCCGTTTCCCAATGCCTTCCAACCGTTTTCTGATCTCGTGAAACAACCTCGTGACATCGCACGCGGAAGAACGAAAGAAGAGAGAAGAAAAGAAGCGAGGAAGAATAAACTCGGTAGTTGTAAGTTTGAAGTTTCCAAGAATACCAGCCGTTACACCGCCGATATCATCATACGAGTTATTGCGATACAATGACCACCTCATGAATGATGCACCGGTCGTGGAATTATCAAAGTTATGTGACATTGTTGGAGCGCGTGGCTCGCCATTGCCATACGAAGAGCTTTGTGACACGCAAAATTGACCAAGGGGACAGCGCTGAAAGAACGATGTGACCGGAAGAATGGACAACGCAAAACGGAAATAAGAAAAATCGGACGCAAGGACGGGGGTGAAAAGGCTCGGAAAGCCAAGGAACCGAGTAAAAATGGAATAAAGGGAAAAGAAAGGAACAAAAGGAGGGGAATAAAGAAAGAAGGAAAGAAAGGAGGAAAAAAGCGGGAGGAAGAAGAGGCAAATATTCAAGATGTCGTGACAGTGAGAGGTTGTATACGGTATAGTACGAGGCCGGTGCAGCAGATATAACGGGCACGACGCGACGCAGGAGTTGCCGACGCGAGACTGCGAGACCCGAGCTATGTCGGTGAATTATACATGATACAGAACACAATCACCCCTCTCGACCCTCCTAACTCGCCCGAAAACCGCTCCTCAGCTTCCAACTGGCCGTACGGATGCCGATACTCGACTATCTCTTTGCGCCTTTCGACAGCTCGACCTGTCGACCAGCTACTTTTTTCGCAGTTCTCGATCTCTTCTAACTTGCAGGATTCTTCGACGAAATCGAAGAACCGCGTCAAACATCGTAAAGTACGTATATACTTTCGCTAATTCGCAAAAAGATTCGGGAATGTACGAATTATTCTACTTACGTACGTTGTTTCCTAATGTGCAGTTTGTTGTACGTTGTACGAACAGAATTCGCTGGAGTTCGATTTTTTATGTTGCGAATTTCTTCGTAATTTCTGTGAAGCGACGATATCGGTGATCACCGGTGGTAATTCGAGTGAAATTCTTCTATATACATAATCTACTATAAAGAGTTCGAGAAGATGACGGTTTTCATAGTAATCTAA
Organism: Bombus hortorum; assembly: GCA_905332935.1. Taxonomy (NCBI): domain Eukaryota; kingdom Metazoa; phylum Arthropoda; class Insecta; order Hymenoptera; family Apidae; genus Bombus; species Bombus hortorum. The sequence continues at coordinate 981,801 of HG995198.1, forward strand.
TTCGATAGGAATTTTTTAACATTTTTTATCCTGTCACTCGTCCATAGCTTTTGTTTACGATTAGCACCCGTTAAGTAGCCGTTTGCGCAATATGTAAAGAGAAATGAAAAAGTAAATTTGAAACTGTGTTATACTCTTTTTTTTGAAGCAATTTAAAATGGACCCAGCTGGCTTCGGCTATCTATTTTTCAAGCAACGATCATTCAGTGACTGCATCAAATTTTTAATAAAGGACAAACGCGATTCAAATAAAAATTAAAATAGAATTGGAAAAGATATCCGGTTCCATACCAACCTGATAAATCGACTTTCTAAATTAAATGTTTAATGAGATATAAGAGTTGTTCAAAAATAAGTAAATACCATCGACATTGTTAAAGCGATAGGATAGAGCTTGTTAACTTTGATGGTTAAGCAAACTACCAACTAGTAATAACGTAAAGATACTATATTAAAACGTATTAGAAGAAGATAAGTATAATTGCCCTTGTAGATTATTTAAGGATTTTATATTCGTCGAAGTAACAGATAAGAACCTCTCATATTTTATCGCAATACGAATAAAGCATAAAGATCTGATGTTAAAATGATATGAAAGAAGAAAAGCGTTTATTAGGGTGAAAACTATGCAACCATGCGTGTGTGTGTGTGTGTATATATATACATGTTTACGAACGATTGTAATCACGTAATCAAATCAAGTTACATTCACGTTATTCTCACTGATACGCAGGTAAAAGGTAAATCGGATTAAGCGGAAGAAGAACGAAACTCGGTTCGTTCGAGAGCAAATTAAACACAACTGCTCGCAGCAGCGACTGTTACTGTTAATCCTTGATCTCATATTTAAGTGGGAAAGAGTTGGCGCGACGTGCACGACGCTCTTTCGTATTTTTACGAGAGCGCTAATGGTGTCGAAAGACCCTCTCCCGCCTTGACGAGAATCTACCCTCGCTTGCTTGCCCGTCTTAATTGAAAAAATATGAACTTTTTTGTCGTCGCCGGAGAGTACTTTGTTCCCCCTTAATACCGCCGCTGTCTTGGTTGCCGCGTTATTATAAAACATTGTAGTTTTGCGTACGGAAGATTAAACTCGGTCCTTTCCGCGCTGTAAGGAGAAATTGATTTAAGTCTTCCTTAAAAGAAACAAAATTTTACTAACAGCCATTTACACTACGCACTCGAGATACATAATTAACGATTTAATTCTTATTAACGCGTACAGATATTGATATTATTAAAAAATTTGTTCGTATCTTTCTTTATCATTAATTGACCGTTTCATTCGATTATTCGACGATCGTACGATTATTAATAACCACGTGGATGATTAAATAACGTACTACGATAGTTCTGTAATACGATAGACATTTTTATTAGGCGGTTAGATCGCCGTGCGATCGAATCGCACGAACGTTCTACTTCAAAACTCTTGCTTAGAATTTTACGATTTTCCCATTGGTTAATGATTACAGTTCGTTCAAGTCCATTTTTATAGCAAAAGAAATTAGCGTGGTCGTGCTACAGTCGTACGCGGTAGAAGAATTCCGTAGATTTTTAATCGTTTCCATAGAAGAAGCCTCGTAACGCCGTTCGATGTTCTCGTTTTGAAACGAAATCAATCGCGAAATGTATAAAATTAACACAAAAGGATAAACTCGATGATCGAATATCTTTCTTTTATCATTCTATTCCATGGTGACGGGGAACCACTATCCGGAAACGTTACGGCGCGGCGTTAATCTTAAAATCCCAATTGCCGCGTCATTTAAAACACAATGCGGTAACAAAAACAAAAGCTGGTCTCCGCTAATCAAAGTGTTTGCCTTCGTTTAATCCTAGCTTAGCGGAGACTTAAATATTCCTTGTAAACTCCCGCCCAACGTCGGGGATTACTAAATGGGAGCAACGGAGGGTCTTGTCTTCGACTTAGCTAGAAAGTGGCAAGCTTGACTGTAATAGGATAAGACCGCCGAGGAGTTTTCTTCGTCGGTAGACGTGCAACGTGTGTATCGTATCGGTGATGAAAGCATTTTCGACTATCTGCCGCGACAGTCACGACACACACGGGTATTTTTAAGATTCTTACGATATTCTTCTCTACGTGTTTAAAACGTCTCTAAACTTTTCATATTTCAAAAATGCGTGACTATGTTCAAAAAGGTTCTCGCACCCTTGCATAGTCTGGAACGGTGTGCATGCAAACAAATCTGTGTTTAGATTCTATAATTGTATTCATAGAAATATGAATTTACATAAATATTTATAAAAAGATTTCAGAGATTTAAGATTTTATCGTTTGCCATTGTATAGATAGACACTATAATTCTATTTCTTGTCATTGGTGGTATCTACTCGTTGAAATAAGCTGTGAACCGCCTTTGGAATAAAGCTCGGAAAATTGAATTTCATGAAAGCAAAAATTGGTGGAAAATCCTCGACGTTGAATGTCGGGATCGTATTTCTTTTGTTTGCTATTTATCGCGAGAAGCAAACTCGCCAAAGGAACCTAACGATAAATTTCAGATTACTTTTTTCGCTGACGAATCTTTCGAACATTAGGAGACAAAAATTAAAAATAAAAATCGATGCCCTAAGACGCTTATCGCTTAGCGTTTTATCTCTGTACACTGTACACACAGCACTTGGTTAGTAAAGCTGTCATGTCGCGTTTGAAGCGAAACTCTATAACGTCGTGCTAATGCGTGTAAAAATTCAGTCGTACAGAAGTTAATTTCGCGAAAGTAGGAGGGGTTCGCGATTAATTGTTGCACGAACGATTATAACGAAGGCAGCTCGAATAGAAAATGCCGTGACTGATGCATAGAAAGAAACGTAAGTTCGCAGTGACGGGTAGGCATCTGACACGCGAGACTGAGGAATCGCCTTATAATTAGTCACGATATAGAACGTGAAAGTTCACGCATAAAGAATACAGAGAAACGGAACGCATAAAGTTGAGCGATAGGTTGCGGTTCAAGCTGGTAAGAAGAACGACTTGATAAAATAACACAGTATGTACGTACATATACGAAAGACAAGTATCTTCGCTTGCATACATTTCTATGCACGTAGATATAAAGATCCTGCAATTTCGCGTCAAACGAGGGATATACAGAAATTCTTGAGGAGATACGAAGACGTATATTATTTATAGCACTGGCGTAATACAAAATACAATAGATAATATGATAAACATGAAACATTTTGCAAGCGAAAAGGTACGTACGCTTGATATACTCGAACCTAATTGCGCAATTAGAATGTAAACGTGTGTATATCTTTGTAGCCGCTATAAATGTGTAAACGTTCGCAGTCTGATCATTGCGATGCAGTGGAATATGAGCGGAACGGCGCGATAAAGTTGAAAGATTTTCTTGGTTAAAGGAAACGGTAATCGGTAATCTCCGTGTAGCCAGCGGAAACACAATTCGACCCCTCGTTTCCTAAATCGGAGAGCATCTTATCGTTAGACGAGTTTGCGATTCTCAAATCAATTACGGGCTTGATCCCGTATCCGGTGCAGGTCGCGTTCGTCGGCTGTACACTGGCGGCTCGGTCGTGTAGGAAGCGGTATTGTTGTACCATAGACTGATGTAGACAGTGAAACGATATACATACATAGATGTAGGAACCCCACCTATCGTGTAGCCCGGCTCGCTCCCCGACTACACACGTTAAGAGAACGGGAGAAGTGTGTATGTTTTGAGAGCGGTATTATATCGAGCATAAAGAGCGGCCTCGTCCCAAGGGAATGCAGCCTGTGCGTGCTTGCATGCTCTATTCGCGACCCCCCAACTTGGGACAAACCCCCTTCTTGACGACCCTCTCCGTTCTACCTCATCCTCGACCCCTTCCAACTCTCCTCGCTCTGCTACAAGCTACAAGCTACAAGCTACAAGCTACAAGCGTCCCCCTTTCGTTCTCTCCGTGTGCCACCACATCACGCTCGCTCTCTCGCTCCTCGTCTTCGCTCGTTCTGTGTTTCTTCTACTATCTACTACCGGTGGCACTCTGCGTACCCTCGAAATGGAACCGAACAGGTTGATAATCTCCGTATAATACAAAAACTCGTACGGTCACCCTCTATGTTGATGCAGTCTCGCCCCCTTGTATTCTTCTGCTAACCACTTCAAATCAGCCGGCTATACGTACCGACTATAGAGACGCGCCTCCGTCCCTGTCATCTTATTAACACGCTCGTTCTCGCGCTCTTTCTATCGCCGAACCAAGGGCAAAAGTTGCGTCTCGATGGCGCTTCTTTATAAGATACAAGCGCTGTTGGCTCAGCTACTTGGAAATTGACTTATTTGCTCTGGGAATACACGCGTTCGAGGCTCGAATTTGACGAATAGTATACCGAATAGTCCTTAAATGTAACGCTTTGAAGGTAACGCGTAACTGTATTTGTAGGTACATACATTCGATGAAAATTGACGCTCATAATGATCGATTTATCGAGAGAAATCAAGCGTTCGCGTATCTAATTTGCGCAGTAGTTTCGGTAAAAGTACCGAAAGGAACGACCTCGTCGATTAAATTTATCAAGATATCGCGGAGGAAGAACCGCCATCGAAGTGTGTCACATTCTATGAACCCCAATTTTAAACTTGTCCTCCTTCCATCCGAAGCACGAATAGGACGGACTACGCGGTATCGCGTGTCCTTCGACTGCAATTCGATTTCGCGTGATTCAAATGACGTTGTTACCAGATAAATCGTCCGACTATAAAGTATACCTTCTTACGTTTCTGTCGGCGCAGAGACCGATCGCCAGTCGGTGTACGTACAATATAAAGCTCAAAGGAATGGTCAATCGAAGTGGTAGCGGTTTGCCCAGGGAATTGGCAAGGATCGGTCAGCCAATACTCTTAAAAGATTAACGCGTTTCGTTTCTAGGTAGTGACATGACATTAAAAGAAGGAAACTATGTTGGCTGCCGACGTAGTTGGCTACTCGACCAGCCAGTAGAAACTGATGTTGCTCTCCGATTCGTTGCTGTGTTTCGTTGTCCAACTAGCCAAGTCTTGACCAAACTAGTTGAATGCTCGGTTGACTGGCAGTCGTGGTCGTGACTCTTTCCACTCAATTCCAAAAGCCTCCGCACTCCACCGTACCATGGTTTTTCTCCTCTATGCACTCTCGATCTTGCTCTATCGGAATCCTTAATTTTCTTTCTTCTTATTTTACTTTTATCTCTTGCTCTTCTTATCGTTCGTCCGATTTCCCCCATTTTTTATTATCTTATTCGAGCTTCTGTTTCGCTTCCATCTTCGTTGATTAGCCAACGAAACCCGGATTCTTTCCCTGGGATTTTTCCGACTCTGTCTATCTTTCGCGATTCCCTTTCTCGCTCTCTTCTCATCTCCCTTATATTCCCTCTTCTCTGCTCTGTGCCAGTCAAGTTGCTTCTCTCCACCGCCTGTCGTCTGTCTACACGGTTAAGTGCCCTGCTTTGATTTCTATCGGCAAACACTGTAAATTCCTATTGACCCGTCTGCCGTCACGTAATCACGTTAAATTAGTCGAGAGTAACGAGTATCGACCATGTCGTGAATCTATGTAAGTATGTACATTCTGCCTTATTAACCGATATGACTATCGCGATAAAATTCGTAAAGTCCGAGCGCCACCCTCCGTAAGATCACCCTCCGAAATGGTGTATTTCACGATTGTATATCGAATTATCAATTATGAATTTTAACAAATTTCAAAGTGTCAATTTCTTTCGTCTTCTTTGTTAATTCTTCGTGCGTCGCGTCTTATGCGTTATCCCTTTCGAATTCCTTTTACGCCTCTTCAACGTCGATCAGTATCTTTTTTAATTAATCGAGTAATTTCTTCAGTCCGCAAGCGGTTTATTTTATCGTCGCTGTGTTTATTGTTAAAAATATTCGATTTACAGTGGTTCGCTTAAACTTTTTATTATTTACTTTTACAAGGTAGAGATACGTTTAATTTAATGCAAGCTGTTATTAATATTCTGCACGATACGTTAACGTTTCATTGAAGTTTTATAGGAAAAGCAATGAACTGTAATTTTAATCACTTGAAATCAATTTAAATTTCTATTTAAATTTCATTACCGATATTAAGTGACGTAATATAGCAAAATGTTATACGCTTTAATAAGTAACAACCCAATATCGTTTTGTAACAAATTATGTATACGCGATACTATATTTCCAACGTTTTAACGTGATCTATCAAAAAGCAGAACATTTTCTGTTTCACTAACGATCAATTATAAAAGGCAAAAAAAAAAAAAAAAAAAAAAAAAAGCTGAGCAATTAAGACCGGTCTTTCGCGATGTATGCTTTAAAAGCAGAGTTAAACTTTGTTTAAATATATCGATGCAAAAATTATTGGTTTCTAACACGTACCTACGTATAGTAGTAAATTCCAAGTGTGATACGCGTAATGCAAGTATTAACAACATCGATAAACACGATCAAGTATGATAGCGTGGACGGTCGAATTCGTTGTTTGTCCGTGGACGTAGAATTTTCACGAAAGAGCTTTTAAAAGTAATTGCAATCGAATTAGCACAATGGTAATATCTATCTGTAAACCGCTGAGAAACGTCTCCTTCTGCGAGTACGTACGTATCGACGAACGTTATAGTTCTATATGAATCTCAGAAAGTTAAGGAGAAGACGGAGCATAACGGTACTGCGTGACAGTGTCTTCTAAATATTCAAGCGGAGCAGGTACCTAAAACTTGGCAGCTTTATCTCGGCATTACTCGAAAATTTATTCATATATAATGAACGGTTGAATAATGTAGGAGGTTAACCCCTTGTTCTGCCTCTACAAAGCCTACACGAGGAAACTGGGAACTTGAATACTGCGAGGAGGAGATGGAAGAGTAAGAAGTAACAAACGCGCTACCAGATTATATTTAACAGGCTGGGTGGGGTCTACAGATTGGGGGAGAAACACATATATTTTCCATGGAATTATATCGGGATACAAGGGAATTAAGTGTACCATATTTGATTATTACCCTTTTAATCTGACTGCGAACCAAACATCTAACTTAAACTGAGATCGAATAATTATACGCATCTACCCTGCGTCGTACGTTATTGTTACATATATTAGGTTGTCCGAAAAGTTTCTTTCGTTTTGCGAGGGAATAGTTATTGTTTTATATTATTTTGTCGAATTACGTGCGATTCGTTTTGTTCCGTTGAGATAAACACCGCGATATTTCACAGGCTTGGTTTCACGTTTGTATAAAGGTGCACTGTTGTAAAAAAACACGTTTGCGAAAGAAAGACACTTTTCGGACAAGCTAATGCATTCGCTACAGACTACAAGCAGATACCTAGCAACTTAACTCAGATATGTTGCAACTCTATTTAAGAGACAAATTGAAAATATTAATTTTTGCATTGCCGTTAGCTAGTTTATCTTAAAGACGATAACACGATTGTTCGAACGAAAGAGTAACGCGTTTTTAATAGCAAAATAGCGGTAATCGTAAGGGTTATTACGCGTTCATTTTTGAAAATCATACGCGATCAAAGTGGAAAGGTCCGTTTCGAGCTTATAGACTATAGACGGACTGTTAAGCGTATAATAGAAGGAAAAAGGGCGGCGAAATAAATCCGTTTCCGATACCCTTTGTAATTTGAGATGATCGGCTTGCTTCGCCCGTATTGGGACTAGAACCGGTCTCTTACATGTGTCACCAAGAAACGGCTGTGATCTGTCACGTGATCCGCTGGGTGAAAAAAGGTTCCGAGAGGACCGGTTCAAATGGATTGTGAAGGAAGAAAGATGAGAGACGATGCTCGCGGGAGAAGAAACTATATACATACACGTATATAATGCGTCGATTTTTCGTTTCGATGCATGAACGTATTCTAATCGAAATTGACTCCTTATTTTAAAGCTTTCTTATTTTATAAAACGACGGTTCAGATTATTAGCTTTCGCACGAATAGAAGACCAAACTGTTCGACTCCGTTTTTTATAAATTTCTCCACTTCATCGTTTTGATACTTCACCGCGAAAAGATAGCGAAAAATAAAACAAAAGCTCAAGAGGATAATTTTTAGCTTCTCTCTACTCTTCAATTTTAAAGAGGACCAATGTGGCTTCCGAATGGTCGAATCAAACGCGTGAAAATGTTCGATACGCAGTATGGCAAATTATACCACGAAGCACGGAATTTGCGAAAAAAGGAACGATTGCAGTGAGAAATTTATGATCGATATTTTGTAAAAGTGTATGTGAAAACACGATTACGGAAATGTTCATCTATTAATCCGTTTGATGTTATTGTGCAAGTTGACCGAGAAGATCTGATATTTTTGATGGTAATTTTAGCACAATATTTTGTACAGCGCAACATTGCTTAATAACTATAAAATATGCAGGCTGCGTTACAGACTTGGCGTCCCATTCTACAACCAGAATAATTATTATTAAAATTTCTTGTATTAAAAATTCTATTACATGCAAAAAGTTATAACTCAAACTACGAGTTATTATTCTACTTTAGATGTGAAAAAATTGCTCTTAATTCTACTCCATGTTTATACGAGCAGGTACTAGCGAACAATTATAAGCCTAGATGTGTAATAATATCGTTAGGAATAAATGTACTAATAAAAATTTACCGCGGTACAATTTTTTAATTTTAACGAAGCACTTTCATACATACCGTACCTACCTATCTAATTGGAAGATGTTGCATTTTCCGCGCTAATTTTCAGAAAATCAAGAAAATACAAACCTAAATGGATATAGCGCAGTTTAAAAGAGCGGTACACGCGTGTCGTATAATATATTTAGTAAATATAAAAATTAATAATCACTACGTACAAATATTAATTAATAATTTAATAATTTTCCTTAATATCTACCGGAACAAATTGAAATTTAGGAAACATCAATTTTAAACGTTTATCTTCGAAATAAGCGTGACAAAGATATAATACAACGTTGATATCTCTTTAAAGAAATATCCAACGTAAAATAATTCCTTGCTTAAACGACGTTATTTACTTTTATTTCTAACTTATGGCGTGGTAGTTTCGCGTACAGACACTAAGTAGAAATGACTTGCAACTAGTCGGACGGGTCTGCGTTAATGCGATGCCTATAGAAACAAAATATAACCTATATAGACATACGAATTGCAGGCATATCAATTTAAACAAATACGTGTAACCTGGAAATCTGTACCGAAAGTAGGTACGCGAAGTGTCACACGAGCGGGTCACCCGTGCTCGTCTCATCTCACATGTAAATACGAATATACCTCGTAAAGATAGTACACACCGGTTTACGATAATAAGTAGAAACGGTCCGTAACCCGTCAGACACATTCGCCGTAGCGCATATGGCTTAAGTAGATGCATACGTATGTATGCAAGACTGTCCAAGATGTATAATTTAAAGCGGGTAAATGCTTGTTTCAGGATAAGCAAGTATAGACGTAGATACGTCTTATCGCAAATATATCAAAATGGTTTATGCGGTAAAAGGAACACGTTATCGTAGGGTATCGATAACAACGCGATAATAATACATCCTAGGAGCTTTATATTCCCAATTTTATAAGATGAAATAATTCGGAAAGGTGGTATCTGTATCTCGCATAGCTCGTATCGCAAGTAATTACGATTATTGGCGAGGCTATTACCAAATTTCGATCGACGAAAATATGTATTACTCTATAGATGTTGTTTTCAAGTTGAAATTCGTAGAAATAATTTATCCACCGTGATAAACGCTCATATCGAGCGTCGTAAGAGATCAAGATACATACGAAAGCAACCGTGGAACGACCTAAGCATATTTCAAAGACGGAGAAGGAACGAATAATGGCGCTCATGGGAAGAAGAACAGTACGTGGCTCGCCGCGTACGATATAGTCGGGACATAATGGTTGGGGTAGCGAGGTTGGTGGGGTTAACGCCGGGGTAGAAGGCTACCCCGAGATCGGTACAAAGCTTGCTAATGGACGTCCATTGCTCCCGTCAAAGATACGTCTACTTATCAGCTTAATGCGCACGTACGTAAAATAGTAGAAACGACGAGCAGAAAAAAGGATAGAACGATTCAAGCTGAAATTACGATTCGGTAACGTAACCTGACTTCGCTGGCCACCCGTTAATGTCAAAAAAAAAAGAAAAAAAAAGGAAAATCTTTAAATATCTCATTAATGTACCTACAATGAGAAAAAGTATTTTTTACGCTACGATACGTACAATTAGCTGTGCTTACTTGCGTGTTCGTTCCTAATTTCTAATTCCACGTTAAAAGTAACTTGAAAAATTCGTCACGCGAGTAAGAAAAAGGTCAACGACGCGAAAACCCCAAACGTAATTTCCTTTTAACCGACTGAAAAGTCTAGCTTCCGAAACGCCGAGAACGGAGAAACAAGCCGCGTGAATTTTCAAAGTTCGAACGTGTCTTCGCCGATGCCTTGATCGCCGTTAAATCGAGATATCGGGTACGATAGACGCGAGATACGTGGAAAATCGAATGGAAATCGAAGGGAAATCGAAGGGTCCAGCGGGAGAAAAAATGTCCTGCGAAGCTTGATCGCCGGCCGAAGCAAAATGGTTCGTGGAGGAGAAGCGGAGGAGAAACGGAAAAAGAGACGAAGGAAGGGGGAAGTTGAGTTGGAAGAAGAGAGAGAAGAATGTCTTACTCTTGGTGGAAATGCACGACGACGAGACGCGCGACCCGACCGCGATGCAAAGAGAAAAGAGACGGAGAAAGGGAGAACGCAGCTCAGCCCGCGCACGGATGCTGCGTGCTTCTCCATTTTGTCTTAACGTGGTGTATGCGGTTGCTAGGCAACAGCCCTTACGCTCCATTCATATATAATTCAGCAGCCAATGCGGGCCACGCGAGTCCGCACCCTCGTTCAGTCATTCGGCTCCGCTCCGCTCTGTGAAACGCTGAAACAGTGGCTCCAGCTCCGCGGTTATGGTTATACAGCGCACGCACCTTCGCGTGCACGCATATTCCTTCTTCTTCCTCTGCTTGCCCCTCTTTTCCCTTCTTTTCCCTTCCTTTTTACCCAACCGCCCCCGTTTATTTTACCCTTAACTTTACCCCTATACTCTCTGCACCCCCTCTCCTACCGCATGCCCTCTATCGCCACGAGCGTTCACGGTCTTGCTTTATGCACTTTTCCACGGTTTACAATCTTAGACAATATGTACGTCGTTTCGCCTTTTCCGCCCTTTTTTACCCCCCACGTCACGTACGGCATATCGTCTTGCGTGTTTTTTAAAGCGGCCGAATATAGATATTTGTAGGTCACTTTTGCTAGCTATATCTCCTATCTTGTATCTTCGATCTTTAAGTCTTTATATCGTTTGCGTGCGTTCGAAGGAGGTTTATACATCGGCTAAGCTATTAGCCGTTGTGTTAGACGACAACCTTGTTTTAGAAAGCAAAGGAAAAGTTTGTTTCTTTTAACCCTTTTGAAGTTGACGAAACGATACGTTCCGAGATAGTTTTCAGAAAGACTACCACTTGCTCGTTGTAAGCTATAATTTGCCGATACCGCTGAAATCTATCGATCTGGAATCTCCTCCGCTACTGAGAAATCATTAAATACCATCAAATCGTCCGTGTATTTCTCTAAATCGTACAGCTTCTATTATTCGAAATAACGAAAACTTACAAGTTTACTTACGAGTCGAACGTCCCATCTGAAAATAATTCCAATTCTTTAACCCTCCTCTAACGGTAGAAGATCGGAAGAGCGATACTCGACCATTGTCTCCTACGTTTTATTCCTTTCGCCAACGTTACTTATCACGTAACGCGTCCAAGACTCGTTCGCTTTTCGCGAAAAACTTGTTGGAATTGGTCGCTGGCTTATCGCTCGTTAGCCAGTTGTCTTCTTTCGTTATCGCGGAGCGTAGAGGATTTTGCATCGGAAATGTAAAGGATAACTCTGTGCCGAGTTTGGTGACTCGTGACAGAAAGGGTGGACAAGCGGGAGGGTTCGATGCCGATGAAGCCGGTTCGATGCGTGCGTCGAAAAAGACTTTAATCCGAGCGTCAACAGAGGTATTACCGCGCATCGGTGGCTCGACTCTTCTCATCCCTTCATATTCCCACCTCAACTCCCTTTAACCCCGACCATTGGCCACGGTATGGAGGCTAGCGAGCGAAGCGAGGAGTTGCCGTCCCCAGCTCACTCGCCTCATGCCATATTCATGGTTCATTATCATAGCGAATCATGGCCCATCAGCTTTTGATTGTCCGCCAGCGTTGTTAGTCCTAACTAATGCGACTGCAGTGACCACGATACCGAGGACGTCCGGAATGTTGTATCAGAGGATAAGCGTCGTCCTTCTCTAGCGATTATTACTTCTTTCCCGTGGACTTGCTCTTTCTTTTTAATCACACGGCCTGTAACGTATATCTTTGTCTTTCTCTCTCTCTTTCTTTTTTCCCTTCTTTTCTCCTTTTCCCCGGTTCTTTTCTTCTCGTTTTTTTTTTTTTTATTTTGCGGTGGCGTGAAAAACTTTCTCACGTCCAATTTCGTCGAGTAAATCGTTTTGTCTCCTCCGAAGGATGTCAACGCGAGAGAAAAGCAACCGATATTGCTCGCAGGTAGCGAGAAACGACGATTAACCGTGCGTGGTCGACGTATTTCGCGTATAAATAATAACGAAATAACGTATACGGCTACGCGTAGTCGTTTTATACGTACGAATATTTTATCCTATCAACATTCGCGATACCGATAAGATTAAAATTGTACAAAATTCCTATAATTTTAGATGTACGAGTATCATTTTGATTTTAATTTTGTCGTATTCCGGCGAAATAAGTATTCGTTCGATATATTTATATACGTAAAGAAATCTACAACGTTGAATTCTTTTAAATATTTTTCAATGCTCGCAGTAAGCTATATTTCCACTACAATACGTGCACGTATTACTCCCTTAATGCAAAAGGTCGCGTTTAAGTATTACCAGAAAATAGATCCTTGCCACGGTACGGGAACAGCTCGCAATTTTTGTAATTCGCTTACAGGACGAAGTAACTCGGTTTCTACCTGATAACGAGAATCATTTACATCGTATATTCTTCTGATATCGTCGGAATACGGATCGCGTGGCTTCAGAAGCAAGATCTTCTTCAATATGTAACATGTTTCTTTAGCAGGTACAATGTTCGATAAAAGGATGCTGCCATGAAATCAAACAGAAAATTTTCTTTACTTCTATACATTATGCTGTCGTATGTATGTACATACGTTATTCCGTCGATTCTGATTTCCTCCATTCTCTTTGGCTACGATCCTGCGTGTCTCGCCGTACGCTTTAAAAACTGCCATATTTTCGCTGACATTTTGGAAAATTATTTACGGTATGATTCGAATTTCCAATGGATTAAATGAAATTTCAATGAATATGGTAAATTTCGATTCGAATAAATCGATGAAATTGACAGGTGCAAATACGCGATAAATTATTATCACAACTATTTTCCGCGGAATAAAAAGGATTAATCTCATAGTCTCGTAACTATGACGATACGCGATATATCGCTATGCAAAGAGCGGCAAAATTATGCCTATAAATCTGTGACACGGGATTCAGTGATTAGATAAGCGAAAATATCTTCGTTCTCGGTTAATAAAATGCCTTTTGGAAAATGTATAATAGTAAACGGTAGAGAATGTCGATGATATATCGGACGTGATGTACCGTGCGAAGTCGCCTGGTTGGACGATCTAACTAAGTTGGCACCTCGGACGGACGCCAAACGACCTTTTCCTCTCTGTCTCCCATCACTGCACCTTGACTCCTGCTCGACCACAGTTTCGCATTAAGTATTCACGTTGAACCCAATTTGCGTGCAAGGAGCGTTCTAGGAAACTGAGACCGCGCTACCATTTCGAATTCGACGAATTCCGAAGAAGAGCAGCTCCGAGAGCCTTTTCGGAAACCATCTGCCGTTTGTTACCGAACACGGACAAAAGCTGTTGGAAAATTCTGCATCGAGTATCGATTCCACCTCGGACAAAGAATAAAATAAAATACCATCTTAAATCATTCCTAAACTTCCTTCGTATTACCTGCGTCTACGTGTACCTGTGGTCTATCGTCTTTTACGCTCATTTCCAAGATAACGTAACTCTTGGTTTAATTATCTCACGAATGAGATCTGTACGATCGAATCCATGGAAAATGCTAAAGAAAGAACGAATTCTACGCCTGTGACGTAAAATGTTTTTTATATATATATATATATATGTATTTATACGAAGAACAAATGGTATTATTTGAAATAAATAAAGGGAAAATTTCGAAATTGGACAACGATAGTTGCTTTCGTCGTACGAATTCTTGAAATTTTACGTAATACATAGAATTTTGCGTAACGGCTGATCGAACATTTTCCGCCACCTAAAATAATATCCAGCTGCAAATTTTAGTCGGATTGCTGATGCGAGAGGGTTTGAGAGCAGGGATTTTCCTCGTTCATCCCACTCGAATCTGTACTCGAGGAACATCCCTAATGGGAACAGGCAATGGGTTGGGATGGGTTGACAATCCTCTAATTACTTTAAAGTAGTTTTCGATTCTCCAAGCACCGTCACGGTTATCGAGGGTTGCGAGCCAGCAATTTCAGTGTCCTTTAAACGAAGTCTTACTCGTGCATCTCCATACCTTAAGCTGCATTTTAGTTATGAAATAGGCGCTGTGAATGTTAGTTTTTCTCCAGCTTCAACGCGATAAAATTATATAACAAATAATAATTATATAATAAGATTTATTTTATAAACTTTAAAATTAATTCTTACGACGTTCGAAATTGAGTGGATTTCAAAGAAAAAGCAAGAAATTATAGGAAAATATAATATATTCGTTCTTACGAGAGATAAAATATACATTCGTTAGTGAAATTGAAGCGTGTTCCTGGTTAAACGAATTTTATCGACCTACGTGTTTCTTTAAATTTTAATTTAGCTTTTGAAACTCGTCGATTCACGAACGTCGATAGACGAAACGGAAAAGAAATCGTCCTTTGTCGAATTATCGACGTAGCGGCAGCTCGATTTTCGAGATGCGGTTACCGTGTAAATTTATGTTCAACGGGAGCATAAAGGTGTGACAAGAAATGAGTTCCGAGACCTTGACTT
Source organism: Bombus hortorum (assembly GCA_905332935.1). Classification (NCBI taxonomy): domain Eukaryota; kingdom Metazoa; phylum Arthropoda; class Insecta; order Hymenoptera; family Apidae; genus Bombus; species Bombus hortorum. Next base: position 996,946 of record HG995198.1, read on the forward strand.
AAATGGAGGCGAGCGTACGGGTAGTTGCTGCTACTCGTTGATTATTTATTCAAAGGGTATTACGGGCTCCACTAATTATAATTTATATCGTGACAGTAACAACATCGCATCGACCATACAGCTTCGGATGTGGCACCGTATACGCGAAAGTGCTAAGAAAACTTTACAAACACTGTGCATGGTAGTTGAACCCTCGTTTATAAATATCTCCTGACGCTTTACAAATGCATCGAATTGAATATTAACGCGTTAAATTAAAGCAAAACGATTCTTATGTCTACGCGTATACACGCAATAACGTAAAAATTCGATCGAAAGCCAACAATCTGCAAATTCTTCGGAAACTCGAGCATCGTACTTAAGCACACACCCTTTAACCCTGTCTCGTTGAAACTTAGCATTTAACCATCGATCGAACGTTGTATCCGGAACGCGATACGGGATATTCGAAAAGAAACGAGAGATCGAACGAATTCGCCTTCGGGTGGAAACACGAAAATCAGTCTCGGCGTGTAGCTTGATTTCGATCGAGCCCCACATAGGTAGACACAGAGAATGTGACAGACACGAGAGCCAGGAGCATGTACAGCCAATCAGCGGTTTTTCCTAGACTGGCTGTCATTCAGTCAGCCAAGTGGAAGGACAGGAACGGCTTGTGGTTCGGCTTTGGCATTATTCATTATGCAGCTCACAACACGCCGTCACCTGCCACCGCAGTCCTGCATATACAGTCAGCCTGCCATTGACCACACACGTGTACCTACGTCTACGTACGTGTGTTCGCTATATTAGCTACGCCTAGGAAGAATTTCTTTCTTTTTCTTTTTTTCTTTTTTTTTTTTTCGATCGCCGCTTTCGTTCCAGTTCCGGCGATTCATCGCGAAAATCCGTTTTCCTGAGAATTTCGGTCAAACGTCAGAGAAACGAGTTGCATCGTCCGTCTATCAACTGGATTCTCTCTCGTTAGTTTCCAGACAAGACTAAAGATATCGCAGCTTTGGATGGTTGGGCTTTTCGAAGAATTCTTTGTAAGAAATGAAACAGGTTTATCTATATCGTAGTGATCTCTGTTGGCGATTGGAAAAATAATCAGAGAGAAACATGTTGGCTGATTCGTACGAATCTTTAAAACAAACACCTGTTTACTATGTGCGATAGAAGTAAAGGTACGGCTACAGTATCTACGAAACGACTGATGGAATTTTGTGGAACGACTACGAATGTTATTCGTAGACGAACGTTAAATACAAAGTTTTTCTGCCTAAAAGACGTTTCTATCCAAAGTACATATATTTCGTGTACATAGAAGCGATCGAGTGACAGCTGTCACTGTGTTTATCTTATGCGCGAAGGTGTGAGGTACGAAGGGTGAGTATTTTTAAGGGTGACCAGAGTGTAACAAGAAAAAACTTTTAAGCCCTAGGGTTCTCTACGAATCGGAAACGTATGCATGGAATCTCAAACAAAAACGGATAAAAGATGTGTAATAGCAAAATATGAAAAACGGACTGTTACGTTTCGATCGTCGTATTCTTCTTCGACTTACTTACGGTTACTTATGGCGTCGCGATAATTAAATAGCAATGAGATAGAAAACAGCTTCCAGGCTCGGTTACGAAATACTTGTGGCACCTCGCGGAAACCAGACAGCCCAGCGTTCCGCCGAATCTTCGATTAGCACCCCGTCCATGGGATTATAGTTTTACGCGTTCCGGCTAAAATTGACTAAATCAGAATTTTCTATAAGCTGATTGACGTATGAAAGAATGGTAAGCCGTGGAACGGATAGGTGGTCCGGGGGGAGGATGGATAATAGGCAGAAGCAGCGGTCGGATTGGTAGCGCGTAGCTTCCGCCACTGACAGCGGCTCCCCGTTCCCGATTCCAGTGGCAATATGTTTATACTAGACTGATAATGAATTCATGCTGTGCACGGGGCAAGCTACTTGTGAACAGGTTGCAGCAGCATTACAGATCGGATCGCGCAGATGCTCTTTTGTCGGCAGATGAGTGAGAGCCCAAGGGATGGCGGTGGATGATATGAGATCTGTCGGGGTCGAGGCAAGAATCGAGGGAATCGAACGTTTGCGAACGTGTATGCTGTCCGTGTGACTGGATTCGGTCGAACGTGGAGGCGCGTGGAGGCGCGTGTAGACGCAACCGGCAGATCCCACGGGTCACAACGGCCAACCATTCTTCGGGCTTAATGACAATTCCGACTATTCTATACCGCTCAAACGCTCGTTTGCGCTTGTTTGTATGTATTATGATCATTTGTAGTTAAGTCGTCGTACTCGAACTCTAATCCGATCACGGCAATCGATTCTTCGCGATCTGTCCCGTACGAAGCCAAACAACGTGCAATAATTTCTCGCGTCGAACGTACTCGTTTAAAGCTTTCCGTCTAACGATACACGCGTGTATCTACGCGTTAATATTTTCTCCGTAAGTGTAACGTTCAAGAATAGCGGTAGATGCGTATACGTTTAGGGCGATATCGTTAATAGCAAGAGAAACGTTATGAATTATGTACCGCGTGCGTTGGGATCCGGTCGAACAACGAGCACGAGCGGACACGAGACGATGACCTTATCGAGAAATAAGAAGAAAATTATATAGGATACAATTTTTTCACAAGATGTTTGATTATCGGTACGCGTGACAGATTCGCAAAATTTGTTCAAAACGTTTTTACAACTGAACCGAGACTCTGGCGAGCTATCGTACGTGCGTAGGTCGCCTTATCGAACGAAACGATATTCCTTGCGTGAAAAGAAAAGAAAATTGTTTGGATTGTTTTTCGCGGCGCGAGATCGGTCAGCGAACGTCGGACGAGCGATTGGCACACGTACAGCGGCCACAATTGGAAGTATGCGTATGAATTGCGCGGAGTACGTATTGATTATTGTTTTAAAAATACGCAGGCTATGGCAAGTTTTGTTGAAAATATTTATCAATTGACGAGTACAAAATCATTATTTGAAGGAATGGTTTTATATACGTGAAAGATACGATCGAACATGATCACCGATAGTATAGCTTTACCATGATACTAGATAATACTATTGGATTGTATAATTTCTATTAAACTATTACAAACCGTGTTTTCAAATTTACGGAAATAGGCTTGGATGACAAGATGGTAATGAAATATTAATATGTACATCTATATTAATGCATATTCTACTTTCGCGTAATACTTAATACGTTATAAAGGCGAAAAGTGATCAGAGATACGCAGATGGATAAGTTGGAACTGTATGACTTAAACATACTATTCCTACATGTACTAACATGCATTTTACGCAATTAGCATTTCGTATACGTATAAAATATCGTAAAAAGAATTTTTATTACAAATTTCTTTCGAATAAATTTATAAGTCATTGTTCTTAAAGTTAGAATACTAATAGTAATATTAAAAATATGAATATCAATTATGTACTATATAATAAACTGTCGATTAAATTTAAATTAACCAAGTAGAAAAGACATGCAAATCGGATGAAATAACATTTGTATTTTTAACGATACTATATATATATAAATCAACTAAGTAGAAAATTATATATATATATATATACACACACAATATACAATATACAATATTGTTAAGAATACAAATATTATTTCATCCGATTTGCATGCCTTTTCTACTTAGTTGATTTAAACTTAATCGACAGTATATATGTATATATATGTGAAAATGAATACATCAATAGCAAATGTTTTTAAATTCAGCATTTTATACAATACATATTACGAAAGCATGTTATTATTATATTTTATTTTGACTAAAAGAATTCTAGATCTTACATATAAGAATGTTATAACAATCGAGCACTAATTTTTATAGCGATTTAAGAATTATGCGTTCAACGAATATACAAAACTAAACTAGAATATAATAGATGTATCTATGTACATATTGCGATCGGTTGGACAAGTTAAAAAAAGGTCATACGATCGATAAATTTTGTTGTCACCGGTGGTCGATTAAAATCATTTCGTTAAATGTCGGTAAAGATAACTTACCATAAATAATTATATCGTGCGTCGGTAAAAGGAAAAATGGCGTTGACTGTAATCATCGGCTATGATAATAGTCGCAGATTACCGTCGGTTGTACATAATACATTCGGCAATTATAGTTTTAACTCAAGAGTCAAGATATAAAAAGGTATATCATGAACAAGTTCTCAAAAATTAATCGAATACGTATCTAAAATTTAAAGTTCGCGTTCGTGATACATGTGCGTGATGAAACAAACAAAATTGAAATTGTTACGAAAGATTCATATTCATTGAACATAAAACAACTTGTTTCTTAACGAGCTTAAATTGAGAATACTTAATATTATAAGTACGTATTGTTATCAGTTTGCTGTGTTACGTCGTTAGTTTACGATAGCTCGTAAAGAAATTTCTATCTTTCATATTACCGGTAAGTATTACTTCGTGTCGCAATTATATCGCTGTTATAATATGAGCGACGTTTAATTAACGTTAAGCGTTTCGACGTATAGCTTTTGTAACTCTTCTTTCGATAGATAATCCCATTTGTGGTTAACTTCTTCGTCCGATGGAAGCAAGTCATTTACGATATTTAAATATTTTTCAATTGGACAAATTTCGTCGCATTTTGGAATTTTATAAACTTTCAATTCGTCCGTAACTCCGTTCCAGAATAGCATCTGAAAGAAGAAAAATAATACATATAATTGAATAATAATAAATTAAAATACGAATTAATCTTTATTCCATCCAAACAAACGAACGCGTTGTCTAATATGCTTGCAACAACCAACTAAATTATGAATGAAACAGTTTTTGCTGCCTCGTGTTTTGTTGCCAACCGTAATTACACATGCCCGATTAATTACGTTTCATAACTCTTAATTACTAAGAATTAATATCCTCTCATTTTCGTACGAGTATATATTAATCGGCAACTTATCGATTTTATCGTTAACTACGTTAATGCATTGATATTATTATACTTCGTGTTAATTTTGTCTTAGCCCGTTGAATAAATTAATTCAATTATATACATAGTACGTTGATAAATTATCAAACGTAATTACCCTGATGTAGACCTTGTTATTTAGATCCTTCAGTTTCTCAAATATAATCGCAGATCCATAAGGCGGTATCTCAGGCTCAGTTAGGTTGAGTGCTCTTACAACAGCAGCGATATTTACTTCATGTCCGCTATACAAATAAATCTTTCTTGGTCTATCGCGTTTCTCGTTTATTCGAATATTGTCAATGAATCTTTTGATAATCACACCGCCGTTCAATCGTTTCAAAAACGGCGTGTAGGAACGAATTTCGTATTCTATCTTCACGATATCTTGTAGCTGTTTAGAAACTTCGTCGGTATACCATTGCGGCAATAATTGATTCATGGTTTTCTGCAAAATTATTTCAATATACATACATCCTGTCCGATTTTTTCCAATCTAAATCACTAAAATTTATCAACTGTATTATACGTTTCTTTAATTCAATTATTAGAACAAAATTCTTGAGTTTCAAATCATTTTCGTTATAATCGTTACCAGATATTACACAAAAAGTAATAATCTTATAATCTCAGATTATAATAAATAATTGCTCATACCTTTGCTACAAGTTGGTTGTATATTTCATATGCCATATGCGTCGTCGTTATATTCAGACCAGTCTTTTCGCTAAGTAGCTTGAATAGATCTCTATAGGGTACTAATTTTCGAAGAATCTCTTCCGTATTACTAACTTCGTTTACAGCTTTCATGTATCTGTAAATAAAACCTTTTGACTCTAATATTTACATTTGGAGAGCAGAAACATTCATGTTTCGCTTTCTTTTAGTATTTCAAATTGGTGTGTTGTTAGTTTCCTCTATTGTTCTTTCTAAATTTGCGTCTCTTTCGTCAATATATGATAAAACAATAGGAAAATGTCTTAAACGCTTACAATGGGGAAAGATCGGGTTTCAGCATATTATCGATTTTCTCTGGCATATAATAAATCGGTACAGGCATCCACGATAAATTTTGATTCCACGTTTGCAGTGGACTTGGGTGATAAAGTCCAGCTAACACCAATTGAAGGGACATTTTCGTTCGGTCGTGATCCGTACTGTACGCGTAAACGTCGCTGGGATGATAAATATCTCCCAAGAATTTACCATAACGTTCCTTTAACATCGTTCCGATCCGATACTCTCTCATCTTTCCTTCCTGAAAACAGTTTATTTATTATAACGCTAACATTTTTATTTTATCGTGTAACGTTCGTAATTAATGCTTACGTTCGTCAGTTGAGCAAGACCCCACGGCTCGTAAATTGATATGTTATGATAATCGACTGGTGATATTTCTTTTTCACGTGGTGTTCTATCTCCATGTCTAAATAACTGGGGAAATTCCAAGAATTATGAATAATACATATCGAGATATTTTCTTAATTTTTGTAACACCAATTGTATTATTAACCATTCGCCGTTGTTATTGAATATTACATTTTTATGGTTAACTTAAATGATAAACATTGATAAATTGTAATTAGAAAGTAAACGGCTTTAAAATATATAAATTTGAAAATATAGTTTAGGCAAATCTCACCTTAATTAATAATCCGAAGAATTATCAGAGCAATAAACGACTAAAGATGGATAAAGCGAAACGAAATGAACAATTAATACTTACTACTTGAACCAATTCCAGGCTAAACTCCCCATCTGCTACTTGGCAAAATAAACCTACCAGAAGAATAATTATCGTTAGGACTAATTTTATGCGAGACATAGGCGGAGAAAAAAATAAGTCTGCGAGATAGAAGCTTTAAAATAACTGTGCGCTTGAACCGTTTGGTTGTAGAACCGTAACTGTATACGCTATTTTAAACTGAAGCGACACTACACTAGCACATACTCATGACCTTTAGCATCTCGGTTCCTTCACGTGTACTGCTATTTCAACTTGCACTGCAAGTTGAACTTGCTGAATTATAACAAAATACATATATAAAAAGGTCGAAATTAACAAACAATTATTTAACATTTTTTAAATTTACAATTAATATATCATGCCCGATCGTTTCTTGACGTAACATCTAAACTTATGGTTTATCATTATATTTGTCATATTATTATATATATTATATATTATTATATATGTTATATTATTATATTTGCGTCTGTTGATATTTGTAAAGTAGTAAGAAAGTTTGTCTATTAGAAAAAAAGTTTAATTCTTTTTTAAATTGCAAACATAGTAAAAAATACATGGATGATCTTTGGATAAATATACGTCTTTTATTGCTTCGACGGTTTTGAAATGGACTCATAGAATTCTCTTTTCAAATTTTAATTAAACAGCTTCAGACGCGAATCGCAAAGGAAAAATAAGCAAATAAAGAGTACACGAATGACGAAATCAATTCAGAATTTAGACATTCGAATAAAGATAATGTTTTTATCTATCTTAACGTCAATAAATAAGACTAGGTATCTATATCATTTATGGATTTAGAATAAATTCTTAAAAGTTTTTTTCAAATTTTTCGAGTAGTTTTAAATATACATACACTGTGGGGAACAAATGGATAAACAAAAGTGATAGTTGCGAAATGTACATAGCGCAGTATACAGTATAGTCGTTAGATTATATCCTTTGTAAGCTTTCTTCTAAGAAAATTGACAAATTTCTAAGAAAATTATAACCTCTTCGTAAAGATAAAAACTAAAATGAAAACTAGTTATTTTATATTTCGAATATAATATTTTTACGTTTCGAAGATATCGTAATGATTGAATTAATTTGCGGCAGTAGGAATCGAGCTACGTTCGATAGCACTATACACACATATCCTGATGCGATCTAGAGTTTATACCAGTCTACATTATGTAATCAAATGTTAAAATTATATAATCAAATGTTGAGCTACATATAACGAAAAATAGACGATAATACGGCACTGTAAGTATTTTAATGACGTATTTATGTTTTACGTACTCATATTAAAGTGTGAACTTTACTCTTGAAGACACAACGCACTTAGATACCGTTAGCAGATAGATACAGTTAGAACTGTTTGCCAATTATCTTGGAATTACGTTGTCACGAGTAATAATCCGTTAAACTACTAGCATAATCTATGGTCACACTTTGTTAAATACCTACGCGATCGACAGCTGATAGAAATAAAAATATAAATCTCCGCGCAAGGTTACGATTGTTTCACTACAGACCAAATATCGAATATATCATAAAATCATAATATCAAATACATGAAAATAAAGATGTATAATACTTTTACGTGATATGATCTTCGTGAACGTTACAAATATTTTAGATTTTATTGAAATCTAATCTGGCGCGTTTTCATCCAGACAGTACTCGTAAAAGCGCCATCTTTCAATGTTAAACTAAATTACTCTCGGTTAAAGTTCACATATTTTTTCGCGTTGCAAATACATACTGACAAAGTATACAAAACGTTTCCAACGTTTAATAATTTTTGGTAACTAAAAGGTATGTGTATAGACACCTATTATTCATTAAATATCGTTGATATAAATTTTATTGCTTTATATATATATATAATAAATTTATTAATTTAAATACATATAATAATGTAGGCATATGTATCTGCAATGTCACATTTATCTTATTCAAACCAATTTTCTATATATAAATCGTCAAAATTTGTTTAAGCTGGTATTTAATTTTTTATATTCTTCTTTATCTTATATATTCCTGCTTTTATTTTAACTTTTTATATCATCTCTGAGTCAAGTGAGAATGAAATGATAAAAATGAGAAATATTTAGATTTTCAATTAAACATATCGTTACAAGGACATAAGAGATTACATATAACTTACAAATAAAAAGGCAGAATGATATAATAATACAAATATAAAATTACATGTTATAAAACAATTTATTTTCGCGCGCTTTGTTAAAATTGAATAGAACGTAGAGACACCACCTGTCGACAGTAACATGTACGCAGTATATGTAATTTGATCGCGTCAGTTGAAATTTTGAATAGTGCGCGTAATTTTTCGTCTCGAATAAAAAGTTAAATATCTATGTTATTTTTACAATTAAAACAACTGCTTTTGCACATAGTTTACGAAAGTTGTGTATTCTAACGTGGGATGTCAAATACATACGGATATTAGACGCTTGTACGGGAAGGAAATGAAAAATTCGAGTTGGCGATTAAGGTACGAGTTTTACATGTATAATCTACCTTAGCCTTTAATTCGTAACGTTTTTGTTTAATTAAAACCGATGTTATTCCGAGTCTGTTCCAACTAAAAACACTATTTTAAGGTCTATTTAAAATTTCTACAAGGCCCAAGTCATTATACCGTTGTATTAAATTTAAGAAAAGACAGCGGAAGATAGAAAAATTTCCAAATTCCTGGTTTAAGAATCTATCGTGGTTTCATGATTAACGGAAATTTAGATAATTCTTTATAGTGTATAATCTTTAGTCTTAACATGTCTAATTTTAAAAGTTAATCTTACATGTATTCAACATTTACTACCTATAATTTTTTTTTGAAAGAATATATAAATATTTTTATGTATTGAGTGGAAATTTCCAATTATTCTTCTACAAAAAATTTATGAATAATTCAAACGAAGAGTATAATTTTATTTCTTTCTTTAATATCAAGTTAAATAAAATATATTTCACTTTTTAGAGAAACTAATATAGGTATAAGTTTACATATTTACATTTCCGTTGTAAGAATTAAAATATTTGTTAGTAATGAAATATGTGCATATTGTGCATGTAAATAAAATTATATTAAATTTTATACTTACGCTTCCACATGTAGTATATTGTAATTGTGGCGCTTGTAAGTGGGTATTGAATTGCTCTATACGTACACAATAACATAACTTACGTTTTAAAAGTCGGAGTAAACTAATTTAAATGTTAGCGCGATATTTTGTTTGTAATGTACGAGTTACGGAGAAGAAGATTAGATTTGTTTAACTAATTTCATTGAAAATATCGTTCATATATATTAACCACTAAATCTGAAGTACAATTTTCTAACCTCTATTATCGCGCTACTTATTAGTTAAGTATATGGATCATTGAAGATTCATTTTTTCTTTCTGGCGTAACAATAAGATATGTTTGTACAAACAATGCCTATAAACATAAGAAAAAACGTGCGTCATTTGTAACATAATTGGAATAAATTACACATGAGAATGTGATTTATGAATAATTTTTATGATTGGATGATAATCACAAAATTATAAAAAAATGTCCGTGAAAAGAAAGCCAGAAACACAAGTGCCAGCCGAAGAAAGTGATTTATTATCGATTAGACCACTTGGAGCTGGCCAAGAAGTAGGAAGATCGTGTATCATGTTAGAATTTAAAGGCAAAAAGATTATGTTAGATTGTGGCATACATCCTGGCTTATCCGGCATGGATGCATTACCATTTGTGGACTTGGTAGAAGCAGATGAGATTGATTTACTGTTAATTTCTCATTTTCATTTGGACCATTGTGGAGCTTTACCATGGTTTTTACAAAAGACCAGCTTTAAAGGACGATGTTTCATGACACACGCCACTAAAGCTATATATCGTTGGCTCTTGTCCGACTATATCAAAGTTAGTAACATTGCGACAGAACAAATGCTATACACTGAATCTGATCTAGAAACCAGTATGGACAAGATAGAAACTATCAACTTCCACGAAGAAAAAGATGTGTTCGGAATCAAATTTTGGGCCTATAATGCCGGCCATGTATTAGGTGCTGCTATGTTTATGATTGAAATAGCAGGTGTTAAAATTTTATATACTGGGGATTTTAGTCGACAAGAAGATAGACATTTGATGGCAGCTGAAATTCCAAATATTCATCCAGATGTTCTAATTACTGAATCTACTTATGGTACACATATACATGAAAAAAGAGAAGATCGTGAAGGAAGATTTACAAATTTAGTTCATGAAATTGTTAATAGAGGGGGAAGATGTTTGATACCAGTGTTTGCATTAGGTAGAGCGCAAGAACTTCTCCTTATTTTGGATGAATATTGGAGTCAACATCCTGAACTTCATGAAATTCCCATTTATTATGCTTCTTCTTTAGCAAAGAAGTGTATGGCTGTCTATCAAACTTATGTAAATGCAATGAACGATAAAATTAGAAGGCAAATAGCTATTAACAATCCTTTTGTATTTAAACATATCTCCAATTTAAAAGGAATTGATCATTTTGAAGATATTGGACCATGTGTGGTAATGGCTTCTCCTGGTATGATGCAAAGTGGGCTATCAAGGGAATTATTTGAATCTTGGTGTACAGATGCAAAAAATGGAGTTATAATTGCTGGTTATTGTGTAGAGGGAACATTGGCAAAAACTATTTTATCAGAACCTGAAGAGATTACAACCATGTCTGGACAAAAGTTACCATTAAAAATGTCTGTCGACTATATATCGTTTTCAGCACATACGGATTATCAACAAACTTCAGAATTCATACGTATTTTAAAACCACCGCATGTTGTACTTGTGCATGGGGAGCAAAACGAAATGGGCAGATTAAAAGCAGCATTGCAAAGAGAATACGAAGATGATCCCAATACAACAATGGAAATACATAATCCAAGAAATACTGTTGCTGTAGAATTATACTTTAGGGGGGAAAAGACTGCCAAAGTAATGGGCACGTTAGCGATGGAAACACCAAAACCAGGACAGACATTATCTGGGGTTTTAGTGAAAAGAAATTTCAACTATCATATGCTAGCACCTTGCGACTTATCAAAATATACGGACATGAGTATGAGTCAAGTTATTCAAAGACAGAGCATTTATTTTTCAGCATCGTTACCAGTATTAAAACATCTTCTAACTCAAATTGCTGGAAATTTGGAAGTTGTAGATGATAAAAAATTGCGTATTTTTAAAAATATTGATGTCACAATCGATGGAAAAATTGTTACTATGGAGTGGATCGCAACACCTGTAAATGATATGTACGCAGATTCTGTTTTGACCGCAATATTACAAGCCGAGATGATGGAACAGCCACCCAAAGTATTGCCAGCACCTACAAAAATGGATCGAATGCATTTTAAAGAATGTTTGATAGAAATGTTGCAAGAAATGTTTGGGGAGGACTCGGTTCCTAAGATCTTTAAAGGAGAAAAGCTGTATGTAACGGTTGATGGAAAAAAAGCACATATAGATTTATTAAATTTAGAAGTTACCAGTAAAGAGGATGAAACATTTCAACAAATAGTACAAACAGCAGTAACAAAGTTACATCAATCTCTTGCACCTCCCTGTGATACAATTTAAGAAATATTATTATTAAGTTACACATAGGATATAATGCTTACAAGATTACTATTGTGTATATTAATAGAAAATGTTGACCAACAAAGACTTTTATTTCTTATACAATTCAATGGTATTATACAACACAATCACTTACTTATACATTTTTACAAAAATAATGATATTACTAAGTAAAAGTATAAAAATTACTATTCTAATCTTTTTTGTATAAATTTGAATCTTAAACTTTGTATCATATAAATTTTGATACTTTATATAATATGATAGAGATAGTAAAAATTGTTTGAAAATTCATGTTCAGTAAATATTAAACTTATTATTTAAATCTCGGTTTAATCTTCTGAAATATGCAATTATTTATATCATTTAAATATACAATTCATTGTTTCACATTACGATATAAAAAAAATATGATAGAAAAACAGAATAAATATGTACATACAATTCACCTGACTATAAATCTATGCAAAAGTGCACAATATTGTAAGTCACAGAAAAAAATTCAAACATAATTGACTACCTTTTCGTGTAAAAGTGTATATAAAAATATTTTTATTTAAGAACTTAATTCAAACAATTAGACAATGCTAAATATTTTCTTATAGAGAAGCTTAGTAGATTAGCAAATAGTATATTCAGAGAGATCCCCCCATGCTGGTCCAACTTTAAGTTTCACAGGCAACGGTACTGCAAGTTGACATACTTGTTCCATTGATTCCTTTACTATTTTTGCAACTTGGTTTAAATCGTGTATATTCACCTAATATAAGGAAAAGGAATGAAAGACGGTAAAACACAAGCATTCAAAATAGAAAAGTGATACAAAGCTATTACTGACCTCATATAAAAGTTCATCGTGGAGTTGTAACACTAGATAACCACCTCTTTGTTGTGCTTCTCCATTGTTACTTCTCAATTTACGAATAGGATTGCTACTAGGCATAATGGTCGTAGCCATTGGAAACTCGACTCGTATTCTTTCTTCGATATTCACCATTGCTTTTTTAGCAATATCAGCTGCAGAACCCTGAACTTTTGTATTCACTGCTTGGCGTTCTGCTTGTACTATGAGATTGAAAAAATTGCACTAATTTATTCCTAATGGAGACCAATCTATATTTAAGAACACCTACGTTTTTCCACCGGGTTTGTACTTGTCAATTCAGGAAACATTCTACGTCTTTCCAGGATAGTTGTTATGTAACCGTTTGTACGTGCTTCGTCCAATACATTAGTCAACCATTTAGATATACCTGGGTATGCATTCATAAAAGATTCCAAAAATTCTTTGGCTTTAACTTCATCTACTGATAAATTCTCAGCAAGTGTTTTCACTCCCATGCCATAGATCATGCCATAGCACAATTGTTTTGTATGCTGACGTATTTTATCATCAACCTTTTAATGTGTCAATATATGTCAATAAAACTATTTTTAACAATATAAATTGTTTATACAGTATTTACCTGATCTTCAGATATGTGATTCCAATTGGCTGCAATGTTCTTAAAAATATCGCCTGGTTTCCGCATAATATCACATAATAGTGTATCTCTCGAAAAATGGGCTAATATTCTCAATTCAAGTTGACAGTAGTCCGCTGACAACATAACATTGCCTATTACTGGTATAAAGGCCATTCGAACACTTATTGTAAAGTTATTGTCTTTAAAATTAAAATCCTTTGGCACATTTTGTAAATTTGGTTCATGCATCGAAACTCTACCCGTTAATGTAGATGTAATACAATTACCGTGAATACGAGAACTGTGTTGAGCTAGATTCAATATTGGATAAATAATCTAAAAAATGTATTTCATTATTTTACTTTGAATTATTTAATTAACATGCAGCGTAAAATTACATTTTTTCGTCCGAGTTTTAATTTTCAAGAAGTTTGAACTTTGCTAATTATTGACCGGGCATAAGTAAACAATTAGCAGAAAGTTATTCTATATACACGTGAAAATAGGTTAAAAATGTGGAATATAATTTTCCTGTTTAAAGCTTCATCCTCAAGAAAATATAGTTTGTACATGTTTAATTAGGAATTCAAGAAAATATAGTTTGAACATGTTTAATTAGGAATTGACCAGGCACATACATAAAATAAATCTGCAAATTTACTATTCTTGGAAACGAAGCTTCTGGCGAAAAAATTTTATTCTACGTGTTTTCATAAAGAATCCTCGCGTTTACATTACGTTATACAGGTAATTTCGGTTTTTTAATTTTATAAAAAACTTGTTTAATCTATACATGCCTTAGATTGAGTTGCACTTAATTTACGCCATGACATAACAAGACTAGATACTGGATGATCAGTCTGCTCTAACACAGCTTTATTAACGCTAATCTTTTTTCCCTTGTATAAGCCTAAAATCTATACAATTAACAATTTAGCAATTAAATTCAAACAAATGTGCGAATAACAATCCATCTCATTAATATATTTACAAACCTCTCCAACTTGCTTAGACGAGGAAAAATTGAATCTTCTTCCACATAATGCATATGCTCGTTCTTCTAATGACATCATCTCTTCATGGATGATGGAAGACAAGTCTTGTAATGATTTTAACGATACACCTAAGCCAGTTAATTCCATGCAAGCTAGTAAGGTCACCGTCCTCATTTCAATATCTGAAAATATAATGTTTCAATGTTTCAAAAATGTAAAAGAATATGAGATAATGAGTAATAATGAAGCATATTCGTTATATTAATTACCTTTAAATGTGTATAGTAATGTTGGACTCTGTTGTTCTAACTTGTCTAATAGTTTATCTGTTATATGCCATGTAAGTACAGCTTCTGCAGATGCTCTGAGCTCTCCCGCTATTTGACTTTCAATATACAATCCAGGTCCTACATCATAACATGTACCTATTCTTTTAGCTATGAAACATCCTTGTGGAAAATATTCTTTCACCTGTTTTGCATATTAATTTAAATACAGTACAATTACAACATAACTTAATATAATATGTAACTTTATTTATAAAAATAAAGTTGTACATATTGCTTACCATTTCATGAAATGTTTTTTCATGACTGCTCCCATGATGCAGCCAACCTGCTACTTTTGGGTCTAAAAATTTGCAACTTGCGGTGATATTACAGCAATTGTACAAGGTTTTAAACATTTCTTTAGTTGCAAAGCATTTTACATACAAAAATGTGTTACCCAGCAATTCTTTTAACAGTTTCATTTGATCTTTGCCTGGGATTTTTAAATCTGAAAATTTATAGTGTTAGAAACTAAGAGGGAGAAAAATTAACGTTAACATAATTTTAAATACCTCGTTCATTAGAGAAAGAAATATAATATGCAATATTGTTTTCCCAGGCAATAGCAGCACCACATAATTTTCTCCCTGCATGCACATAATTTTCCATTTTTTTAGACCTCTTTTTTCTTTCAATAGTAGTAGGACCAATGATCTTAGAGCCTATATTATTAGTTTTATCATTATACAATTCACAATTTAAAGCTAACGCAATATATCGTTTCTGCATCACTTCACGCTTAAATAAATTAAATGTGGCTCTATCACTTCCAACTTTTATAATATTTAATGTATTCCAATTAGTTGTTTCATTTACAGTGTCTGCAAGTTCATTTGTTTTTACGCACGTTTTAGGACTATTTTGAGTGCTTTTTAAATTAAATGTAGACTTTTGTAAAAATTTTTCCGATTTTATGGGTGTATCTTCGTCTGAATTCGAAATTACATTGTCTATACTAGAATTTTTACTGGTTAATGTTTTCTGTACAAGTATCTCATTTAATCTTGATTTGATTTTACATTTTTCAATTTCTATTCTGTTTGAAACAGTAGTCGCGTGATTCTTATCATCAAATATCCGATCGGAAACTTTTTGAGTATACAACTTCTGTTTCCTTACAGAATCTAGTTTACTCTGTAACTTGCTACTTGTAGCAGGTGAATTTATATTTTGGGAAGCAATAACAATGTCATCTGAATCTGATTTGTTTGAATCTAACAATGTTCCGCCGTTTTTACTAAAAATCATGACATTTGCAATCGGTGATTTTGCAACTGGTACGTTACTCAGTCTATGTTTCTGTGGTCCGTTTTTTATATAATCATCCGTAGCTCGTTCAAATTTCGTATCGCATTTCTTTTTTATCTCTACCGTCGAACTACTTATTTCATTGGTTTCCACAAAATGTTGCACATTCGCATTTTTTCCATCTTTGATGCTATATTTAACTGATATATTATGGCTATTTTTATCTTTAATTTGATTTAACTTCTCCATTATTTTCTTCGTTTCATTCCACGAATCATCTTTCCACGAAAGTGTGCTCTGTTTTACATGTGAATTTAAAGAATTCTTATTTATATGTTTATCTGTCACATTCTTTTCTGCGACTGTCTCGTTGTTGTTAGTACTAGAAGTGATTTGTAACTTTACATCTTTTTTGTCCTGTATTGTTACTTTGGGTTCAGATGATCTAGTTTCTTCAAATTCTGTGAATTGTAGAGAATCAATGATATTTTGTTCAAGAGCATTACAAATTTGTGTGTCGAGATTTAAACTATCATCAAAAAGACTAGGACTTCTCGAAGGAACTTCCGTTTTTATATCATTCTGAAAACTAGATAAATGCGCAATCGTATTTCTGCAAGCTGATACTTTAGTGCTTGTTTCGTCCGAAATTCTTATTTTCTTGGTTGGTATATCATTCACATTCTGAATGTTTTGGACTTCATTAATGGAGTGTTTAATAGTAACATTTCGGGTACAGTCTTTTTTCCTATCGTTGAAATCGAGTAATGATTCACTATTTCGTCTTGAAGCAGATGTTATTTTAGGGCTACTACTTTCAAAGAAATTAGTTGATAGATCCTCAGCTAGAGTATCACAAAGTTCAGGAATATCTATTTGTAATAATTGATCAGTAAGTTTTAAGTCATCATGCTTTGTCTCGTGCAATGTATTATTTTCTAAGTTACATTTAGTATCGTTAATATTTTTTGTAACATTTTCATCAATTTTAGATTCTTTATTTTTATCGGATTTGTGATTTAATGGGCTTTCTTTTTCATTAACAGAATTGACATTCTTATTCATACTCTCGTTGATTATTGAACATGAATTCTTTTCATATTTATTTTGAATGACAATTTCGCTTAAATTATCTTTAATTTTAGAATTGTTGTATGTAGTTTCAAGTTTTATTTCTACGTTTGTGCGTTTTGTTGCTTGAAATCTATCTTGTTGTTCATATAAACTTATTTCGCTATTAGATTTGTTTGTAATGACCAATTGTTCATTCTGTTTCCATGACATATCTTGCAATCTCAGTTCATTCTGCAAATGAAATGCAATATTAAAACCCCTTACCATACCATTTAACTCGGAAGAATCCGGGCCCAATCATTGCGCCCGAATGGTCGTGAAAGGAGCCGAAGCGGCGGATACAGAGTGTCGGAACTTGAAACATTATATCGTGCGACTGAGTGCGAGATAGCAGCGCCCGTGTTTATAAAAAAGACACCATACTTACGAGACATTCATGCTTAATTAAGGCCCGAGATTAAGACCACGAGTGAGACTCGGTGATATTCAGGTTTGGCTCAAAATTTTCATCGCGATTCAGACTCGTCAAAGTATGGCAAGGGATCAAGGTATAAAATCGTTCAAAAATATCAATCTTTGAAACTATAATTGTTACCTACCTGTACTAATGTTCTCGCCTCGTGAACTAACATTGTTGCAGCTTCATGAGGTGTTAAACCGTCTTTTCCAGTGACAAATACTGTTCTCATTTTATTTCGTTTTACTGCTTCCGATTCGTGTTCACCGTCCTGTTCTTTTTCACTAAAATATAATTTCAATAATAATAGACTCTTGTTGAATCAGTAAATTATTTTACTAATGTACCTTTCAAAAGGAAGTGCCTTACAAAGCGCACGTTCAACATCAAGTTCATTAGCAGTAGCTAATTCTGCTACAGATGTGATTCCATGCTTGTAAAGACTTCTGGCGCGTAGTCCATTTAACATTGGGAGACGCAATAGATCTAATAACTCTCTACATACACCAAACTGTAACCGTGTCTGAAATTGTGAGACTAGTAATTCTAGACAGCCCCAGCCCAATTGCTTACAGAATTGCGTGATCATCCCTGAAGACCATTTTAAAATATTTATAATATCATCCAATTAAATATTTTCTTATAATAGATAAGAAATATTACCAGCAAATGTAGAAGCGGATTGCTGTAAAGTTTGAAGAACTCCACGGCAACAGCCATATTTTGTACAAACTACAGTAAGGGGAACTTCACGAACTAAATCATGTAATGCTAATGCAGTATAAAATCTCTTATGTATACTAAGCTGAAAATAGAAGTTTACATTATTTAGTGAACATAATTAATAAATATATTCGCTCATTAATATCAGTTGTTGATATATAATGTTCAAATACAAAATAATTCACCAATTTCCCCGGTCGTACGATGCCTTGAACAGCTAATGTTAAAAATCGTTCTTCTACGCCAACAAGTTGCCCAACCCTACGTTCACTTTCTGACAGCATTCTCCATAACTCTAAAAATGTCATCCAATCGATATTTCCAATTTGATTTCCAGAATTTAGTGGTGTCACTAGGTATATCACATGTAATTCTGTATCCAACACGAAGCATCGTCTTGCTTTTTGAAGTTCTTCGAGTAAGAACAAACCGTCTCTGGGCGAAATAGAAGCTGCTAAACATGCTTTACCGAAAGCTGTAGCCACCCACCTATGTCCATCTTCAGTTTTTTGTAACCTATGTAATATTATGTTATATGGAGTATAAAAGTATCATCTAATATAAGAAAAACTTGAAAATAATTATTTTTATGATACTTACAGTAAAAATTCATTATCTACTAAAAATTTGATTGCGTCGCTCCAAGGACCTTTTGTGTTGTACTCATCGCTCAAACTTACTAAGGTACACTTAATGTACAATTCAAGGTGTAATGGAGTATGAACAATCTCACTAGCTATAGCTTCCAGAAGAGCTCGAATTAAAGGTGTTGAATCCTCAAGACAGGATTCAATTGGTTCCAAAGAAGCTGATAACAATATCTCAGCTGCTTTTTGTTCAGTTGGGTTACACATAAGTATACTTTCCCCTATGAAGATATAACTGAGTCTATATTCACTTTCATTAACTTATGCATTGAACTAAATTGATTTACTCCGTTATTTTATCTGATCATATTATCTTTACCTGCTGTATCCTTTCCCATTCTACCTGCTCGTCCTATCATTTGTCGATAGGTAAGGCTATCTAGTAGTTTTCCAGCAAACTTTGGAGACCTAATAATCACCCGTCTAGCAGGTAAATTAACTCCACTACTTAAAGTTGATGTGGCAACAAGAACTCTTAAAGACCCGGATCTGAAATAATTTAACATGTAATTAGTTTTTCTAAATATTCATACAAGATGGAAGATACGTGAATTAAAAACCTGAAAGATCCTTCTATAATATCACGTTCATCCATGGTAAGACCAGCATGATGAAAAGCTGTCCCAAAAGAAACTGTGTTCTTTAATACGTTATCTAAACCTGTAGGACTACGTTTTAGTTGCTCCAATGTTTCAGAAATTAATGCAGTATCTAGTTGCTGCCTTAAAGTTTTACCTAGTTTCGTATTTTCTCGACCTAAAAAAATTGATTATGAATTATTATTATTATGAATATTATGAATTGTGCAATTATAAGCTAAAATTCAGAATTAAAAAATTTAATATCATTAAATATACCCAGTTTACAAAATGCAGCAGCAATTTGTTCAGCTAGTTTCTCGCACCAATTTTTTGTAGAACAAAAGATTAATACACTATGTCCATCGGATATTGTCTCAATACACAGGTGAAGAATATCATCCGAGTCCATAGTTAATTCTGGCATTGGTGTTAAGTTTCGTATAAGACATAATTTATTATCGTATATACTTCTACCTATCTAAAAGCATATAAGGATTTGTATTAAAAATTTCAAATTAGAAACATATTACAATTTGGTAATTTTTGAAATACCTTGCATTGTTCATTTAATGGTACTGGTCTGAATTCTGTTTTATACAATTCTGCATCCAACCACTTAGCTAAAATGGACAAATTTGGAAGCGTAGCAGACATGCCAATTAATTGTATATTAACACTTTCATTTCTGAAACAAAATAGAATATTAATTTCTGTACTTATTTACAATAGTAGCTTATATTTTTCTTACATCACATAGAAATAAACATATTCCAATTACCTAATAGTCATATATTTTAATTTAGTTAGAAGTAATTCGAGAAGATATCCGCGATTTGGATCACCAACAAGATGTAATTCATCTATGATTACTGAGCCTAAGTTGATTAATTCATTTTCTTCCATTAGATGATTTACTAATGAATTTGCTTTTTCAATAGTTGCTATTGCAATGTGAGTTGCTGCAAACCCTCCAGCGGGCATAACACCGCCCATAAAACCTTCTACTCGAACACCACTATCAGATAATAAATCCTAGAAAATTACAGTTTAACATACAAGACATATGTAACATTTCTAAATTATTTACTCATACACTGGAAAAAATCTTACTTGAAAATAATACATTTTTTCTCTAACAACGGAAACAAATGGTAAGATAAAAATTACTTTTTTTCTCCTTTCTAATACTGTTTTTATCATAAGAATTTCTGCTACCAGTGTTTTTCCAGCTGATGTTGGAGCAGAGTATACAAGATTACAGTTTTCTTCAATGACCTTATGATTTGATAAGCATTCAATTTGCCAATCAAACATAGTAATTACTCCTCGTGCTTCATATTTCTGTAACGTATAAAAATAAACTCTTACTGTCACAATTGAAATTCAAGAAATGGATAGAATTAACTATTTTGAAATTAGTATAAGTTTATTAGGAATACAAATTTACCTGAAGAATGTTTGGCGGTAGACCCCAAGAAGCTAATTTATTTCGTTCTTGGGTAGGAATAATAGAGATAGAAGCATTTGATTTGGAAGATTTTTCTTTATTACTTACAAGAATATTACTATCAGATAATTTTACATTGCTTGTATCAATCGTATTAGTATTTTCAACATTACTTTTTTCATTACTGTTATCAACATGCAAGGTTGACGATTCAGATTTATTATATTGTTTTGGCAATATACTTGTGTTTGAAGAAATATTATTTATATGATTTACATTTACATTAGCTTTCTCTTTACTAATTCTATACGAATCATGGTTCTCCTTTGAGGCAGTAACATTCTTTGATCTTGATTTACTTACATTAGTCCTGCTAACAAGTTTTGATTTTAAAACATTATCTCTTTTAAGTTCTTTACATTTTAAATTATTTTGATTTAAAGTACGTTTCCTGTTAGTAGAACTATGCGACTTTCCTTTGACTTCAATATCTTTATCGATATTATTTGATACATTTGTTACTTTAGAGAGAAATGTATCGTCTTTGAAACATTTATCTGCATCATTACAATTGTTAGTAATATCCATATTTTTGACTTCAGCCTGAATACAGGCAGACAGTGTATCATCCCCGAAGGATGGCATTTTATTCAAGCATTGCATTTTGTACTTTTGTGTTACTTGAATATTGTATATTAAAAATATATACATTAAAATTAACAAAAGATGGTATAATACATTATTCAGTCATTATGACTAGATACATGAAGTTTTTGAGTAATTTTTGTATAATTTTCATTCATGATTTTCGAATATATGATACATTATTTTGTATCTTCTTGCTTTAATATAATTCAATTAAATAATTTTGTTATTCAATATTTACAAATCAAGCAATTATGTACACGATTAAAATTGAATGTTTAATTCATCATTTAATAAATAATTATATGAATACAATTTTTTCATTTATGTACAAAATTATTAATTATTTATACTATTTGGAGCAAATGTTACAAATGCTCCATTCTTTTATTCAAAATAAATATTCGACAGAAAGTAAATTATATATAATGTATAACTAAAAGTGAGCAAACGTTCACATATTCTTCTTCACAAAAATTTTTCCTACTTTGTTTGTTATGAAATTTAGTAAAAAAATCACATCGTCGATAAAATTTAAAATACACATGATTAACGTACAATCACGCGTGGTGGGATCATGATTATTGCCGCTTTCTATTAAGATTTTTTATTTCGCTATCAATTAATTTCTTGGCACGTAGATTGTATATAAAATAACATATAAACTATGACATAAAATAATATTGTGAGTTATCCATTTATAGTATTTATTTTATCTATTGAAATAAATTACTCGAGTCATGAGATATTACCTTAAAGTTTCCCTAGAACTTTAAGGTAGAATAAATTATATCAAACATTTTCTTATTATTTGAAACTTTAGTAATTTAATTATTTCTTAATAATTAATATGCATAATTACTATATGTAGATGTGCTATAATAATAATTAAAGTAAATATATTTGTAAGAAAACAATTTTAGTATCACATGTAAAGATAGATTTAGGGGTTATAGAATATCTATAAATTTAATCTTTTTAAATTTTGTAATTGTTTCGGAAATTAAACTATAATATATGAACAAATATATTTGAAAAAATTAATTATAATTTAATATTACAAATAAGTGTTAGGAAATTGTTGCAGTTGATGTATTATGCCCTCTATCGTGAAATTTCTAAACGAATCTGTTGAAATGCAATGGATAACGAAAGTGTCTCAAAATAAACTTAATACGTACATGTAATGCGTAATTATTTTACTATCTGTTAAGTTTACATTTACATATTAAAATAGGAAAAAGAAATTCTATATTCAATTATGATTTAAAAAGTCCTGGTAATGAAATTACCGTCCGAAAACTATAGTTGAAATTTGCCTCGACTATAATATCGTTTAAAACTTAATTCAAGTAAATTTTAGTATTATTATTATTTAAATAATAATTACTAATAAACAGAAGTTACGATTGCGACAATAATGTTTTGATAATGTTTTGATGATGTTTTTAAGAAATATATGCACGAGAACGTAACAGTTAAAATATGTTAATGATACTTCTATAGTTGATATAAAAATATTGAAATAAGATAAACGTCCGTCTCGTAATTGATCCGTCAATTAAAATTTTACAGTTTTGCAATGAATATAAAACACACGTGGAACCTTCAAGTTAGACATATGTATTTTCATCTGTAGGAAATACCAAACATCTAATTGGTACTCATAATATATCATTATAATCGGCATAATCGTTAAACTTAAATCTGTCAAACGATTTTTCAAATTCATTTATGCAACGCATCTGCCGAATAATGATAGACAGATAATAAGAAAATAGGCATTTGATTAACCGACGGTCGTTTATATTTAATAAGCGGAAAGTTGTAACGTTGAAAGATTATAGTCTCACTGGATGTAATATTTAGAAATAAATGTCCGCTATGATCAGTATATACTTCAGTTTCTGTATTTTTCCTGTTTAATTCCCTGAATAATTAATTGGCAAATAAGAACAAGGAGTTCAGATATGAGTTCCAAGTAATATCCGAATGATACGATTAGACGATCTAGCGATAGTATAAGTAAATAAATATTTTATCGTCCCGATGAAGGCATGTCACAAAAATGGTAGTTTCATTATTCTATGTAAGCAAAAATGTAATAAAATTAGTAGGGAAATTGAAATAGGAATTGATGTTACGGGCGTAATTGGTAGTAAAATTGAATACGTCACTAATATAGCGAATGATACTAGGCTTAGAAAAATGAAATTTAGAGCACAATATCAAGTAACATAGAATATATGTAACAGCGTATATAAGATATGATTTGTGATATCGGTAACATTTTATGACTTAGTATTAAATTTATCATCTTTTTAAATAGGAGATTAATTAATCTGTAAATAACAAAATAATTAATCATTCGTTTAATTAGTTTGAGTATGATAGTAGTGATAAAATCCGGGGATGACGCGAGAAACGTGGTTCACCTAAAATAATTGAAATTTCAAAATAAAAAGTATTTATTTTGGGCATACAAATCTTATGGAAATAATTATATGCACTAGCGATAAAAGTAGCAGAGTACAACCGTGGAAGAAGGGATTAAGATTTTTCAAAATTTCAGAAAATTTTATTCCTCGAATAAGAGATACACGGTACAAATGCATGAAATCAAATTAAAAGATTCTTGTTCAACTATTAATATGAACAGAAAACAATCATTACAGTTTCATCATACTGCAATCATCTTTAAGTACATGCTGCTATTTCTCTATAATCTATCGGCGTTTGTACAAAAATCTAAGCAAATTGACGTTTCAACGTGCCGTTTAACAGTTGAAGTTCCAATTATAAAAATCTTCCGATAGACCGTTTTGATGTTGAACGACGCACATATACGTACGTGCACACGTTACAGGTTACATCACGAAACTAGTTTAACGTTCAAAAGAACCGTTGAGATATAGGTGTTTAATATTGCGTCAGATGTTGAAGAGATCGTAAACGTGTGAACAGAGCTTAAACGATCAAGATAAAGCTGAATAAGATGTCGCGTTCTTTAAAAATCGTTACGCTGCCGAACATTTTAACAAATACATTTCAAAGCTTAGCAATTTCCACTCCGATCTATTCTAGTTTATTAAAAATTTATAGGGCTACGAGATAAGGTTGAAGAATAATATATCTGGCTACAAGCGAAACGGAGTGGCAATTTGCAAGAATATTCCGCGAGTGCGCGCGGATTTATCGCGAGACGCGCGAGTGCTGGCCTACACTGCGCTACTAATTCGATGTTCAAACGCATCATTCAAAAAACGCATTCGGTAGCGCATAAGATAGTGCGGGGAGTGTGAACGGGGCCTAAACGGTGGAGCAAACGCGTCGCGTCGGGCGGGCGGACAGGCGGGCAGACAGGCAGACAGACAGAAGCTGGAGCACCTGTCTGTCCCTCCACTCTTCGGTACGGTAAAGAGGGGCCCGGCACTGGATACACACCTCGTGCCGTGGTTCAGTACTCAGTACCTCGTGCACGCTCACGCTGATAAGACCTTATTCTAATCACACGTCACCTGGCATCGATATAGTCGTGCGCGGACTTTTTACGCGATTTCTCACGCTCCATCTGACGCAATTCCTTCGGTCCTTCGGTCCTTCGGTCTTTCGGTCCTTCGATCAACCACGTATTCGCACGCATTTTGTCCTCACTGGTCTCGTCTCTCTTTCGCTCTCTGTCTCTCTTTCTTCCTTCCTCTTTGCCTCGTCCGTTTCGCGTGTATGAAACTACTGACGCAGCTGGTGGCACCTTGATGCAGCGGATCGCGCGACCCGATCCAGGAATTTTCCCGGATCTCCGGATCGGTCGATCGAACACGTCAGCTAGCCCCTAACTCTCTCTTTGCTGCATCGAACGCATACGTAATTACCTTCGCTCGCGCGATTATATCCGCGCGATCCCTCGATAGTCACGTACGATTTGTTCGTATCACGCTGGATACGTGCTCGCTGCTCAGCCACGGGATGTACCGGAGTAACTTGGCCACATCCCGTGTTCCGATATACGATTCGATGCCGGCAAAGATACCGCAAAAGAATCGTGATTCGTCGATTTCCGTACCGATTTGCTTCTCGTGTTGGCAGCTTGAAACCGCGCCAACTGGCTTCCGCGGCGATGGATCGGCAATCGATTCCGTTCCTTGTATCGTTTAGTCCGCTTCCGACGTTCGGCTACTAACGTTGCTGGCGCTCGGTCGCGCGCGTATGCTACCAATCGGCCACGTGTTCTCTCTTACTCGTGCCACGAACAACGTTCGATCGTGGATAGAACGTAGAGTGTGTTTCTAACGATTCGCTTCTTGCCATTTCGTGTTGATGTGACACTGTTAGACGTCACCGAGGAAGGCTGTTGCACTGGATCTGCCGAAGGTCGAATATCGACACCGGACGCGGACAGGAGAAATTAGGTGAACCGCTCGAGACAGACTTTTTGTTTTTCTCGCCGTGCTCGCGTAGAGATCGTGTAAGTTCACGTGTACGGAGAAAAAGAACTTGGTCCGCAGTTCACAACAAGAATTCCGATGTTACGTAACGGAGAAATAGAATGAACGAGCGTTCAACGGGTGACGCTCTTTTTGTGAACTCGATAAACACCACGTGTCGGATCGTTGACATTGAGGAATAGATTTTGTGTGAAGTTTATGATTAAGTTCTACCAGAGAGTACGAGTTCCTCGAATAGGAAAGGCCAGAGAATCGTTTAGTGAAAGCGAGAGCGGCGCTAAGTGTTTGTGAAATCGTGAAACTGCGACACCACGTGTGTGACATCTATTACTTGACTTATGATAGGTGGATCGTAAAATTTACCGTTTTCTTTCTGCTATGACCAGAACGACAAGATTTCTCGACACACTAGTGCGGTTTTCGTAGAAAATCTTGTGATATTGGCCGATATAGGGAGGGCATTACGCTTCCTCTTCAATGCAATTTGTTGGATTAATGGCAACTTGTACGTTCTATATGAAATTGGTAAGCAACGAAACTATTGCTGTTTGTATATCCTATCGTTTCTTCTAATCTCTCTCGTAGATATTAATACTTTTATATCTTACGATCTCTCTTTTATATCGCGATAGGACTAGAAAATAAATAAGATCGATCGAACGTTTTCAAAAATACGTATTTTCAAACTTTTATGACCTATAAAATACTCGTATACTTACAAAAATATGGGATTTTAACTGTGAAATGAAAGAGAACTTTCTAGAATATTTGTTATCGTACTCGTATCTAAATACATAGTTTGCTTTGTAGTAGATAAATTTTACCTCTATTACGATACACGACAATTTATAATTACGAGAATATCAATACTCGGTATATTATAGTTGTTTATTTATTTCGCCTTGGCATACTTTTTAGCGTTTCGTTCAATACGGCAAAGCAACAAAAAAGTAAGCGATTGCAAGACGAATATACACATACAAAGTCTACTACGCAACATGGCGCTTTATGAAATAAGTACTTTACGCCGCTACATTTCTATGCTCCGTGTGATCTATCTCGACCGTTACGTTCGACTGGGATTGATTTAAATATCTACACATTTAGTAGATCGCGACAATCGTAGAAAAAATCTGTCGAAATTGCGCGATAAATATTTAAGATGTAAAGAAAAAAGAATTATCGTGAAAAAATGTTTGCGTTGCGTTAATAGACGTTTACAGGTGAATATTTAAAGGTAGAAAATTGCTAGCTGGAATTTGAAAATAATTACAAAAATGAACTATGACGAACGTATTTGATAAAACGTTGAATGGTGTAAATCCTATAAATAGTACGATATTAGTTACATCTCGCACGCAGCCTTTTTAAATACGTAAAAGATTCATAATTCAGAAACAGAGCATATAATGCAGTAACGTAAAATCAAATGAAAATACTATGGTTGATGCAATTAAATATACATATCACAAATATCGTAAAGCTTCTTTGTAATTTTAGAATCAATAAATTTAGTTATAATATGCCAAGTTATATAATAAATAAGTTGTACATTATGCAAGGCGTGTGTTTCATCTAAATACCACCCAAAATATCTCTGTTTTAATTAACATATTATTTCATAAAAATACTTCCTACAGAATTTACATATTTTTGCATAGTTTAGCATACGGGAATAATACTCTTATTCTGCCGGAAAGAATTAATTAAACGAATCGATCGAAACTTTGTCTTTTTCGACGAAATAGTACATTCTATTCGTCTACGGTAGCTATTTTGACCATAATAGGTATATAGACGCAATACATAGCTATACATACATAAATATATCCTACAAGATCGGCAAAGGTCGTATGTAAAAACAAAATTTTTTCCGCAAAATTTGATGTTGCTACAAAGTGATATTCTATTCAGTGTTCGATCTTTTTAAATATATAAATGCAATATATGGAAACTCTAAAAGTCGGCCTTAACGATAGATATCAAATATAAAATATTCGGAACGAGATAGTATCGCATAGAACGACATTGTAAACTGTGATACGTATGTAGAAACGGATAACGAAAGACCAACGCAACGGTTGGAAAACAATTTAAACAATGTCTAGTGAGTGGAGAGCGAGCTAACTGTTTCCCCCTTTTTTAAATGGCGCGGCGGCAGCGCTGCGTCCTTAAGACTTTAAGACTTAACGAAAAAGAATGCATGAAAGTGTATCATGGCAGCTCTGCTGCTGGCACAAGACGCATTTATTAATGTTAATGACCGTGCAGCTAAACTCGTACAATGCATAATAATCATACGATTCCCACCTCAATTTGCTTCTAAACAAAACACTGCACGGCGAGGTTCACTTACACATAGCCGATTTAAGATTTAATGACCATGATCATCTCTCAGGAATCTTTGATCGCAATCGCCGTGGGAAGAGGCCATTATTCCTTGGCGCGGTCGCTATTAATTAGTAACTAATTACCCCGCATAAGAATACACGAGTTAACCGCACAAATGGACTGCCAATTTTTTTTTTTTTTTTTTTTTTTCAAGCTACGGATCAACCCCTGGATCGAAAGGTATAATGAACTTGCAAGCACGTTTTCGTAGAACCACGGTCGCTTCCTTGTGAAAGTCAATTGTTTCGGTGTAAAGTTCGCAATGAATAATGACTTCATTGTTTTACGTTGCATACCGTGCGCAACGAGGAGCAGGTCGACTAACTTGCATACTTTTTTTTACCTGATATACCGTAGATATAATTGGAAGTCGTTGCGTTGAAATTGTGTAATTTCCAGAACTGTACATATACATATGTTACATATGGAGTATCATTGACTGATAAGAATTGGAATTTTAAGTAATATAAGCGTAAAGATAATGTTTAAGCTTTAGTCGTGATACATATGTTACTGAATATTGAAAATGCGATAACGGCACAATTATTATAATATATTTGCTTAACAGATCCATTTAGTATAGATCCATTAGTGGTAAATACTATATTAGGTTTTGGCCATTATTGGATTTTATCAGTTAAAAGCATATCATTATCTGTGAAATATTTGTCCCCTAAATCACACAAGTATAAAATTCTTTGCACGAAAGGTCTGTTTCACAGTTATGCATAAATTGTCTTATGTGTACAGTGCCTTCGTTAATCGCTTTTTAACAACATAATTTACAACAGTATTACTGTCTAACATTAAACTAGAACGCAAACAGCTTTATATATTTGCTACATCGTTAAGTGTCATCAGTACAATTACTTTTACGTTACGATTAATGATTTTATTGCTTATAACGTAGCATAAACTCGTAAAAATAATGATGGTGATGTTGTTTCGGTAAACTACTACATTTTTCAAAGTACTTGTTTTAAAAGCGAAAGTTATTTTAAGGGGATAATAAAGTAGAAAATTACCTTTTGAATGATGAAACTCGCACTCTATACGAGAAGTAATATTCTACGTTTCAAAATGTTGCTACCCACTCATTTATCATTTGTAGTTACTCTTTCGATGTATTGTACTTTACTACACAAACACAGACGAGACAGTTCAAATAAAGTACTTACGCTGCTTTAGTGGAGCGTAAGTAGATGTAGATAAGTATGAAGGAGCCATGACGAACAAATTTTTTCTAATTACTTTAACTAATGAAATTACGGTAATTTTCAATTATTGTCGCAATTGTGACAATTAAACAAAATAGCTACCAGTTACAGAAATTAATTTACTTCGGTTTTCGCTCTAACAAATACTTTGAAAACAATGATGTGTACCGTTTGTAGACATTTTATTCCAAATTATGTATATATACGTAGTAATTCCGAATCAAAAATACTAAAATTATTTTACGATACACACATTCAATAGACACGTTATTTGCTAGAACCGAATTAATTTTGTCTGCGCGCATTTGATAATTTCTTAATCAAATGAATGTTAGAAGCATCGTACGAATGACATATTCTAACTACAAAATCGAAGTGGCAGATTCGTGTTCACTCTGCTATGTGCTTCGAAGCTCGCTTATTAGTAGACGCGTGCTAACGTATTGTAAATGTAAAAGTAAGGAATTACTATTGGCTGCGAGTTTGAGAGCTGTGTCGAGTTAGGCAAGCGAGTGTACCATGTAATTTTTCGTTGGCGGGAATCGTTCGGATGCAATTCATTCATCGTCGTTCCTGAAGGCAATACACGTCGGACAAGCGAAGGAATCCTAGCGGGGAAAAAGGAAGAAGCACGAGTTTGAACTGAACGCCTGTTTGTTCATGGCGTTAAAATAACGTCGAAAGCTCGATATATTGGTAGTGGTAGTAGTCGATCATTGTATTAGCTCCGTTATCTTATTTCGTGCATTTTGTTGCCTCAACGATAATAAAGAACTTGCACGAACGATGCTTCTTCGTTTATCGTTCTTATTAACAAGTATCTGACGTACCGTTTGACACAGTTTCTCTAAACTTTATCGAGGTATTGAAATTTCTACCTGATTAAACTGGCAATTTGTCTTTGTCGACAAACCTTTAAGCACAGATTAAATATTCTTAATACATTAGAATTTGATTAGAGTGTCTGTAGCTTTAAAACTGATTGTTCCATTTGTATTATAAATTGGAACTTGTAATTAGTTCTTGGTTATGTGTAACGTAAAGTTTATAACAGAATCGCCGTACTTTCATTTTGTCTCTATAACCATTGGAAGGTACACTTTATTTGTTTCCTTGTCATCATTCCTTTCAGTGAAAAATTCTAATTAAATTACACAACAGTATAAACTATAGACGATAGACACGTTGGTACTTACATATCTATTATATTTCAACGATTATTTATTCGCTTATACAGTTTCTGTAATACGATTCTTTTAACGTCTTTCCCAACTTGAAAAATTATTGAAACTAAGAATAAAAAGATGAAAGTGTAAAATTGAAAATAAATTACGCTTTATATATATATATATATATATATACGAGTGCTTCGTCATTTCTATTTGACTGATTCTTATTTTTTGTACGAATACTATGATCTGAAAGGATCTAATGCGATTAACATAATCTTTATAATGTATCGACTTTCTCAACCTTTCCTTTTTACAGCTACGACAAATAGTCTTATGTTTAATGCATTTCAATATGATTGCACGGTTCGCAGTCATATACATATATGTAATAGGTATCTGTATTTCGCGAGGCGGAATCGTCAATTCATTATAGTTGTACTAGACGAATGTTCTATCCCATTTTGATCAATTAAACAAATTGCAGTTAATTAAACCACTTATGTAACCCAATTGAGTAACTATCGATACAAAAATAGATGAAATGTTTCATGTGCTGCATATAAATGCGATCGATAATTGCAATGTAAGAATTAATTAGTCACTATCTTGCAATCTACAATACTATGTGCTCCATTAAAGCGGTTCAAAGAAAGAATAATCACTCGCTTTTCCTCTTTTTCGTAGCGTATTTTCAACGCTGCATAAATTAACTTTAATTAGAATGGCCGAATAGAAATTTAATTGTTTACGAGATAAATTAAAAAGAAAAAATACTTTTCCTAACATTAAAATATCAATATACACTGTCGAAAGCATTGATTAGGAAATATTAGCAATACAAATGTTATTAGAAATTGTTAGTAGAAAATGTAATATCTCTAGAAAGAATAATACGATATACCTCTAAATAGAATGATATTTCTATTTTCTGTTTCTAAAAGAAGTGAACGTTTCTAAACGAAGAACATTAAGTTCTTTTAAATAAGCTTAGAATAAAAATGATTGACAAAAGTAAAATTGTGCAATAAAACTGTTCCTTATTTATCGCTATCGTATATTATTATTAATGTTTATATAATAGTTTGAAGTATACACATAATTATTATTATTACAATTTTAATACAAATATATTAAAACCTTTTACTAGAGGTATCTAAAGCTGATAACAGACAAACATTCATTAACCACCGGCCTGTAATTCGTACCTATGATATTCAATCAGAGATTCCATTTCAACTGGCTGATTTATTGTTCGCTATGAATAGTATTACTGAATAGTATTACTCACTGAATACATTGTATAACTGTAAACAACGGATATAAAATGATGCCTGAAGCTAAAGGCAGAACACAGCATCTTATCATAACAAATGTTCGTGCTTCGGAGTCATTTTGAGCTCAGCCTCACGCCCGTTACACAACTCGATCAATTATATTTGTCCTACAAAACCGGGTTGGAAGTGAGAGTTCTTCTAACGTCGCGTCGTTTCCAGGTACCATAATGGCGTGTCTGAAACACGCGTATTTTTATTTGACCATTACTAGGCGCGAAGGAATGCGCACCTCTGTCGTACAAAACGCGAAAACTTTACGACCAATGGTACCTATATGAATGTCACTGACCTCTTTATTATGTATTATGTTCGTACATTTGTCAAGTTGCCAAGCGTGCATGCTAAAACTGGGCAGAGTGATCATAATTGTGTGGAAGAAAGGTGGTTCTAATATTGTCTGTCCACGCATAGGATACCTTGTTACATCTATACATTTACATTTACTGCATATTTGTTTCTTTTCGAAGAAAGGAAAGGAATAGAGCAAAACGAAGAAGGCACGTAGGCAATTATAAGCACGAGTACGAACGTTCGTGTCTTATGCTCTTAGTAACCTAATGTTTCATACATTATCGAATAATGTATTCTTTACACGTTCGAAGTGATTCGATACGCGTCAAAACTGAGATGCAACGAAAACTTTGAAGAACTATTTTTGAAAATTTTATTTTCAGTAAAATGAAAGTTCCCGGTTATCTGCTAGTTATAGTTTGTTAATATGACTATCGATTAAAATTAACCATTCTAAGACTGTGATTTTGTTATGTATTTTGTCAAATATTTTTTACCTTAATATTACATATGTACATAATGTATTGGAAAGATTTGCATTAGGTTAGTGTATGCGAAATATCCGAAAATTGAGTTTGGTGGTTCTATATGATTCGTTAAATCAAGTCATATTGTTAATTATCGATCTCATCAAAAAATAAATTTTCTACAAATTACATGTTGAATATTAAAAGGGAGATTTAATAAAAGCGTTACTAAAACCTCGTTACTGACTATCATAAATAATCAGAATGTTCGCAAGATTGTCTTATAGAAATTTAAATTTCAAAAACACGATATGAAAGTTGCTGAAGACACATCTAAATTTATCATTGCTACAAGTGGAGAGATGGCCTCCATTCCAACGTAAACCTAACATTGTAGCGGACATACATTATTTAAAAAGTGGTAGTAAAGCGTTTGAGTAAATCAAACAGTCGAAAACTTAGTTTGAAAAAATACGCGATTTAATAGTATGTCGAATTATCATCTTACAATTGTGAATTATTTGTCAGATAAAAGAAAAAAAAAAAAAAAATAGAGAGATTCAAATATGTACCTGCATGGTATCCCTTATGATAACGATAATGATAATAGTATTGGGTTGATGAACGTGAAATGTCATTTTTTCAAACGAGACAGTTCCTTCTAAATAATATTCAAACATTTTATGCTCCAACATAAATAACTATAGAGCGAAAAATAAGAGCGCGAGATTAAAGTTTCTCGCAAAATTGCTTTAATCGAGCAATTTGATGATGGAAATTAAACGAAAACGACGTAACGCATGTAAAATTCATATCTTTCAAAGTACGGTACTATACGTAAAATTGAAGGAATCGTTATCGTTTTACAGATGAAAGAGTATGCTTTCTAATAATTTCCGATCGTACCTGTGGTCCTTTATTAACAAGCTGCTCCAACATGGCTGGCTAACATTCCAATTTTTCGAACGTTCGAAATGCGAGGACAGTTACTAACGGTAGACTAACTTGGACTTTCATTCATAAAACGGCACTCGCGGACGCAACATTACTCTCGATCAGATTGGAAACCAGTTCTAGGCACGCCCGTTTCAAAGTAATTCTTCATTACTTTTACCGCGTTTAATGTACAACTTCCTTGCGCTGGAATATCTATTACGTCAAACTATATTTCAAGGTTCATTTCCTTGCATTCAACCCTCGTTCAACGTCCACGCCCTAAGGTGAATCAGGAATCAGGGTTGCTGCGTAGTCAGGTTATTCAAATAATTTCACGCTGACGACGATTCGATGCGTTCCATTGGTCCCGATGATAAATGTCTCGACGTTATAAATCGTTCGAGATGCCAAATTAATTTCACCCTCGTCACTGATGAGGTATAAGTCGTCGGAAGCTTGAAAGTGTACAATCGTCAGACGGTCGTAGGAACAGCTGTAACGTCGAAACTACGTATTTGAATTTTTGCATATATTTGTAACTTTTGATAAATGAAATACACCTACACATACGTATATTATATCGAATCGTTAAAAATAATACGGTATCCATAACAAGTAGAAAGTTTCTGGATGAAATACGTATTATTAATAGGATTAGAGAATGATTCGACAGTACGTATAGTACAGTACGATAGACTGTCGTATAAAGAAGTACATACATTCACCAGTAAACATACAGTATAGAAAGTATTTGTACACTGCTTGAAACTTCTTTTTAATTTTTTTTTCAATTTGAGAAGGACTCAAATTTCTTTCTTTCATCCGCTGTTCAGTACTTTTTAGCGATTGATCCGACCACGAAGATTTATCTGATTTATTCGTATAGAGCAGGGTAGTTCTATGTTAAAATTATTGATAAGAATCGCGGTAATTATCGCGTTAAAGCACAAAGTTACGTTTTAAAGAGTGTGGACAAAAATATAAGGAGAGAGAGAGAGACGTATACCCGTATCATCGTAATGTGAACAACTTTGAAGAATTCTTTTCTTCAGACAAATCAATTTATATTCAGCACCCTTTACACGATGCGTCTCCTTGAGCACGCGGCAATCTTGTGGGAGGTATACATCGATTATCTCGATTGCACCCTTAGCGAATTGACTAAAGCGAGGACTCGGATCTCGAAAAATACAATAATCCGGAAAACGAACAAAGGCGTTTTGATATCGAAACGACGTATAATAATATACTATGTAATTCATTTAATCGTAAATAATTATAGAAGCAACGGGGAATAAATTCGATCCTTGAAGCTGTATCGTCAGCTAAGGTGTTGAGCAGTCCACGAACCGTATACTTAAACTTTATTGTCTGTATAATTTAACGTTGGAGCACGGCCATCGAGCGCTATTATATCTATACATTGGAACCATTTTAGTGGTATTGCGAAGGAGTATCGGAATTTCGACCGATCTATTCCTTTTACAATCGATTCTATTTACATACTTATGATTTCTTCTCGATACAAACCGATCGTCGCGTCGCGTCGAACGTTATACTTCCGAGTAGCCGGTTCTCGGTTTCGAAATCCACGGATTAAGATTTTGAAAAGTTTCAGGATCTTTAAGTGTATCGCGCATGTATAATACATGTCGTGCAGGAAATAAAGATAATCCTAAAATTGGAATTTTACTCACACAGGATCAATCATTTATTTCTTATTATTAGGTTAAATGTTCGTTGCGCGAACAGCTTAACAGCTTATTTGCGAGAAGAAGATATGATATAGAATATAGATTCTATATTTTATATTATACAGACTTGTGATTCAAATAGTCGTATCTTATCCTATTATGGTTGTATTCGAATACAAGGAATTTCGAAATCAAGAGACTCGACTAAACGAGAACAGACTTAGATGCTTGAAAGAATATTTCGAGCCATCCGTAGAAACAACAGATTTATCATAGTGAAGTAGTTTTAGATTGCGTGAATTCGGGTAGGTGAATCTGAACAAGGCTCATGGGAATTTTGATCGTGCCAACTTCCCTAACAAACCTGTCGATCGAGGAGAATAAAAAGTAGCTAAAAGTAGCTGCGTTACGTGTCTTATTCGTTAGAGCGTGACTCTTTAAGAAAAATTTCGATTCGTTATCTCGCGGTTTTCCGCGTACCTTCGTTAAAGTGTCGTTAATACACAGGTCCCGTAGGCGTGTAAACACGCGGCACAGTATAAAAGCGCATGTAAATGATTTATCTTGATCCTCGCCCACGCTTTTAACTCCGACCTCCAGAATTATCCCGCGGTACGTTTCATTCGTTCCTCTTATCCTTTTTATTTTAACTGCTTCTCGTTCTTCTATTTTCCCTTTTATCTTCATTCGTGCGCATTATTCTTCGGTCACAGCGACGATGCATTGTACGAAATGAGAGAGGTATTTTTGTCCTTGGTCGAGGAGCAACCGAGAGATATTAGATAAGCAAATTCTTTCCGCGTGCAACAACACACAAAGTTAAACCATGAATTGTTGTTGCCGCACGGGGAATCCCTTTCAGCTTGCTCGTTTGCTCTTCTTAAATCACGCTGCGTCGTAAATAGCTTTCAATTGTCTCCGTAATAAAGTTCTTCTTCGTGCTAGTGTGCGAAACCGGCCGCAATTATTTCACCGCGCGTGAATTCCAGGGGTATTTAGGTTATCCGGTTATCCTTACTTTGGCAAGTTACTCACGAAAATGTTTCAATACTCGTAGAATCGTCTTACGAATATGTCACTATACGCGTTGCTATATAAAGCGTAATAAAAACTTGTTCGATAAGAAATTGTCTTCAATTTCGAAACATTAGATTTTAATTGAAGAGGGTAGAATACTTGACAGGTGAATCTTCTATTTATCTATTACATCACACCGTATAGAAAAAGGGACCAATAAAGGTGAAAAGTAGCCAACGATGGCTCATTTTCGTGCGACTCTCTGCAATTTTGTCATACGTATGTGCGATATATACGTACGCTTTACCTGCATCTTCGTGAGATTCAGTAGCCAAGGCTGACAGCATGTATCGGCAGACTCTTCTCGCTGTCTTTGACCTTAATTCAATACCAAGAGGTGGCGAGGCCAAAGACCTTGCCATTGAATTTGGCTGTAATCGAAGTTGACGTCACCGAGTACCCGTCTCGGTAAGGAGCAACGATGTAAATGACTTTCACGAATATTGCCTGCGACATTTTGTTACGGCGAGCGCCTTACGCGCGGCCAAGTCGACCGGTGACTGAACATTTCGCGGTCCCGGCCTCTTCCCCTCGTGCGCTTCATGTCCTGTTGGCGAATAAACGTGATTACGTTTGTGTCCCTCCCATGGAGAAGATATCGGCTTCGGCGGACCATGAACGAACTCGTCCGGGTCCGCCTCGATGGAAACCGACCAAAGGCATCATTCCCGTGAAAGGATCATCGTTGACTCATCCCGATTAACGATCTCCTTGCGCCTGGTTAGAATAATTTGAAAAGTTACACTCTCGACGGTGGGCCGATTCGAACCGATCGGACGAGAAAAATGGAGAAAGTGTCGTCGATTTTTGGTCCCGAGCGAATACGTGCATCGAAAGCGAAGATTTGTTACGTTTCGGTGCTGAACGGGAGCGCCGTCTTCTTCTCTCGAGATACGTATATTTGCTGAAACGGTCGGTGGATCTTATTTTTCATACATCGTTTCAGGACTTGATTTTTTATTTTAATTTCAAGTAAAATTTTCCAAAGTTTGGATTGTAAATTTTCATCGAAGATAGCGCAGAATAATTAGATACTGACCCATTGTGCGATCTATGTATCTATGATATTTTCCTAGATAATTGGTTTTTTTCAACTTTTCTTCGCATATCACACGTGTATTACACGCGTATTAACGAAAAATTTACTAAGATTGTGTAATCGAAAATAACGAAAAGCAGTCAAAATTCCATGCGTGATGAAATTTTACATTTTAATAGCTGTCATGCAAATTTCCTGTTTCTCGTTCTCACGTTTATTAATTAAATATTTTCAAATCGTCCAATATTTATTGATATAGCTGTCAGGTACTCTTGAATAATTTATTACCGTCTGTTATACAAACACGAATTATCGTATTTTACAGGCGTTAAAGACAAAGAGACAGTTTAGTTGGTGCAGTTAGATAGGTGTTTTCTTTACGAGTTACCTGGACGTCTCTGCGATGAACTATATCTTATTGCCCAGCGCCAACGCGATTTACAGCGAGCCATTTTCATTGTAATAGTGATAGAGCAAACAGCGCGATGATATAATGCGCAATACAAGACTGCTAGGTGGCATAAGTCACGGAACAATAGACTTTGTATTTATCCTCCTCAAGTATACTGTGGAATAGCGTGTAATAAGTATAGCGTAGAATTTATGTTTTGCATCGCGATGTCAACGCAATCAACAAATTTCATGCTTATTACCTGCGACAGTTTACGTATTGTACGATGCAATAAAAATTTACGATACTTGATTGGAAGATGAGTTCACATTCATTAGCACAGTAAGACCTTTCTCATGGGATACAACGTATCAAATGTTTTTCAAGACGACTTTTGGTGCATTTATGAGTTAGAAAAATGTCTTTTTTTAACGATTTAAAAGCGATTTATCGTATGACGAGAGTGTATGACCTGAATTCTATATAATCCTTCTACATACGAATTTATTCCATATCGAGGTTAAAGTTTCTGATTTAACTAAGAGTTGCGAGATCGATCGAGTTAGGTAGATTTCCCGATTTTGGAGAATTTTCTAGATTAGAAGTTTTCGAAATATAGAATAGAAAATTGATATTTTTTATATGCTTTTATAAGCGAAGGGTACGAAAAACCTGGATAGCTTTAAGAGTTTTAGAAAAATAGAAATTTCTTAGAGTACAATTCCGTATTTCTATTTAGAATTTTCTTGTAAAAATATCGTCAAATATCGGGACACCCAGTACGTTAAAGCATCTTTTATTTTTTATTCCGATGTTCCTTTCACGCAGTGTCTTATAACGGTTCTTGAATATTTGGGTACGTCCTTTCAGGAGGTAATATTCATTTTATCATTAACACAATAGCGATTAAAGAATATCGTAATTGTTTCTTGTAACTATACATAATATATATACGTATACCTACGTTGTGTAAAACGTATTAAAATACATTTTTACAACTGAAACACGATGTTCAGACACGATAATCGTTGAAAGTTTTACTCGTCTGTCTACTTATGTTTAATCGATTTATTAATTAAGAACGATTTTATAATTGTCATTGCGCTTACTTGTACTTGGCTATTACGTACATGAACATGCTATTATGGACACGCAAATTTAAGTATGATAAATATTCAAGATATCGCGAGACATAACGCATGCCTTTCAATTAAGTTTTATTAGGAACAGGAGGCAAAGCTCTATTCTGTTACTTATATTTCGAGATTTGGGTGTGGTCAATCTCATATAATCGCGTTGTTTTTGTAAAGGCTGCCATTGATCGGTAACCTATTCCTCGTAGTACGGGCTATTGTGTCGAGTTTTCGACTGCGCCCTGGTCAAAGTAGTCATGTACGCTGATTGTAATCTTCTTACATCGTGATTTAAGTGCTATGAGAAGCAGATGAACGAGCAGGCGACGCGACGTCGTTAGTTTATTCTCTTCCAGTTTCGTCGCCTTTGTCGCTGGCCAAAGTCGGGTTTAGGTCGACTAAGAGAAAGCTCTTCGTGTCATGTCGCCAATCTTTTGATGCTTAGCTTTATGATAATACGCGCATTTACTACGTGTCGGTGCACTCAATTTCAATATCGGATTTTCTGAATGACAACGATTTAATATTTCAAGATCGAGTTAATTCCGAATTGTCGTGTGCTGCATATGTATATACATCATACACATGTAGCTGATCCGAGAGGCGAGGAAAAAGAAGCAACGACATTTCTAAAACAGCTTTGTACTCGTTGTGGGTATCTACGGACTACACAGCAGATAGAAATATTCCGTGAACGTTTGGTTGCGTACGGCGCGCTACATTAATGCGAGGGATTAGCATGACAACGATGCTGATATTTCTACGTACATCGAGTGCATCGATGTTAAAGGACCAACGGAAAATTTATATCAGTGGCAAACTGCCCGTAGGTTAATTTTAGTCGCTGCATGCGTTTCTTCCGCGTATTAAAAGCGAACGTCTATTTATTCGGCCAATTTACGGGGTTACGATAATTAAAGAACGATGTGGCCTCTGTTCGAGATGGCAATTTAGACGTAGAGACGCTTTAAACGGAATCTTCGAGATATTAAAAAAAAAAAAAAAAAAAAAAAAAAAAAAAAGAGAGAAAAATCGAGGAGTTTTTATGAAACGATAGGAATTTTTAGCGTAATTTGGCTAGAGTTACTGAAGCACGATAAACTAGAGGAAGCTGTTGAAAAAATTTGATAGATGCTAGACCATCGATTTCGTTATTAAATGTTATGCAACCTTTGCTACTGTCTACTAGAGTCTAGACAGTAGCCGAGACGACAATTGAAGTGTTTAAAATAGCTGAGTGCTTATTTATCTATGCTTGTCTATACAACCATAACTATACACTACCATTCGTATTTACCAGATGAGGTTATTAAACTTATACAGAGTTGTAGGAACTGACATGAATCGATTATTCTGCTGTAGGTACCATTTAGTAGTCAGTGGCTAGGCTATAAGAGTTCGATCTTTCAATACCTTTCACCACAACGTTCATCTTCTCTTAGATACTAAAGTTTAATTATTTGTAGTTTAAATGCCAAAAACCTGTAAGTTCTAAAACATCCTCTTATTATAAAACGTTACCTACCTTGAGAAACACGTACAGAAATATTGCGTAACAGATATTTATATAGCAAAGACATTTACGAAATAAAATAACGTTGCAAAGTAGTTTTATATGAAAATGGGGATAATTATATGAGAAGTAACGATAAAACAGTATAAATAGAAGATACAATTTGCCGAGTAACATATTAGGTATTTCTTATCAAGTTGTCCTGTTCTCATTAAATGTAAATGAGTACCATCAATTGATACTATAACCTATTGTTAATTTCATCCAGAATACCATTACATTTTCCTTTAAAACTAATTCGTGTCATTATAGTTTAATTGTAAGATTAATCATTGGAAGAGATTAAAGGTTAAAAATTGATATATTATGAGACATACGAGCATTGAAGATTTCCTTATAAGAACGAATTGGGAAAAAAACACACTTTCCAACGTTGAAAAGAATTATAAAAGAACGTTGCTTTTGCCTCATTATTCTACGATGTATACGTTAAATTGGCTGAAAAATGCGTCGAATACGTTATAATTTGCGGTCCCTTTTCATATGCCGTTCATAACAAACCAGTTGAGTGTAAGTAAAAGCTCCGACCTTGCGCACATACGCGCACGTTAATGTCGGTTTTCACGGGAGCCTCGTGATCACATTAGTTACGGAAGAAAAATTTGTCGGTGTAAACTGTTTAATTGTAAGAGTCTATTTTGAACATTTTCACGCGAAGCTCTACGAAGATTTGTAGTAACTTCTAGTAAAAAGGAGTGTTCGTTGGAAACGTTGAATCAGACATCTTCAGTTTTTCCACGCGAAGAAGACCACATGACCAGAAAGAGAAAGGGAAGAAGAAAGAAACGGACGAAGAGAAAGAGAAAGAGATAAAGTTATTCTTAAATGTTAACGCCACTTGTTTCCAAAAGAAACGAACAAGTTCTTCTCGTTCTGGATTGTTTCAACACGAATGGTAACAAAAGTAGCGTACAGCCGATTAAGAATAGAAAGATTTCCAGTTTAATCATTGAAATTTCGTCTAGCTTCTAAATTGATCTGTCCCGTTGGAATAACGAACAACGATACGGCAAGTCGCGACGATATATGTAACTCTTTACGGTGTTGCGTTACAGCTTTAAGATTTATATAACAGCTAGTGTATCTACGAAGGTGACTGACCTATTTACCATTACTTGTACCTGTGTTATCTGCGGTAACCGGTGGGCCTGTATGAGTGATTTTTTTCGGACAACTTGTCTAGGATGACATAGGCACAGGTGTAATTCGCGCCAACTTGGCGACACGGCCAATGAGTGACAAAAATGACGAGACATGGTTCCTAGATAAGGTCGTTTTTTTCAAGAAAGTCTTCCCTTATTTTAACGTATCGATGACAAGGTAGCGCTCCTGCGTATAAATTTATCGAAGAAAAATACGTTGCATTCGTACCAGTTAATAAATTTGGAAGATAATCAATTTTTAATAGGTACGTCATTGATTAAGAAAGCAGTAAAACGCCCACGTACTTACACGAGTGACTGTTTTATCGGTTATCGATTGTGAAAGTTTGAAACTAATACTCTATCTTTAATCATGAGTCACGCACGTAGTAATTATCAGTTCGATATTTGATATCTTAAAATTCTACTTGCCCAGTAGTTTATTACTACTCCGACTGTAGTTTATTCCAACTCGTAAGCATGTCGTTTGATATTCGTGAAATTGTTTCTAACCCTTTGGGTACTTTACGGTTCTACATCGAAATAGCCACGATATTCCATTTCGTCCAACCCTATTTAGCTTTTAAACGTAGAATATACCGTTTTGCGTTTTAATTGAATTTAACAGAGATACGTATTCGATGTGCTATTGATTAGGAAAATATGAAAATTCAATTTACGAATAGCTATTGAATATATCTCTTATTAAGTTGGAAGAAACGCTGCTCAAACTGCATAGGATCAAGTAAGAAATAAAGATGAAGTAAATTTCTATTAGATATTAAGTAATGGTTATCGTCAGACTTTACTTTTAAATCTCGTTTGCTTTTGATAAAACTTTTGATTCCTTAGCTAGTTGTTTTAATTTCTAACGACACTAGAGTGAGAATAAACGGTATGCGTTTCTCAATTCGAATGACGCGTCATTTTATTTCATTTCCGCAAGGTAATTCAAGTGGTCAGCTTTTCAGCTTTCTATCTGCACTGTGTATGTAGATTATTAAGACGAATGCGCTCGCTCCGTGCCGTTTCTAAACTAAAATGATAGATGATTCTTTTTCACTTCACCATGTCGTTGATCGTACGTTTCTACGAATTCTTTCGTTACAAAAC
Source organism: Bombus hortorum (assembly GCA_905332935.1). Taxonomy (NCBI): domain Eukaryota; kingdom Metazoa; phylum Arthropoda; class Insecta; order Hymenoptera; family Apidae; genus Bombus; species Bombus hortorum. Next base: position 1,040,316 of record HG995198.1, read on the forward strand.
CTAAAATACACAGTATACACATATTTGTCTAACCTTCTCGAAGATCGGACAAATGTGTTCGTAAATCCCGCAGACTGTAGTGCTTACCGTTCTGTATTTGGAACACCTCGTTTCGCTCTAATTTCTCGTTTTGTAGGATACGCGATTAACGTTTCGTTTTTACAGCCGATGAATTTTAAAGGATGACGTTAGTTATCACTGAGAGAGGCTCGAGGTTAAAAATACATGCATACAATGTAAAGTCATAGAAGTGCGAGGTCTAGAGCCACTTAAGAACACTCTGATGCATCCGTCCGTCTGAATAGATCTCGACAAGAATCTTGATCTCCAGCCTCTGTTCACACTGCGTGAAAGTCTCGAGTGGTTTCGGTACGAGAAAAGCATAGGTACAATGATGGATGGGATATTTTTTTCGTGGATAGGATCGAGAAAAGTAGGATTACATTCTTCCAAGTATCTAATTGCCAGTCGTAATTACGTGCAACCGCGTTCGTCGTTAGATATGCAAGTACATCAACTCAGTTCCTCAATTTTGCTGAAACGGAAGGTGCCCTTATCGGGCTGTTCAACGTAATTTCCGAATAAATTACCAATTTCGTGATTATGGATCGTAAAATTGCATTAAAAGCTACGGTATTACGGTTGCTATGAACAAAGCGACGCGCGAGTGTCGTACGACGAATCGTTGAAAAACGTTAACCAAAAGATACTGCACGGACGTTTTACCCATCGAATATATCGCTATATTTGCCAAAGATATACTTTGTCGGACGGTTACGTTTATATATGTCGAAGCTACAAATACACTGCGCAATCAGATCAGGGATACATACACTCGTAATTCGTGTAAATGAGCACGGTCAACATACACACGTAGTATATATGAATAAATATGATCAAGATCGTGCGTCAAAGTTCATTTTATTCGGGATAAAAATGTGATATTTGGCGGATAGGTAGTGTACGCTTTATATCGTAAGCAAAAAAGAAATTGCAAATCGTGTTTAAGAAGGACGAAATAAACGTATAGTCTTACCTTTCAGCTTCTAAAACGTTAATATCAAGTCGATCGAGTCATTAGTGGATACAAATTGCACATACAATTTTTCACAAATGTGGATTTTGAATTCTACATTCGCAGAAGATACGGTTCATTATCATTTGCGAGATAAAATGAAGAAAAGACGAACTTCAGAGTGCATTCATTTTCTTTTAATTTCTGTAAGGTATTAATCGAGTAATTTTTTTAAATTCTTGGAATATTTTTCTACTTGAATGTTTTACTCATATTACTACTAGTAATTACTTTAACTAGTCTTTCTAAGAACTGCAATTTCATAGATGATAGAAATAAATAGGAATGTTATAAGGGCAATCATGCTTTAACGAATCTCATTCATACTCATAGAATTGATAGACTATGAGTCCAAAGTTTCAAGCTGAGAAAAAATTTAATTGAACGCTACATTAATAACGATAGGTATAACATTAATATAAACATTTTCCTGTTAGAGAATTCGTTGTCATACTTGAATTACGTACAGAGTGACACTAGCACGCAACTATCTCTGTTAACCAATCGATCGTCATCAACCGGTTCGAATTGCCGCTCTAAGATCTGATAGGGTTAAATTACTCATTAAATAAAGCAGCGCAAGTTTTTCTCCTGATAAAATAACGCGTGAGAATCGTTTCTCTCTCTCTCTCTCTCTCTCTAATAGCGAACATTTGTAAAAGCGTCACTCATTAAACACGATTTATATCTTGGCTTATATACTATCCAACAAATACATTCTATATTTTTATAACTTTGAACTTTTTTTCGAAATATCTTCAAAGTTTGTAGTTGAAAGATATTTAAAAGTAGCTGCTTTCATGCGTCATACGTCATAAGTGTATATGTGTCAATGTAACTTTAAAACAATAAGTACATAGTGATCTTTATTGTTACCAAGGTATCGCTTACCCGATCGATAACTTGAAACGCATCTATCGTTTGTCAATATTTTTCATAATATCGATCGCTGCTTCCATAACAGCGTATCGGAAATGTACTTTTCGTTATCGTTGATATTAATTCAGTGGTTTTGCCCAATTATTTCTGAGAAGCGAGCACGCACGTATCCTTGTTTCTCTGTATTCGTTCTCGTAGCATCGAATTTTTGTAGTCCTGCGACAATACCACTAAATGCGTAACACGAAATTTAACATACTAGAACCTAGTTAATTAGTACGTAAATGATAAATACGATAAATACGAGTACAGTGGTGTGCAAATGCAAATATGTTTTTTAGTCACTGTAGAAAAAGATCTTTACACGAAGATTAGTTATTCCGACGATGAACGAAGATCATGCATGGTCGAAAACTATATACATATTTAGTAGCAAAATCAAATAAGAAAGCAATTTTCCTAACATCGAACACTGGAATTCTCGTAGAAAACAAAAAGATGTGACTTATCGTACTCTGTTTGTCTTCGTTTAGACTTTTATACAAATTTACACAAACACTTTTTCTTCAGAGTCGATAATCAAGATACGTCACGTATCAATCAAGATCACAGGGGTTCGTAATACTTTCGCGTATGATCAATTCGTAACGCAGGAAAAATGCGATTTCCCCGTTTAGGCGTAGCGCGGGAACTTTAATGAATTTTAATCAGCTTTTTCTCTATGGGAAAAATAACATCCGATCGGGCGAAAAACTACTTTGCCCTACAATCGGTGCATTCACTACGATGAAAGGACTATTCACTCGATTCCTCGCAAAGCAAAACATTTCGCAGTGAAGTTTTATTAACACGACGCGACGCGATGCGCATGAACGGAATAAGAATATGCTTATTTAGTGTCGTGTTTCAAACCCCTAACTTCCAGTGCAGTGCACGCGCGAAAAACGAGCAATCTCCTCTTTATAGTGACCTTGATGAATTGGCGAGCATCGTCGAAACTAATATCGAGCGTCTTGAAAATCCTGTTTGCTGGGCTTGCAAATCATCAGCGATACTGCTTCTGGCAGGCAATTTCGTATAAATGTACCGACCATGTACTTCATTTACAGAGTAATCCGAACATTTTCATGTCACATATGAATACTTACTTTAAACGCACGACATTAAACGCTAATTTACTAATATATTAAGTCCGGATTAATTTTCTCAAATAAATACGATAATAAGACCATTGTACATTGTGATTTTAATTTTGAAAATTGGCATTGACGATGTTATACTTATGCGCGTTTCTCGATAGTGTCGTCTTTATATTAATGGCCTCGAAAATCTATCGCGTGTACTATTCTACAAGATGATGCGTTATACATGTTTGCAATTAATTTTTTTGCATCGAAATACCTTTTTCGTGAAGTGATGTCGACGATCGTAATTTACAATGTATAATAGATACATAGTTTAGTCACATAGCTCGATAATACGCTAACTATTTGTTGCAATTTTTATTGATAATCGTTCAGGATTTTCGATTATGTATGTTTGTTGTTGGATTAGAAGAAAATACGTAGTATAACGAGGAAGTAAAATGAATTCAGAAGTCAAGGTCAATTCTGCGGCGGATTTTCGTCACAGATCCCCACCGACCCAAAGGCTTGGTATACTCCATCGACAAAACATTTCTTTACACTCTGTACACTGTACACGTACGTGTGTATATATATATATATATACACCTTGATAGATTACTCATTTTGAAAGTAATAAGTTAATTCAAGGCAAACCAACTTAGTAAATTAATTGCAAGAATTTGCAAATATAGCAATAGTAGTAATTACGATTATCGTTATTAACGTTAAAGTTAATAATTTAATAACATATTACGACAAATACATTTGCTTTCAATTATTTCCTTAAAAGTCTGTAAGTATCGGCTTTACGTGTAGTGATTAATTGCTACGCCTATTAATAATCCTTTCTGTATGTCGCGTCGGCAATTTTTTGTCGTACTTGAAATCTGAAACGGAGGTCTCGATACGACCTTGCTAAGATGCCAATCGAAAGTCGAAAGCATTTCGTTCCCTTTAACACGCGGATCAAGTGTGCACTCTACGTATTTACTTGGCTGGCCACCTTTTTCACAGTAATGCCGTGGAATAACACCCATGTCATCACTTTCGCGGCATTTTTTACTATTTTTTTCACGGCGATGATTATACATTGACAGCCGGTGCCCGAATATCGTTACGACTTTAGGTAGGTAGACCGCTCACTTGATCTACTGATTCTTATTCCAAACGGGTTCTCTAATACGCTCGCCGCGTTTCTAATTTGCGTAAAATCGTCGTTGTAATTTATGACTCACGTTCAGCGATGAATCTACCGAAAGCTTTCGAGTTTAATTCGACTATAAAACGAAGAACGTAAAAAAAAAAAGGCAAAGAAAAAATTAAGCTTCGAGGGACTAGAATAGCATCAACGACGCTTTTTAAACTTCATAAAGTTGTCGGATATATATGAAAGAAGAGACAGCGACGAGAAAGTGTCGAGCAAATTCTTGAAATTCCGTTCCATAATCGAAGTATGCGTTTGATGGAATTTGCGAATGTAAATTGTCCAGAAATGAAAATACGCGTGAAATATAGCGTCAACGATTCTGTCGTATTTTCCTCAAATATTAAAAACTTCTGTGATTTGAAAATCACGCAAAGAAAATAACAGGATTAAGGCTAATTCGCAAACAAATTTACAATAAGATATTAGGTCGATCTAGGCTTACCCAATAAATGTTTCTCGTAAGTTTGCTAACCTCTGTCTCAGCTATCTGTTTGCTAATTATCAGCAATTCACGCTATGATATCGTCGAACTGCGCACGCAGTGGAGCGAGGCGAAAGTCAATGTTTCGCACAGTGGTACGGTTAGAAATTATTTTTTTTTTTTTTTTTTTTTTAGCATATATGTATAATCTCGATTGGATTTTGTAACGTAACAGCGATGTAAATCGAATCGTTATACTTCTGTAATGCGTATAAGATACACGTTATGATACGCGTATCACAATGTAAAAATATCATGTGTGTCTGTGGACATTGAATTGTTTCTGTTATACGAGATTTTTCCGACACGTTGGGAAAACCTCGATAAACTTTTTCCCCAAAGCACTAACGACTAGGCATCGCTTAACTTAATAGATGGTATATTTTGCGTTTTTCATCGGGGCTATTGGAACACGATTGTGAGCAATGTTTGCCGACTAATGAACTACATTATTTCATTCTTCTGTTTGCAGGCATCGGCAGGGAATGTTAACACGGTGTAAGAAGAAGAGGAAGAAGAAGCAGGCATTCAGGAAAATTTATTTCAATGCGGAACACACGAACCAGTACTGCTTGTGAGTACAACTCGATAAGTAGCAAAAAATTCTTGATTAATACTTAAGTTGACGCGTTGCAATTCTCAGCGTAAGAATGAAAAAAAAAAATTTAATTAGATCATCGACGTCGTTGAATTTTAGTTTTGCGTGTAAATTTTAATTCGCGAAAATATTTCAACGTTTGTGGAAGGTCAGTTTAAAATAAACGAACAAAATCGGTAACCAGAGAGCGGGACATTAGCGACGAATAATCGCGCGCGTATTTATACGAACTCGTTACGAAGTTATATATGGCATTTGAAACGAGGATAACGTCTACGACCGTTTTGAAGAAATCAAGACTGCTATTGCTTCTTCGTATTTGTCCAAATAAAGTGAATTAATACTTGGCGAAGCCTGGAAATTATTATGTCAGATAACAAGGGATCGCGGTTTGGATGCAATCGTTTACGAAGCATTCGTAAAGTTGCTGCCTTTTTCTCTGGGTGTTTAATCAATGAGAATGCCTGACGCTGCGCTGGTGTATATTGCGGGAAACGATCAATGAAACAACTTGGCCTGCTTTGATATGTCCGATTAAGTGAAACTGCAGCGCTTCTTACGTAAAGTCGTCTTATTGTTCTTGGAAATAGAAGAGATAAATAACGTTTCGCTTGCGTAATTGACAATACGTGACAATATAATCTTCAGTTCCAATATTTGCAATAGTATATCAAATATTTCATTGACGAATCAAATGTGTTAGAAGGCAAAGGCTCCGTTTAAATATTCCCAACTTCAAATTACATTTCGTGAACTATGTTCGATGCTAATGGATTCGTATACGATTATTCGTTATTTATAAAACGAAAACTGTTGTGGTTTTTACGAGAAATAAAAGTTACAAAATGATTACGAGAGGAATGGACCACGTGTTTAGAAACGATTTGAACGATATTTTTAAAGTATCGAATACTATATCTATATTATATTTATAGAAGAACACGCGCGCAACATTATCATATTTTGTAATAGATAAATTAAAGAAAGGGGCAATAAAGATTTAGAAACCGCAAGGGAGAATATCGGGTTCTTATGTTCTTACGAGCGACGGAATTATTCTTTTGTTTTCCGTGGGTTAGGTAGGATCGTAGAAGTGAATTTTCGATTTGGGACATCGCAAATGTGGTTATGATAATGAGAAGTTGTGAGTTTCGCAAGCTATTCGCGGAACTCTACGTGCCGTCCTTTAACGGCGCGACGACGCGACAATGGATTTGGAAATAGACTTAATACACGATGTTAATCCCTGCTCGTAGCAATAGATACGATATTCTGACAGATTAGTATTTGTATTAGTATTAGTTCCCTTCACAATATTTTACGATTTGTATTCGTTAATATTAATCAAAGTAGCCAAGAGTTATTTATTACTCGACCGTGTCTATCCTATATGGTTATTATCGTCGTTGAATAATCAAATAGTTTTTTGCCAACTAAAGATTATTTTACCTATATTATCGACTTCCTTCTTTGTTTTATCGTAATTACACATTATCTAATTCATTCCTCGAGAAGGAAGACGAATAGGTAATTCTCCAATAGTTTGTTACGTCATTATACGCGAGGCGTGAGGCACCGTTCCCACTACCCTTCATATTTCATCGAAATGAAAAATGTATTTTTCGTTCACCTTCTTCTATCGTAGGTTCTTTTCTTCGAATCGATCGAAGGATCGTTCTCCTTTCGCGTCGCTTCGTAAAGACCAGATACGATCGTCCGGTAACGTTTTGTCGTGGAGAAGAAATTTCCGCGTTCCAGGAAATCAGGAATCCGCGATGCTTGGTGTTGTTCACGCCAACTCGAATAATCTTGTTACAGTAGCTGGACTGGTAACCAATGTCAACCCTTTTTTCTCCGGACGCACGTGCATTGACATGTACCATCTGGTCGCTGGATGTCGCCGTATAGCAATTGAACGTAATGATATTCTGGTACCATCCAAGTTACGTCGCCCTTTCTCCCTCTCAGAGTCTTTGGTCTCGCTCCGCTCCTCCCTGTTACGCTGTCCTTTTCTCCCCAATGATCTTTCTCTCCCCACTTTAGTGGCTGTTAGCCGGCGTTGGCCATTGACCGACCTTCGCAGTTGAACTGTGCCGCGAGAAGATAGGAGTTGCGCCTTTCTCTCGATTCTCTCTTTCTATCTTTCGTCTCCTCTTCTCTCTCTCTCTCTCTCTCTCTCTCTTTTTCTCTCTCTCTCTCTTCTTCATCTGTTGCGTTATGTTACGTTATGTTATGCTGTGTTATATATAACGTTAAACGTGCTATTCGTAAGTGCGTCGGAAAGAGGTTTCTTCCTGGCAGCTCTCTTCGAGATCTAGGATCGATGCTCGGAAAAAATAGTCCTTCGTCCTGCGACTCTCTTGTTAGCCGACTACCCGTTCACGCTGCGCGGCGGCGTGGCGATCATTTCGACGATTACGTTTTAAGATCGTTAGAAAACCGACAGCGCGTACAGGCCATTTAATAGGATTTCTCTGGCCCGTTTCGTTGCGGCGACTTTGGCTGGAAGTGTTTAATAACACGTTTTCCGGTTGGATTTGACGGGATATCTTCTGTCGGATTTGGTTGCCGATGCTCTGCCCACCGAGCGTTCTGCTGGAATTTGATAGATTTCACGGTTAGATATTCCATGGTTTTGATTGGCATATAGAGATTGATGTGAGATTATATAAACGATTTTTCCTTTCGTTTTGTCCGTTTGGAATAATCAGAGGATCATCTGTCTGAAACGACTTCATCGATTAGGTGGCTGTTTGGCAAACTGAAAACTCTATCGTTTATTGGTCGGACAATTTGATCAACCTATAATTATATGAAATGGAGAGAATTGATATAGACACGGATATACGTATATAATTGAAATACAATCTCAATCATACTTTTTTAAACTAGAATAAAGATACGCAAAAAAGATGCGTAAATCATAGAGGACGTAGTTTATTTTGTCCAATTTCTGTTGCAAAATTCTTCCATGATCTATTATCGAAATTTATTAAGGACGTTTAGTTACGTAAACTAGATTGATGGAGGAACTTTGAACGAGTCGAGTTTTTGTCTATCGAGTACCATTCCATTATTACAATTTCTTCCATTCCTATCTCTTAATACAAATCGAGTGTTTTCGATCGCTGCTAACAATAAATATACTCGTCTGCAATCGTATACTATTTAATAGATAATAATCTCACGATAACATGTCCCGATAATGTACCATATAATTGGAAATATTTACAGAAACCTTGAGTCGCCCGATTAGTCCGACTCGCAGCCGCAATAACGTACATCAATCATAGTAATCATATTCATAATCCTCGACATCACGAACGTCCGGATTCTATGGACTTATCAAATGCTATCGCGAGTTCGTTGATGAACCTTCCAAGGGAACATAATCGTTCTATCTCGTCCAGACGTTCCTTCTTTTTTCATCGCATCGGGTACACGTCAAACGAGAATTATAACCAGTATATATTAACACGCGGATAAAAAGCGACTTTGTAGAAGCTAATTAGTGGTTCTCCTTTATAACGAGTGACAAGTTCCTGGTCGGCACGGCGCGGCGTAACGCGACGCGGCAAAGGTGCCATAACACCCGTTATGGCTATGGAAGTCCGCGGTAAAGGCGGCGCGCCGCGCCGCGCCGATTATACATATTTATACGAAACGAAAGCAGCTGAATTCGAATAAAACACAGGAGGCTTCCGCGAGTGCCGCGAGATCGCAAGGTGCGTAAGATCGCGTCGAGTACTCTGGCAATTCTTAAAAATAAGATAAACGTGACCGGTTTGCGAGGCAATCGACGGTAGCTCGTTAATCGTCGGCATGGGTATCGTATTTCTAGCGTAAGTACGTGCCTCCGGTAATGGTCTTTCTTTCCGATCGCAGCTTTGCCTCGTTCCTATGACGCGATCGTCCCCTATCATGCAGGTTTTTGCCGATCCCCGGCAGACACTGCCCCATTTGCAATCACGCGCACATTGCACCGCGATGTCGACATTCTGTCTCGTAAGCCGCTGATATAATTGGCCCGCCAGACAGCGAGGATCTCGCGTGTTACGTCGGCAAATTATCATAATTCGTTGACAAAGAAAAGAATATAAAGAAGGGGAAGACTAGTCTGTGCTCCGTGTGCTTCGTGTGCTTCGTGTTCTCCGAGGCATTCCGTTAGCCGGAAACGCGAGATATTAGTAACTTTTTATAGTTTTTACCGATTCATCGGTCTGAATTTTTCCGTCTTTCGTCCTTCCATCGCTTATTATGCTATATCCTTTTTCCGCCTCAGCGCTATCGGAATGGAAACGTGAATATCGGACATCTATGTTATACGTGGATTATAATTTTCTCTGTGATATAAAGCCGACAATTCAAACAACAGACGAATTGAATTTCTAATCAGAGATCTAAACGATTAGTTTCTGCAAATAATACATTTCACTAACCAATAATTTCTTCCAACGGAAAGTTTCTAATAACCGAGAAAATTCATTTCCTCCGTATCTGTTTCTCTTTTCACGACATTCCATTCGTACTGCATCACAGCTGTTATTTTACTCGCGCAACTGTACACAAAATAGATTTCATCTGTAATCTGTATCCTTGATTCGTCGCATCGTACGTGTCGCCAAGCACGTACTTACGTTAAAACACTTTCATCGGACGAGTAGTAACTAATCGATAAAATTGACGGGCGGAAAGAATTGAAAAGGAAATCGCCAGTTCGCTATCAATGCAATTATACCTATACTACGTAGAATTTCGATGTTATCGGTACGGAGCGCATCAAGGCGGAACGAGATTGTATAGCACGTAATAATAATATCGATTCTGTCCATCTAAGTTCTGATTGCGATGAGTATACAAATATACGATCGTTAATTTAGTGGCTTTTTACTAACCGAGTTGAACGGCATATTTTCCTCCTTCTCTCATTAGATGTCTACATAAATACATATTTGTTCTTGTTGTCGACCTCTACATCGAATCGATTTACCAGCCCCTTATTTTCCGGAATATCTCCTACGACCGATCCTGACGTGGCACGGTTAATAAGAAAATGATACCTGCATGCGTGTGAACGTTGATTCTATCGAATTTGTACATTGATACGTATAGCCACGGATAATGTGGCGGCACACGACAGCAAAATACCACCACTCGACACTAACTAGTGTCGGAAGACGGCAGCGCAGTGGTTAGCGCCTTGGGTTACGAACGTTTGGAACCCGAGTTTCAAAGCCCGGCGACCGGAGTTTCCGATTTTTCTCCCACGGCATCAGAGAAATGAGAAGAAAAATACCGCAGTACCCATCAGCGACACCCGGCGACCCGCAGCAGAACCTTGTCTCGTTCTACACACTAGGAGTAGCGCACTATCACCGCAACTATAGCGGCCGGGCAACTAAGGAGATTACAACAAACGATCGCTACTTACACAACCACCGTATACCTCAAATTGGTGACCCCGATGTGATGTACAGCGAAAAGAGGGGTGTGACCGTGATAGCGCTACCGAGACTTCTATCACCGCGAACCTAAGACTGCGGAACGTGTATAGTCTTAGTCAGTCAAACAACTACTTAGCCGATGTTGGCACTGTTGAATAAGGACGGTAGGCAGGACGGATTCCAGTAGCGGATAAGAATTCCTATTTACCGAGACCTGCAGAGCTGCTATATGACAAATGCACTGTCGGTGAAAATGCCGATGAAGATAATCATCTAATATTATATCTAATAAGCGACGATGAACGAATATGAAGCTATTAAATTACAAATGAGGATGAGATCATTTCGCTCTTATGTGTTTATATAATTTGATTGATTATCTTATTGAGCAACTCGATTATTTGATCGAGCATTCATTAACAGCGACAGATTATTTTGATTAAGCACTAAACTCTACTCGGTTAAAGGTCGGTTACTACAGGTATCTTTTTTGTTCTCCCAAAGGCCGTCCAAAGAACTTGAGAATGTAAAGAAGAAGTACTACAAGAACGTAATAAATATATTTACAGATAGACACATCATACATTGGCTCGCGAGAGAACGCAGAAGGACAGACATTCTCTATTTCACCTAGAATATTTTTTAACGCACAAAATCGTTTAAGAAAGAAGTTGCTGCTGTTGGCGAAGATACCATATGTACTTTGATACTGTCGCTGCAATCATCGCGTCGCGGTGACTGTTGGCGATGCGGTCGTATTATAAACGCCCGTATACGCGTTGAATGCATGCATCGTCACCTAGATTTCATGAAATCTGCATCAGTTTCAAGTTACCTTCGCATTACCGATTCCTCTCAGTTTGTCGCGCGATAGCCACGTTGAAACGCGTGTTTCAAAATGTCTGATGGTTTTCTTCCAACTTCGGTATTGTTATCGATAATAGGAGTTATAATATCGATAATATAATCTAAAAAATAATAATAAAAAAAGTAAATGTACGACAGGATGTGTACGATCGTTTGCCTGGCGTCGAATTGCAGGCCGCGGAGCCTATTCTGTCCTCGAAATACGAAAAGGATGACACCGCAGGATAAACAAAAGACGCGATGCTTTAGGTGACGCCGCGTGCCGCGCCGATCGCGTGCCGCACCGATGGCGTGACTGCGATTTCACTTCAAGATCATCGTCCGAACCGTCAGCAACAGACGAAATGAAAGTCTTCTTTACAAATCAGAAGTGGGATAACGATCGCGCGCCTTTGCAATTCGCAAATGCATAAGAACTCTTTTTATAATAGCGTCATAGCGTGTAGTGCATTGCAGCATTGCAGCATTTTATTATTAAAAGAATTGAGCGATAAAGCGTTCTATTAACATCGTCCCACAAGGCGCCTCACAGACGCAGAGAAGAACGATGTTCGCGAACTCAAACTCGTCGTTGCCCATGGAGTCTCGTCGAATGGACATCGCGAGCACAGAGAAGACAGAAGCCGGTTACGGGTTACGGCACGTGCCGAGGCGGTCCTGCCACTGCGAGTTGGACAGAGGTCAGCGGAGGAACCGTACACCAAGACCCTCGCCACTCGAAAAGATTTGTCGAAAGAGATCGAGTTCAACGGTTCGTGAGTTGGATTTTGGCCAGTAAGCCGAAGTTTTATCAGGTACATATAACGTTGGTTAAAGTAGGTTCGTGGCGATCACGCTATATTCACGGGCGCATATAGTATTACCAGAATTTAATCCGTACTCCTACGAATGGATATATCGTACGTTGTACGTTATCGTTATATATCGTTATGTCTCCTATTTTTGTGAAATATAATTCGAAATATCATTAAATAAAAATTGAAAGAAATCCAGCTTTGATATAGGAGAGATTTGAAAGGGACTTAAAAATTGATCGGGGACACGTGCATTCGTTGCAAGTTGCAAGAATATTTATGACACTTAAATAATTTAACCGCTCGATGGTTTGCAATCATCGAATATACGTATGCTCACGACTACGTGGTGTTGTAGACTTCCATTGGCGTAATCGGATCTCTCGTTTTGATAACTAGCAACTCCCAATTTTTTCTTACTATGCAATCAGAGATGAATACATACAGAGCGAACTAATCAATTTGCAGCGCGGAATAGATAACGAAAATATACACCGATAAGTGATATCGTAACCGTCTTCGTTTAACTACATTGTTGCAAAGAAATTAGTAAGACAATTGTACATATCATGCAAAATTGGCGACCTACTTTCGAGTTTCAACATTGTTTGTAATTATCGGGTACTTAAACTTATCATCTGCAATTTTACATAGAGATTATTTGCAGTAGTTCGTTGTACATATTGGTCTTTCTTACCACAAGAAATATTTTACTCCTTCGTCGTAGATTCTTTTAACAATTTTTAATTTCTATTACACAATGTACGTCGAGTTGTACAATATTAAAAAAACGAGAGCAACGAAAATGTAAGAAGCGTGGAAAACTATGTCGATTATTAGTTGTGAATAATATCCAGTACATAACGATGACGAAGCATATGTATTCGTATCATATTCGTTATGTAAATTCTATTTTGCATTACTAGTTTTGCGTGACTAGTTGTCACGGAATTGGAGGCAATATTTTAATTTTAAAGCATTTTCAAATTTCTATAAATGTGATTTAAAATTAAAATCCTATATTGTTGTTATAATTACTGCATTTTGAAAATAAAAAGAGAAGATCGCGCTGAAACATACGTGGTCGATCGATCGATTAATCAAACTTCGATTTCTTCCTTGTAAATCGATCTTACAAACTACTGCAAGCTACTTACTTTACTTAATATCATACTTTCGTATATCATAAAATGCCAGAAAAACGAAAAAAGCAGAAAAAATTAAAAAAATGTGTACTATAGATGTATTAACCAAGAAAGCTCTATTAACCCAATCGATAGTCACGTAATTAACGTTTACCTAAGTAGCACAATTTGAAAAATTCATTTGACGTGAAAGAGAAAAAGAGAAACGGCGAAACGGTAGAATTTAAAATTTGGCGCGTCGACTATAGAGATCGATCGGCACTGCTACGGGCGCGTGATACGATGATTGTTCATTTGACGCACGAAAGTTCATTGGATTTCATTAAAAAATCAAGGCTGATTAGTGTTAATTGAATACGAACACCGTTCGCGCGCACCGTGGTCAGAGCACGTGTCTCTCAACGAAGGAAGTTGAATGCCGACTGTGAGAAGTGTGAAGCGAGAAGCACGACGCGACGCGGCTCTCTCCCGAGTCCGTAAGTCGTGTTTATGACTCGTGTTTTCCTTTCTCCACTGCACGGTAGGCTGTCGTTACGTCTTTCTCCCTCTACGACGTCGCGATGTCGTCGGTGAGTAAGCGAGCGCCATCGTAATTTGTTCGAATTGCACGTACGCCAAGTTCCGCACACGAGATTCCTGCGGTCACAAGCCCGTTTTGCTAGATTCGAGCTTTGACTTTAAAATGTCCATAACTTTCGGTGGTACACTGCCGGTTAAACCATAACTGCCGACCATTACCGACTAAAATATAGGTCTGCTTTCCTTAGTTGACACGTTCACTGCTACGATGGTCATTGATGCCTGGCGTTCCTAAATATCTTAGAATAATTCGAATAAGATGAATAGCAGTGACTGAACAATGTCGAATAACATAAATAACTAGATAACATTACGAAACGAAAAACGCGCTATCTATTGCTATTTGTCGTTATATAATATTTTACAACAAGTATTTATATTTCGTATGACAATGAACGTGTTAACTTGCTAAGTCAGGCAAACGAGTTAACTCATGCTTTTAAATATGCATCTTAAATATAAATAGCATTAACATAAACTGTAATATAAGTAAGCATAAAAACATAAACGTAGTGTATACACATAACCGAGCAACAAATTAAACGCGCACATAATGAGTTAAATGAATAACAATTCATAATTTGGACATGAAGCTAATATTATAATTTAAGACAAAACGAAGAACAGAAGTGAAAGCTAGAAAAAAGGGCGTAGTAGCATCGGTAGTAGCGACTTTGCTACTATCTATGCTTATCTGCCCATATGCTACTGCTACTGCTGCTGTTACTGCTACTGCTACTGTTACTGCTGCTACTGCTACTGCTGCTACTGCTGCTGCTGCTGCAATAAAATATCCTATTTATCTTGTTATAAATTTGTTACGACACTACGAAAATACTAGAAAAATAATAAATAAAGGAAAAGCACGAGTATTTCAATAAATGTATTTATTGGAAACACACAGTGTATAAATACGTATATGTATAAATATGTGACACAAATGTGTAGAGTTATTATTAGAATTATCGTTTGTGTACTACTATATGTGTATACACATATGTATATATATATATACAAGTACATATTCAAACGAAGTATAGTATACTTATACAATATATATAATATTATTATAAATAAATCTTACATATACGAATCACGTAATTGTTTCAATTTTGTATACTTTTAAGATTTGAGATATTTTGGAACGTATTTATGTAACACAATAAAATACAAGTCACACACGTGTATGGGAACAGCTCCAGACAGTGGATAGTTCACTATACTGCAGAGTAATATGGGTTGCCAGTTACAGGGCACAAGTATTTTAAGCGCATTTCATCTTTAAAAACTTAATTAATTACATTAAGTTTATACGAATTTCTATCTTTAGTCATAGAAAATAGTTTCTTTTTTTTTGTAAATAAATCCTCCAGAACGTATTTATCATCTATTTTTTATTGAAATGTCTTTATTTCTATTAGAAATTTTATTTACTGCTAGTGTTCATACTGAAAATCGATGATATATAATTTATCGAAAAAGAACGACGAGTAAATTATACAAAATTTTCCATCTTTGATACTTATTTTACAAAAAAATTGTTATGAACAATTGAAGAAATGAAAGAAATTTATTCCATGACAGGATAACGTTAGAGTTATGTATAAAAATAAGAAAGTAAATACACATACGGCTATATGTTAAAGAGTATTATTATTAATATAGAGTATTAAGAGTATAATAATCATTCGAGCATATTAGTAGGAAAAATTTTCATCTTTGAAAAATGTTCAGAATTACCATTAGTGTAGACGTAACATTTATATGTCTGTAATTAGCTTTGAGGAATGCGCTGTCCTGGTATATATACTAATGCCAATTTTTCCGAGGAACATTTTACGATAGAGATTGCGCTGCTGCTGTTAGCCTTTCGTGGTGATTTCAATTAAGGCCTGCGAGTTATTGCATTGTGCAAGCACAGTAGCTGCGTGCTTTATAGTTTATATAGCGAGCCAGGAAGGCAAGATTACACACGGAGGACAGAGAGTTCGCGAGGTAGTTACTGACTGATTGTTACTTGTAGACTGGTGCTAATGAGCGCCTCGCCTGATTACGTTTGAATTAATGTTCGGCAATCGCTTGTTTTCACGCACAGTGGTATCTTAGCGAGAATTAACTTTCATTTGGGTGACATTGCCGCGCACGAAACGCATACTTTTGATATTTTTCTTGCGCGTTGTCGCAATATTGCCTCGCTCGTGCCGCAATTCACGATCTCATTAATATTTCCTCGAAACCGTTTGATACGTGCCTTAGAATGTCGACCATTTTTCCAATCGCAAATATTCAAGTTGATAGAAAAAAAAATCTCTGTTTCCGAGCAATTAGATTGTAAAAAACAAACTCTTTTGCAAGTTTCCAGTTAAGTCTCATACAATTATCATTAATTATTTTATTTGAATTCGTATGCAGTCAGAATTGAAAAATTGTACAATTCCAATGTTTCGGTCGGAAATATTGCAATTTCTCGAAAATTATTACGACGAGTCTCGACGATGCGTTTATCGAACGAATCAAATGTTTCTCCAAGATTTCGTTTTATTAAGAATTTCTTACGACTTTTCCTCTTCTATCTCGATTTACGTAATCCGTGTTTCCATAGGGCACGTAAGTAGACTGTGGACGATTACGTTAAGGTAAACTTAGCATGGTTGGCGTCGTCGTATGGTTACGATAGAAATGGAGCACGAAGACTAACCTTATAAACGTCAGATTATGTTACTTTGGTCCCGCTGTATCTAGCGTACAAATAATTTTAAATTATACATCAACGTTATTAATCTTATCGAAATATTTTCGTTTCACCATGTGAAATGCTTTCGTTCCTTCGCTTGAAAACAATAGACGCTACGTACACGCTTTCATTGGCTTTACGGATATGTTTGTATTGTATTGGAACGCAACATCAATTTGACATTGCATTTTTTGTAATAAATCGTATTAAAATTATGAACATTATAAAATGATAATAAAATTAAAGTAAGCACCGATACATCGAACAAAAAATAGTAAATGTATTTAAACTTCATTGCGAATTGGATTATTTCATACAACTCAATTATAATAATTAAGAAAATGATTTTCTCTTTGAATACAGCCAAGCAGTTACTAATAACCTTCGAATTAAATTACTTGCGCATATTCCTCTTCCAATATTCCTTAATATCTTCTTGTGGAACTGGCATCTTTACGCGAAACAGCAATAATTTCGGATAGATAAACGAACAGAAACGATTATTTCTAAGAACAGGTTTTCAATCTTCGAGTTTCATTCGATCGGAAATGATTGGAGGTATTCGTCGACGTTTTTCCTGGTTGCGAGGAAAGTACAAAGTTTTTACAAACGTACGTTAAATTGGTCCAAAATGACACCGAATAAATTAACACGATATCGTTCAAAGAGATTTCGCTGATTACAGATCCAACGTATGTACAGATTGTAGATCATTCGTACGGATGGTGGATACGATTGATATGATAGATTATGCGAAAACGCAGCTTCTGCAATCGAAAGCAGCGGTTATATGGTAACCAACCGTTAAGGCATAATCGAGAAGCCGCGGCTAGGTGGTTCGTGCAAATATACATATGTATGTCGTTTAATATCGGACCGGTTTTCCCTTCCTTCATCCGTGTGTGTCGTCGGTGGATAAATATCGAGTCGACTTTCTTCGAAGAAGGTGCAATGACTATTTCCAGGCTGTATTCGAATTAATTGAAGCGCATACCAGATGAATAGATGCTACTAAAGAGATCTATAGCGAGAAATTAACCACGCTTCGTCCGCAGCTAGAATAAAGCACGTAGACAATCGTAGCGAGTACCATCGCGAAAATTATACCTCTCGAATCTAGACGAACGGAATCCACTTACCCAGTAACAGTCCGCTTCCGCGCACGGATCGAATCTTCGAACGTGCCATTGCAGAAAAGGCTTTCTTAGAAATCGTGCTTCGATGTGTACAGGAAATTTTGTATCCGTCGAAGCTTCTTCATATACCTAATTATTACGATGATCGAGCCGATCTCAGACTGAAACTCTTCCGCGTGCAAAGGAATGTGGACAGTTTACTTCTGCATCAGTTTCTATCCAAGTTTTGACAATAAGATTTTTGTATTTAGCTATTATTCAGCTTCTAGAATACGGAAACGCATTATTTGTCGAAAGTTTGCTATCGAGTTACGCGTTCCACTGAATCGTTAAATTCGGTATAGATACAACTGGAAGAATGGTTTCAAACTTTAGTTGGGAGGTTTGTATAACTTGAAATGTTGTAAATATCTCGGGTATACAGAATTTGTTAATTTAATTTTGGGAATTTATGATCTTTCTCTCTTGAATCAAGTTTTGTATTTAAAAACGGGGAACTCTGTTCGACTATGTTCTTAAACGGAGCATCCGAGATGATATTTCTGACTGAATTAATCGTTTCACTTTGCAGACACGTCGTTGCATCTTCTTCGAACGAAGAATCACTCGCTGCGATTCGTTTCGTTCGTTTAGAAACCGTATTTTGACACTTAACGCAACTAAACGTAATTTAAAAGCTTACCTATCGAATGAAATTACATTTGAAACGGATCACAACTGACCTTTAACCTTTTCGCTATCGGCGTTTAAGGAAAAGGTCGGTATTCTACAGCCCAGGTTTCAAATTTTCAAGACGTTACATACTATGACACGTGTTTTTACATATATAATGATAATAAATGACAAGTACTTAGATAATTCAAGCGGCTTTTAAAATGCGTCGTATAAATATGTATGCGAGCTTGTGGAAAGCAACTACGTAATGTGCCATATACGTGTGACGCGTTGCAACCGAAGGGATAAAAATTACATCAATATTTCATTAATCTCATCTCGTATAATTTTCAGCGAAATTTGGTATTTGATTATTTGATTCTACGAGTGTTTGATTTTACTCGGAATTTGTTTTGCTTTTGAGCGAGTACCACGAGTCGCGCAAGTATTCGTACGTTCGCGATTTTTAAATTGTTACGATTACTATCAATATACTTGGACAATATTTTGTAGGACGTGTACCAATAGGCGATAGAAATAAATATATTTCTCAACTAATTGTAAAAGGTAATTTCGAAATAATGCGTATTGCTCGAAAATTTCCCTAAGCGGCCAGTTCTCATATAGCGCAGTAATTAAGCTTTCGATCGATATATCTTTTACCGAGAAATAATAATTTATCACGATATGGGTAGAAATTTTAAGAAATCGTGGCTGGCAAATTTAATGTCCGTTAGATTGGATAATACGTTTGAATCGGTCTGGCAGACTTTGAACCAGCCTTTTTCGTATATTCTGGTTCTATGGAATTCCGTCCTGTGGAATTGGAAAGTTATTTACGACTAATTGAATAGTCACAAAGTAGGAAAAATGTCAATGTAGCCGACAGTGTCCAAAACTATGCGGCAGGTTTTCAAGCAGATCCAATCAGCATATCGAATTATCGAAGTGTACCTACTTCCTCGCGCGCACGCTAACGTGTGGGCTT
Organism: Bombus hortorum; assembly: GCA_905332935.1. NCBI lineage: Eukaryota > Metazoa > Arthropoda > Insecta > Hymenoptera > Apidae > Bombus > Bombus hortorum. Next base: position 1,060,024 of record HG995198.1, read on the forward strand.
AGCTCGATACACCTACGTAATAGCGGAGCCACGATACTTATCGTACTCACGTGCACCTCATCCAAGCGCCTTAAGTGCACCTTGTAAATATTTAAATGAGTAAATAGCGAGTGTGCGTTTATGCTACGTGTGCTGTACACGAACAACAGATCAGCCAACGCTAGTGGCCCTTTTGTCGTCCTGTTCCGGGACGACAAAATGCATCGTAACTCATTCTTATCATGCGAATAACACATTTATACGCATATACCTGGTACGTACATAGTCGGGTTAGTAACTCGAGCAATAAGTAGCGATTGTAATCGCTGGTGTGTAAGCGAATTTTATCCCTTCTCATTGTCTGGTAAATATCCTAAGACGTTTGAATAATTGAAATCGAAAAAACCCGTGCACGTTTCGGAATACTTTTTGCAAGAAACTCTCAAGTCGATCTTAAACCAAGTTTCTTTTATTTATTTATTTATTCAATTTTACGATTAGTAAGATAGAGAGTTTCGAATGAGCGGAAACTGCAAGCTTTATAGCTGCGTAAAAATAAGGGAAATTAATGAAGGTAATAATGGAGTACTAATTATAAAACAAGTATTTCAAGCGGTCGAAAATGGTCAAATCGTCGATAAAATCCTTCATTTAAAATGGAACTGTCTATTTCGAGCCTTCGATGTTCCACGTTATCGTGTTAAAATCTTGTCAGCCGCATTGAAATCGAGCATGTATCGATTTTGCTGATGTCATATTAAATTATAACGTCTCTTTAACTAATTATCGATCTGTAGGAATTCCTTAAGCGGTTCTTATCGGTCTAGCGCGAAACCGGTAGGACAATTTTATGCAGAGAACAGAGGAATCTCCAGGTTGTTGCATCGCCAGATATTGTAGCGTAATATCTTATTTCATGAAAATTACTTTGAGAACATACACGTAGTTCGCTTCGCGGCTACTTTACTCGGAAAATTATCGATACCAGCTTTCATCGTGGAGAAAGCCTTCGTACGAAGCCACACGGTGGAAGAAAGAATCTGTGATTATGGTACGATCGACGTACATACATTAACATCCTTTTGCTTTTCGTAATGTCGTAATATCGCTACTTATAATTTCTTTCTTCGACCGTTATATCTCGATGAATCTGCACGATAAAGTTTAATCAAATCGTTACTTTCGCGTTCTACTTACACGACTGCGCGTTTCATCTTCCAGAATTACTAGCTACTGTACAGTGATTTGCATCAACATAAACTTTATTCATTTACTTATAAAATACTTTATAATGCACACGACAATTGACCTAATCCATTTCGTAATAGCTGGAGTGGAAATAAGCTGTCGTGTATAGGTAATTCGTTGAATTGTTATAGCGGTGAAACTGCTGCAGCAATAGCAACGAGAATGTGTTTATAAGATGTAAATCTCTTCATTTTACTGGGTGTTAATAATATAGTCGCTTCTTACAAATATACGTAATAAAATATTACAAGCTTCATTATACACAAGTACGTACCTATAATATTTCCTTATTAAGTCTTTTCTAAAACATTTGTTTTCACTATGTACGTACATATATGTGTTTTCTATAATATCTTACGCGTTTTTTGGAAAATCGTTCTTCCGAATTACATTTCATTTTACGACTCGTATTACAAATTTACGACAATGTTTCTTGAAGAAAATAATTGCACGTTATTTCGCATCCGCTTGAAACTGAATTATTTCTACAATGGCGAAGCTTTCTTCGAGACAGATCTATGTTTATAGATCCATTTTTCGTTTTCTTTCAATTTTATAAAAATGCAACTGAATCTAAAGGAAAGGAGAGTATATCGATAGACCACGCGAACCAAGTCGTGGACGGAAGCTTCTTAATTGAAGATTATAGGGGAAAGACACGATAACTGACATTTCCTATTTTTTCCAGGCGAGTAATTTTAAAATTGGAACTGCGCTGTTAATCAGTTCGATTCGAACGAAATTCTCTTTCTCTTAGATCTTGGCATCACCTATCACTTTGGGTATTCCGAAAATATCGATTGTCACAACGTTAGTTAGATCCTTGGCTGTTTACAAGCTTCTATTATCAAGACTTTTACTTTTAAACCTAGGAATTTGTTTGCTCCTTCAACTATATCGCATTAAAGCGTCGTCCTCTAGCTCTGAATCGGAGTAAAAAATTAACAAGACGATAAACGAAAACTTATCGTCGTTATACCGCATTCGCGGTGGAACGTTTGCCAAAACGAAAACATGGCAGGCGTTTACACTTGTGAAATCGTTATACGAAAGAGATCGCAAGGTGTGTTTTCTCGTTTAAGAACGTCAATAAATTGGTGATATCGAGCCTCCGGATCTACACGGTGTTGCCGTGAATACGTATGCAAACGCGTACCCGAAAGAATCTACGAAAAAGGAATCTACGACTCTCGAATTTCGCTGCCAGATCTGTTGGTTGCACCCACCACTTCCGGCGAGGCGCGAAACGGAGCCTGCACAAATCCTTCTGTTTTTACTTCTTTTTCATCAACTACACGTCGCGTCGTACGTCGTACTGTCCGGCGATGTTCGCCATCGATCTTTGGGCCACGTTTCAGATTTCAGTGTCGGGTTTTACGGCTCGTGAGGACGTTTAAAGCTGCATAGGATCGCTGACTTTTCGATCCTTCCAGAAAGATCAAAGAATTCAAACTTGGACGCAAGGCAGAAGAGTCGTATATTCCTCTCCTGTCAACGAATGGTCGCCATGTGGCACCGACGATTACTGATTTTCATATATACATCAATGTACGCACGAACATGTAAACTTTTTCTTTTGTAATTTGATAAATGTCGGGGGGAAGATTTTTTTGGAGGAAATAGTATTTTCAGTATGTTTGTTTTCTTTTACCGAAATATCAATTATTCATAGTCCTTTCAGGGAGTTTCTGCCGAATTGGACCGAGGAATACGTTTTTCTTTTTAGAGAAGTAACGTCTACGGTACGTCTGTGCTTGTTTCTGTTTTTATTTTTTCTTCTTTCTTATCGAAATGTCGATTATTCGCAGTAGTTTCAGAGATCTTCTCTTAAACTGAACGATTCGTATAATTATCAACTACGTGCAGTTTATGGCTATATTCACGACATCAAATTGTATAACTATAGCTTATGGTCGGTCGAAGATGGAAGAGATAGCTGGAAAAATGTAGTAAATTGCTTCCTGAGATAGAAATCTCAAAAGTCAAGATTGTAGCAAAATGCTGGTTGAGAATCGCGACTGCGTAATTCTATGATGCGAAACGTTGATAAAAGTCAGTGAGTATCATATAGTATCCATTTATTATTATTAAAATGTAGTACAAAAAGTTAGTGTAAAAATAGTACATAAAACATATCACTAGCTGTAATAGCATGTTATTATGTTAAGTACATTTACATAGTTTTAGCTAATACAAATATTGTTCTTGGTCCATTTCAGACGATTTTAACATTTTCCTCTTTCAATCCTTCTCGTTTCCTAACATAATATATTTTCTTTCGCGTATTATAAGTGACTATCGTCTAAAGAATGAGAAAATTAAAGAATTATTATCGAGCTTAAAAGAACGTTGCTCTTAAAATTATCATTTTTAGTAAAATATCTTTACGACAAACTTTCTTTTAAAATCAAATAATCATTCAAACGTCTTTTAGACTCGCTCGATAAGCTGTCACACAAGGGCCAACGATACGTTTACGGAATAACGTTTGCAAACAACCGTTTGAACAAAGAAATTTTCTTGCAGTCGCTTGAAATTACATTGAAATAGATTTAGTTTGAAGCTTTCAGTTTCTAACTAAAAAGCAGTATTTACGCGAAGAATATTACAAAATGTAGAAGCTGCGATCCCAGTTTAGCATTACAAACGGTAGATTTAGGTGATCGGGAGAATCGAAAAATTGCAAAGATTTTTCTTCGGAACGTGAACGTTTCGCGTGACTTCGTCATCAGCTACTCGGTCATTCATCGTGTGTATTGAAGTTACTTCATCGTCAGCCGAGGATGCTTCGAATAACGTTGAAACATGGTGATGGTAAAATCGGTGCAATTATTTCACCCCTCATTCTTCCAACACTATTACTCAGAATAATACAACGTAACACGGTAATATATTACGGTTGAAAAATGATTGGACTCCTCGCAAACTTACACATTGTTTTTTAACTGCTTGCACGATGGGGCGCAATAACTTGTATCTTACGACTCACGACATAAAATCCTCTTGTGCATCATTTTTTGAAGCTTATTAAACCCTTTCCGGATCGCGATCACATACTGGTTCCTATCTGATGGTACAAGAGCATCGATATCGGACCACCATAATTCACCATTAGAGGAAGGAACAACACGCGCGTTGAAATACGATGATGCAAAAGGAAGATATTAACGTCAAGGGGAGAAAGAAGCCTCTAACGAGACGCGTATAAGCCGACGGACTGGTGACTGATCGAAATTATTCTTTCGAGGAGGGCGACGGGACGCCAAAAGCGAAAGTGGTCCGAACATTCGTGAGGAACCTGACGTGGATGACCGACCGGGTGGTTACATAACTTATGTGGAGGTGGCAAGACGAAGCTGCGCTGTCCATGCGCGATATATGTGCAGCACGTTGCACCACACCTCAATGGAATAAATTTACATGCACCTTGGCTGAATGAGCCCCGACAAGTTTTGCCCCTGTGAAAGATATACTTTCACGATGCTAACTACCAATACCACCGTGCAAGCCTTATTCTCCTTTCAAATTCAATAAAGTTGCTTAAAATGTGTGCACGCAATTGTTAGAAATTAGCCGGTGTTTATTTATTTTGACCGTACATGATTATGGCTGTATTTGATTATTTAAATTTGAAGCATAGGTCAGCTCGATGAAGGATGTTGGACAACGTGTACCGTTGCGTTGCGCGAACCTCCCAAGCGTCGATCAGATGCGTACAGTATGTAGAGGCTGCGTGAACGTCAAAAGGTTCTCACGTTCATATTGTACGTAAAAATGGGAATATGAACGATCGACATGTTAAATTATACCTCTGTTCTACTCGAATAAAGTCATTGCACCTATAAATTTACAGATTATATTAATTGACTTTTGTATACTTGCATATCTCGTCCAAGATTGTTGCAAAGAGTTTACAAAATTTAAAAGATCGTCTTTAAAATTTAAAAAAAGAAAATTTAAAAAAATAGATAAAAATTTTGCAGATTTTAAATTGTTAGGATAATTGCAATAGTTAGCGAGTACGATTATAAGTCTTAATTTTGCATATTATACGGCGTGTCTATTTTAACTTGAAAGTAAATAGTTTGATGCATTAGTAAGCTAAGAAAGTTATTCTGTCGTCAAATAAAAGATTTATTTTTAAAAACTTCGATGACAATTTTTAATTTCAACAGAAAGCTTCATCAAGCGTTGTAAACTATCGTTACTTGGCTACTAAGAACTATCCAGTCGGACTGGTATATTTTATTTTGGATTTACAGGGGAATTCGAAACCATAATTCGCATCGTCTTGTCTAAATCTCTCGGATTATGTATGGCAAAGACCTAACGCCATTACGAACTAAAACGCATACTTGATTGAGATTATTAAGAAGCTTAACCCATAAAATAATCTATAAGACACGATATTGTCATTAGACTTTGCACAAGCCAACGCGCTCCGAATGCTACGTCATCGTGATTATTATCGAAATCGATATTCAATAGTTCCATTTGTTGGTTAAACGCGAATAACGATAAACGATTTTTCGTATTTTTTCGTATTTTACGTATTTTTCCAAGTTTTCTCTTCGCTCTGTTAGAAATTTTTCTCCTGCTTAAAATTACAAATATGTAAGAAATAAATATCGTTTTATAATGGGACGCGTTACATACATATTATGTATCTATATCGCACAAATAGGGACAGAATTTTTAAAAAATGCAGGAAGCAGTTAGTGTGACAGTTCGTAGAGGACAAATGCGTGGAAAACAGTAGGGGACAAGAGTAGTGTCCGATGCCAGTGGAAATTATGTGCTTTGCTAAGACGATGGTTCGCTCTCTGTGTGAAACGATGGGATCGTAAACTATGCCGTTTACCCTTTCTTTTTTCATGGTAAATAGCATTAATATACAAGATCATAATCTTCATCCGTAGCATTCTTACTCTTCGTTCTGTCAAATTTCTGTATGCAAAATCAAATACTTTATTTTTCTCTCGTAAATAATTTTGTTCTTTGCTCGCTGTTAAATATCTTCTTCTTCGAAGAAAGAAATACCAGCTATAGAAATCACTTGGAAACTATCGTCGTTTAGATTTGTCAATAACAGTTTCACGTATCAGCCAGAACTTTTGAACATCAGTATCAGAACCTTTTATCGAGGAATTTGTCGTTACGTAATAACCTCGTCGTCGCCAGCTATGCTCTTTTTTCTTTTTTTTATTAATTACGATAACCGTAACGAGACTGTATTTAAGCGAAAGCTCGTACGAGATTTTAAAAACTAGAAGACATCGAAAATGAATTTAACGCGCATGATACGTTGGTATCTCGTTGCCGATAATCTGAACCAACACCGAACGAAATATATCTTCGGTACCAAATCATTCCGTAATTCAAACACGCTGCGAAGCTCGATGTTTTCCTTGCTGCAACCTTGGCGACCGGTTGACAACGCATGGCCATCGTGTAAGCGGCATTTTCACGTGCGCAGATTACACGAACACGTGCATCTTCTTTCGCGAAAACATTTTCCTCTGCCCTCGATCGTCCGAACATTACGATGCGTGTCCAGCGTTCGAGAGTCGCAAGATAATCGCGCTAGTATTTCAATCGTCCAAGAATACTTGGCATCCTTTGCAAGGTTATTAGTAGCGTAATTCAAACAGCGCACGAAATAGTTTGAAGAAAACTCGACACGAGTGAACTGTTCTTTCTTTAGCTGCCCAGTACATACAGATCTAACGTCAATAAGTTTCTATCACGCTCGTTTCAATGGTAATGAAAAAAATTCTCGTTGACAAGCGCGTAATCGGTCTGTTTATCCAGAGGACGAGCGTACCACGAGTGTTAACACGAGGGTTAGGCGACGTGGCCTAAGCGCATCGCGTTGGTACTCTAATCAAATAAAGGGATACACGCGACGAATGCGTCGAACGTATTCACAGGGTGTTCCAAAATGGACGATACAGCAGAATACGAAGTTACCTTGTTACAAAAGTATCAAGATCGTTCGAAGCGTAGCTTGTGGAAAAATCGAATTTAAAAAATTGTCTATTACGGAACTCCGTTTAACAAGCGTTGCGCTAAAGTAAGTATCCTTAAATTAAGTACGTTCCTATGATAATAATATCAAGAAACAAATGAAAATTTTTATAACGAGGATAGTGCAGGCTAGCAATATGTACATCTTGTGTATATTACCGATTTAATCGAAAGACTCGTGTAATTTAAAATCGATTACGTTCGTCAAATAGCAAAATTTTATTCAAGGCAGACGTTGCGAGATTTCTAAGCGAGAGTGTACGTGCGCTAGTAACCCTCGATGGCATGCGATCAACGTTATCGATCAAGTGTGTAAGGCGGCTATTTAAAACTTGATTTTCACGCGAACGGTGCTTCAAACTTTGTGTTATTCGATTTATCCTTGTGCGCGCACAATAATTGCATCAAAGAACAGGTCTCGAAGAAGGAAACTTTATTCTTTATTTTTTACTTATTTTACCACGCTGCCCTGATGCACTACTTGCGCTAGGACACCATGTACATACAAACCTAAACCGAGACGTTGTCTAGTCTGGTGGCGGTTTGGTCGCATTTTATGCAGGAAACGTTTTCCTTGTCGCCTCTCGCTCGGCCAGATGTCATTACACTCGTGGCCTAATGTGGATTCCATGGCGTTTAACCCGCTCGTGCGGATTCAATGGGATTAGCTCACTCCGCGGATTACTATTTTTGGAGCGTAAAAGTGCCGACTCGACTCGACTCGACTCGACTCGACTCGACTCGACGCGATGCAACGCGACGCGAGGGAAGAAACTGTGTAAATTGGAAGAAACGCAGGCTCCTTTGCGGAATGTTGCATGTCAATCGGGGATCATGAAAACTTGTCACAAGGGGACGGATGACAAAACAGTCTCACTGGACAGTGGACAAGTGGGCTTTACGAGCTTACCCGCGAGACAGAATGAATCCTTAAGGTTTTTTGTGCGTTGGCTGGTTGAAAATAGAAACGACGTGGTTGTGTCAGATAAACAGTCACGAGGAAGGAATGATTGTATGCGTCGTACTCGGAATTACGTAAGAGAGGGTTGGGATTATATTATACAAGCGAATATTCCGTGTTTTTTCGTCGCGATTTTTCTCTAATTGTCACTAACGATGCGATACGAGGACAAATTGATGACGAAATTAGGATGGGCATTCTGTTCTTAGAATACGAGTAACGCGAGCGTTGGCAAATTTAGATAAAGGAAGAACTCTATGCTAAACTAGATTTAGAGAAACCAATGTCATAAATACCGTTTCACATTTTTACGCTTACTGATATTGCCACAAAGATAAACTAATGGCGATCAGAATTGGTAAATAATTTTTTCTAACGAAAGAGTCGATAAGGAAGCGTGTTACATACGTTTTCAAAGTTGTAGATTATATCCTTTCGTTCTTTTCATTCGTTCATTTATAACGCACGTATTTATACATTTGTACGTTGAGTATTAATTAATAATAATTTCTCTTGTCTTGGTTCTATCATTACGTAGTACGCAATAGATTGATATTCGTTCAATAATCGATAAATGAAATTTCACTTCTTTTATGTAACCTTAATCGTTACGTAACGTAATCTTAATTGATTCCTTTTCTTACTTCCTATTACATTGCTTCTTATATATAAATTGATATTCGTTCAACGACCAATAAACGAAATTTCACTTCTTTTATATAACTTTAATCGTTACGTAATATAATTTTGACTGTCTCTTTCTCTTGCTTCTTATCGTATATAATTACTTTTCTCATGTCGCGAAATTGCTTTCGCGTGACTATTTCATTTTCACGATTTCCTACGCTCCACGATTTCCCATGATTTTCTGATTCTCACATTTTACAGTACCTTGGCTATTTTCGTTAAAATCCAGCATCTTTTTTATTCGTCGTTTATACGTCGAAATATTTGAAATTCCTCGTTTTCTACCTTGTAGGCGAAGCTATGTTATTTATGCAAAATATCGAGTAAATCGTTTTAAGCGAGCCGAGAGAAGTTGCAGAATAAAACGATAAAACTTCAATTCCCATAATATTATCCTCGATTAAGCGATTTAATTTTATAAGCGTCCGTGTAAAAATAATTTTATAAAAATTGGATTTGTTCATCTCGTATTATAATATTTCAGGAAATTGTAAGATATAATGAACGCTCCGATGTCAGAAAAGTAGTTTCCAGTATATTCTATAACGCAATTACGAGTCGAATGGCAGTTTGCGAAGCACGAAGGCGATAAGAGACTGTTCCTCGGCAAATGTCGTTTTTACGGAACGTGTTCCGTACAATGTTGTTCATGGCGCGTGAATCGAGAATTAACGTGTCAGTTAATCGCCGAAATACGCAGTAGCCGGCCATCGACGGCATCACGAGACGCGTTACTACAATTTTGCCGATATTTATGAACAGTACGCTGTTCGTTGGCACCGCGAAACCAACGCTTTAACGAAGCCGAATGGCCGATCTGCGTCATGCAAATGAACGCGGACTAACGTGTAGCGAGATAATGACTATAATAAACGTCGATTCAATCGTGATAAATCTCTGATTGAAGGAGTGGCAATTTGTCCGGAGAGGTTCTCGGCGCTTGAAAATATTCGCCGCGCGATCGATATCAATTCGGTTAGATTCTCGTTAATTTGTTAAATGTTTCGCGCATCCGAGGGAAAACCTTCGGAAATGTCTTTACTCGTGCTCGTTGTCGCGGAAAGCGTGATACGTTGTACGATTATTATAGGTTTCGCGAACGCGTAGGATAATATACGAGGGTGTACCTACTCGTGGTAAATAGGCGTAACTAACCGATAAATAATTTGGATTCGCGCAAACTGATAAATGTTTGCAGGCATTCCTGCTGTTATTTCTTTTCGATAGTGTAAGCGTTTAATCTTATCTAGGAACCAGATGATCAATCTTCTACTTTGTTTTCTACTTTATTTTACGTTAACGCAAACCTTTGACAAGGTCTTCTTTCGAGTTTCTATTTATCAAGAAAAATGATAATAACGAGCCTGTTAAATTAAGGAGAGGAAACACGGAAAAATGATAAAATTTATAACAAAGACGCAACTTCGTATAAAGGAATCTCTTGATCGAATTTTTCCCCAAAAGTAATGATTGCCTCTATTTCCAGTTATAGTTATACCTTATATACCAGGAGTGTCTGTAGCTATACAGTTGTGTGTTATACCGATGTTCAGCGTCGCTAACGTTGCCGCAATAATATTATTGTCATTTAAATAAGGCGTACACAGGTAAGGACACGTTAAATCGATGTTCGCTAATTGCAGTAATCGATGAATGCGAGTACTTGTCCGTAATAAGTATTCATCAAACTGTCATAAATCGTTGATCTGACGTCGCCCCATGTTATCAAGGAATGCTGTTCGGACATTGCGAATAATTGCACCGGATCCGTAACTATGGTGAGCTTTTTGCGCCTATTTCCCTTTGCGAACGCTCGTTTAAAAGTGTAACATTGCCACTGGATTTTTCTTCGATCGAATACTTAAGTGCTACCGCAAAGAAACGGCGGCAGATACGAGTCTACTTAACATATCATTTTTCTATTTTTTTTCATTGTTTCTGCCGTCTGTTCACCCCGCTACGGCTCTTTCTCTATGTTGTAGAACGTTATTTATTGGAGAAACGGAACAACGGAAAATTGCAACTCGTCGGCAATCGGTAATACGTTCTCGATTAAACACAAATGATAGTTCAAATCATTTCCCTTTCGTCCTTTTTGTCCGGCTGGATGGCACGATAAAGTCCGTATTCTTCTCGGATACTCGTTGTTACGGGCCTTGAATTACCCGCGGTATATTACTTAAGTAGCATCGAGAGCGCGTATGCTATGATTTATGTTCGAAAACCATCTTGCTTTGATTCGCGAAAAATAAGAGAAAAGAATCGATTACGCGGCTCTCTGATATTACCGCAGCTAAGCTGCCGCTGATTGCCTTTTAAACAACCTCGAATGCTATGCTGCCGCACTCTTTTCTAAACGGAAGCGGATTAATCCGGGAAGGCTAAAGCGCTGTTAATCTCCTTTTTCACATTTTTCTACGCGTAAACTTTGTAGACAAAAGTAAGGCACACGATACACTGGCTAAAGTTGCCGTAATTCTATCGTGTAACGAACGATAATTACTTTTCTGACAGAAGGAATAACTCGACGATGTACCGCAACCAACGCTCTATGTCATTGAATATATCGATTCAAATATACGTATGCGTTTAATATAACTATATATATATCTATATACGATATTATTACCAGTTATACTATAGTACGAATTCGTCTGTCTCTCGTTATATAAAAGCAGAAAGAGAAAGAAACGGGAAAGTTATTCACAAACAATAGGTTAAAGCGTTGTAAAATCTTTTAATGAGATCTAATTTGAGGTCTCCGACAAAAAGAAGAAAAAGTACAGGCAACAGGCTGTCGAAACTTAATTTAGGTCTCGACAATGTACGCGGTTAAGTCATGCGTAGAGACGTAACTCGACGGGATGATCGTCGATGAGCATGCGTATTCGCCTTTAATATTCTTCGATCGAGCCGCGATAAATTCTCGATCGGAGTAGGCCGCACGCGATCGGTACGAGCTCGCTGCGCCGGTGCTCAATCAGAGTGAGTTGAGACTAATTTAGAAACTGCGATGTATAACGATCGTGCCCGAAGGCGTCGCAAATTCGGCGCAGAGCGGCCCCGGCCCGCGCACCTACGACTCACCAGTGTATCTCCAAATGCATCTACCTTACCTGCGCCGCGCCGGCTCGCCCGCCAATTTAACTCTGCATCAATTTGTCATTTAACTTATTGACCGCCGCGCCAGTACGCCTCCTCCATCCTCCATCCTCCCTTTTCCCTCCTCCCTCCTCCAGTCCTGCATCTAAGATCGGTATTTAAATGGATAAACAGCAGTATTTCGTCTGTAACGATCTACATCGCCGTATATTATACCGCAATATTATAAGATACGGTGACGTGAAGGAGTTTTCGGGGCGGGTAGAGAAGTTTCCTAGTGGTTATTTTGCTCGAGAGGATAGCTGAAATAGATTTTGTACGATAGGATGGCATTAAAGGGTGGAACCGATAGAAGATACTAGGGCGATTAGCAAATAGTAACTTTATTGATTTGCTGCGTGATATATGCGTTCGAATCGAAGTATTTTTAAGAATGCTTGCAAACGCATCGATGCGGACAAAACAATTCGGTTTAAAGAAAGAAAGAAAGAAAGAAAGAAAGATAAAGAGAAAAATACAATTTGCAGTATCGTAATACGCGTAATATCGTTGCTGTAATTTTCTGCACAACACCGAGGCATCGACGTGAACGTATAATTATGTAATTAAACAACGATATGGAGATAGGTAAACGAACGATAAAAACTGACAGAATTTCTCAACGCTATGCAATAAATATCGTAGAGATATGAGAGGCATGGATTGAAAACGAGGCTTATCGTAGATTATACTTAATGTTACGAAAATATAATGTTTTTACGAAATTATATGAAATTGATCGCCATGTTAATCATTATCGATCAATAACGATCGAAAGAATTGATCGCGATGCGATTAGTCGTCTCGACTTAAATCACTGCGATTAAACACCGAACATTGTTCATCTAGAAAGATAAAATATTACAATTTCAGGTTTGTCTACTAAATGCTAAATGACATGGCTTTATGAATGCTATACTGTTAAGTTAGATAACAGTATGACATTTGCATTGAAAATATAAAGAATTTATAACAGCGATTATGGTATTATTAAAATTATGTGTATAAACACAGCGAACAGAAATTAATGCCGACGTCCACGATTCCCAGTCAATACACTGTTCTATTAAACGAATTAACGCGACCGCTATAAATCAAGATATACGTCTGTAAAGCACTATTCGCCATCGTGGTATAATAAATTATATTAATTCATACCGATTCACCAAGTTGATAGCGTTCATAGTTCAGCCGTATAATGCGTTCTTCGAATTGAGATTTATATTCGGATTCTGTGTGCTAGATACGAATAACCGGTACTACTGAAAAATTTGCATAATTACATAGAATCTAATCATCTACATAGAAAAATTCCGATAGTTTTATATTATTCCGTTGCTTTATATAATGCTTTATTAAGGAAGTTGTAAGGGTAAATAGTTAGAGGTATATTCTTCGCGACGATACGTATATCATCGCTGAATCATAAATATCGAATAGAAATAGAAATTATAGAAATTATAGAAATTATAGTATTATATCTTCGTGGTAAATTTGAATTAATTATACCTTTAAAGTAAAACTTCTATAACCCCGATATTAGTAGAATATCTTTATCGTTGGACTACAAATTTTTATACGTTTACGAGAAATACGAGGATACAAAGATTCCCAGAATACATCTACCACTCGTTGTAATATTCGGTAGGTGGATCGAATCTTTGATCAAGTTCTGTCTCTTTGATTATCTACGATCGTCTAAAAGATCATAGTCTGTCCCTATGATAATATCTATTGGTAACGTTAGATTTTTTCGTAGAATCGTACTTTCTCGATCGTTCGAATGTCATCGCTGGTCGATCGGAATGCGATTCGGATCGCTCGGATCACAAACATCGAAGTCGGACGAAAGATCGCTAGCATATTCGACTCAACGAGCGATAAATAACACGCGATGAGAAGAGCAAGAAGGAGAAAAAGAAAGGCAAGATAGCCCGTAACGAAGACGCAACACATCCAGCGAAACTGAGCCAATCGATTATGAGGTGTCCTTGTAGTTCACAATCAGTGGCGCTAGACCGGTACGGCGCGGCGGCGCGGCACGTTAGGGGCGCGTTCTTTTAATGATGTATTAGCGCCGTGTTTTGACACGAAAGAAGCGGCAACTGGTCGAGGTCGCATTCTTCTCCTTCTTTTTCCTTTGTCCTTCCGTCCGGCTTTGAAACCACGCGCGGCCTCTTGTCTTCTGGCTCCCACCGTCGTGTCAGCCCATAGAAACATTTCAGTGAACCACTTAACGCCCTGAAACCCTTAACCTTCGATTAATCAATCTCGACGAAGACCGTTCAGCTGAGATTTTCTGGCTGCTTAAGCGGCCACCAGTTCTTCATTCTGGCATGAATCTTAATTTCAGTATGTTCGACATGGCAACTTTGAAGAATTACTTCATTACGTGCGCCATTAACCGTGATTGTGATATCTCGAGCTCGCGATGAAATTTAGAATTTTCCCTTACTCATACGTTATACGTAATACGTCGTTTTAAAGATATCTTGTATCTACGGGAAGCATACGTTCTTACGGAATTTTCAATTTTAGTCAAAAGTTTATTGTACGCGTTAGAGCGTTTAATTCTTTCGACGCTCCTTTACCGTTTATCTTACCTGAACGATACAACAAGTTCTATCTGGATTGCTTTGTATCGATTAATTTGCTTCGATTTAACTTAGGGTAAATGAGGTAGAAATTGAAGAAAATAAAAATGATGCGAAGCCAGAGAAGGATATCTTACGTATTTTTATATTTTCACTTTATCAAGGATTTCAAAACCCGATTTATTTAGAAAACGGAGGTTTTCCGATACTTTGTGTTATTAAAATATTTCAACGTCCATTTTAAGATACGCAATAAAGTATAACTTTAGCTATCTGTAGTTTTGAATATCAAAGCAACGGTAAGTAATATGTATCCTAGCAGGCACGAATAATAACATATAATTACTTGAAAACGATAATCTACGCTAAATTAAATAGTAAATAATAAAAAAAATTAAATAATAAAAAGTAGATCGACGAATCAACACCGCGTACAGATGTTTCCTTCGTGACTAGCCCGATTATGTATTTCTTGAAATCAAGATAACAAACGACCAATCTTTTGAAACAAGCAACTCTTTATTTCGCAAGTAGCAATAACTCTGCTGAAAGCTGTAAGTGTAACATCGTTCCACGTCGCATCGGGTCGGTAGATTTCCAGCTTAGCTCGTAAAGTAGATCCAAATTCCGTGGCTTCATTAGACACGAGCTGCACAGGTACGTGTAGACTTACGATCCCCGATCCGAGAAATCGGCGTACACGTTTCTTATCTTTGAGCAGCATCGATAGTTCGATGCTGAAAATCAGACTGTGTGTATCTTGTAGAGGTAAGGGAAGGCGTCCTACGGTTTTCAGGCCCAGTCCCCAAAATACCCCGTGATAGAGTTTACGGGTTTCTCGAAGCACACCTAGAGAGCTTGGCAGGGACAATAAACACACAGGGGCATTTACAATGAAAGAGGTCGGATGTGAGGATTTTATTTTCTCCTTTTTCCCTCTCGTCCCTCTCCTCCCCCCTCTTCTGTTCTTTTCCTTATGCCTTAAACTAATACGCCCTCACAGGGATGGGCTTGCCCTCGAACTCGCTATCTTCGCGCGCATTAATCATGCTGAAAGGGTTGCCACGAGAATTGTCCTCCCTCCACGAGGCATTGCCGCGTCCTGCCCGGTTCCAAAACTACGGCTAGCCGGGAACTTGAAACTTCTTTCGTGAATTCTTCCTACTTTTTCTCGTCTCGTCTTTACCGCCAACCGTGTACCGAGCAAGTTACAATCACGTTTTTGTCTGCCGGGTATGCCAGGCCAGGCGTTTTACAATTAGAAAGCACCGTGAAAGAATTTAAAAAGAAATCGTAAAAGAGAAACGCAGGTAAAGCTCGTAGATCGTAACTTTCGTGCACGTATACAACCTCGTGAAAGTTTCGAACATTCGTAGACACCACTTGCGAATTTTTTACCTGTATTACACAAAACATTTTGAAATTTCGTTAAAATTTTTACGAATTTCGTCTGCCAGGATTATACTGGTAACATTTGGAACAAATACATACGTAGAAATTACACGATATTCGGTACATGCATATTTCGCAGAGATCACAAAATTTTTTAAACGATCGATTATCGATTGTGTTAATTAGATTGTTAAAAATTTACAAAAAAACGACAAACGTAACGAAAGATTATTGATTATTGAATATCGATACTGGTTGACACAGCAATCGAGAGACCAGGTGAATATAGAATGTACGACTACTAAATATTTACTCGCTTATCGTCGTAATATTAAAAATATCAATTCTTTGCAGCTTAAAATTTCCAATTAGATAGCAAGGTTTTAGATCGGATGAAACTTCTCGCAAAAAGTTCGTGCTAAGGTTTACGAACGAGGATGTAGATCGATGGAAGATTTGAAATTATGTTAATTTCATCGATGTCGTGAAAATTCATTATTTTACTAATTGGAGCCTATTGTTAAGATCTCCAGATACTTTGTCAATCGTGGATAGTCGTTAAGTGAACTCGTCAGAGAAATTGCTTTTGCTTGTCTTGTTTTTCGTTCCAACCGATCAAGAGAATGGGCTTGTTTCTGAACGCGCTATCTTTGCATACATTAATCACGAGAAAAGGGTTGGCAAGGGAATTGTTCTCTCGCCTGGATCGCGTCAGTCGGCTCTTTTGCTCGCCACCATTTTTTCCTACTCCGAAACTCTATACCCGTCTCAGAATTCCAAATTGAACTGCACTAGAAGTGTCCCGCGTGACGTTTCCAGATTCCCAGATAATGGGATTCCAGAATTCGTAAGACCTTATTTATCCCTGTTTTATCTGAAACATCTGCTTCGAAATAGTTTCCTTTCAAATTGGAAAATAATATCGACTATATATCGATATATATTTTTTAGAAAATAATTGTCGCAGTTGATTATTTTATCTAGATTTAAGAACGGACATCGAGTAAGCTAAAAAAAAGATTTAAATAATACATAATTCGGACAAGACATATTTCTCACTTTGATATTTTTCTTCTACTTTGACCTTTTCTTAGTGTTCGGGAAATTGATCTAGTTTGAAATCCTTCGCAGAAAAATGTTTTTACTTAATCGAAACTGACGAGTTCCGTAAATCTTCGAATAACGATTTTTTTTTCTAGCAAATCTAATCGATGAATTCTACTCTGTCAAGAGTTGCTCTGTAGCAATCGATTACTTGTATTAACGTTTCTATAGCCCTAATACACGCGTATATTGTAATGGTAAAGAGATCTATGAGAAATTTAAATTAAATTTTCCACGAGATTTATAGGGTAAAAGATATCTCTACTTTTTGCTAGATTCCATTCCTTCATCCGTACATACTTGTAAGAAAATTCATTTGCATAGACATCTGCACTTTAATTATGATCCTACTTCAGTAATGGGATAAGAAGACTTAAATGCAAACGCGTTCGCTTTGCAATTATGAATTCAGAATCATAATTTTTACCAGGCTTATCGTGATTTAATCTGATCGGCCGGGTAGATGTTAGCAATTCAGATGGACGAACGTTTCCTGTTTGCATTGTTTGACCGTTTACGACGTACAGGAAAAGTTGTGATCTCTGAACAACGCGCTATAAAGGTGTTTCATTGTGCGTCCTACGTGTTTTACGTCGCGATGCTGTTTACACGATCATCCGTGGACAACGTTATTGAATAGAGGCGAGGCATCGTAAAAAGGCAGGTTGTCGCGCGCCGCGCCGGTTTCTTTTAGTGAAACCCTTGAAAGAGGGTGGCCCCGTGGTCCACAAAAGGGTTCGTGTCTCTGAGAACCTCGAGGCCCCACCACGATCCGAAAACGCCACACAGATCGTGACTCGAAATCAGATATTGTTCAGACCTCCACTTCCTTTATGGCATATGATGGATGAAACTAATCGGTCAACCAGGTGACTATATACACCCTGCAGTTGCACTTGACTTACCATGACCACGGGTGGTTCGGTTTCCCGTGTGCTTTCAAGGACCGACCGCTTTCCCGGCATCGAATGGACGAAATATGATGCTCGTTCGCGTTTCATCTGGAATGTTTCCCTCCAAAAGGAGTGAATTTAATTGGTTTTAATCTATGGTATTTTTGAGAGTGGAAAGTCGCCGGATATGGGAATCGAGGTTCGTTTGATTTGTGTAACTTTGTTTCTTTTTAATCTCCGTGATAATTAACGGATACTATTTAACGGATACGAGACATTAATTTAACAATTACGGGACAGTTTGGATCGATATTTATGTATTACACACATCTAGGTATTTTTACATATCTTTTCGTTTAATTTAACATAACTGCGACATATTTTCCAATAATAATTACCGAACGTCTTCTAAAAAGTAACATCGGTGCGATGAAACAATATCGTGCAACAGAAATACTTGGCTAGGAAATTAGGTAATAGGTTCGATAAAATTGCCTGGATAAACGTACTAACTTAATGCCGTAATATCAGAACTCGTTACAATCCGCAAAAACGAATCGTTGTAAATCTATAAAATTTTTATACAGAACCACAAATTGAGCACTTCAAGACTCCAGTAGGTCGTATCCAACAAAATTATTGTACGATTATCATGTTGAAATCGTGTTATTCATATCGGAAGAACGCTTTCGTGACGATAATATTACAAACTTTTAGGAACGTCTAACTGTTCTGTGGGATGAAATCTGGAAAAGGAAAGAAAAATACACGTATCGGACATTCGAAAAAGATTTCGATATTCGAGGAATCTGTGGCTGGAGCGTTTGGTATTCGAACGGTGTTTCCTAAGCTTTGGGACCCTGTATCGCGCTAGGTAATCGTAGCATACCGAGTTGCCGGCTTATAATGACCATAATTAAAGCACAATAACCGTAAAACGACGTAGAGCGATCGATACGTGATGCGAACTATTAATGGCTTTATTCGGAAATGAGAAGTAAGCGCGTGAAAGAGAATTCCGAGGGAGGTAAATTACACAGGCAAGTCGCCGATAATTATATAACTTTCATAAACGAGTCGCGATGTATCTAGTGTGGCCCAAGTATTGAATAAGGATTCCTTCGAAGCTACAAACGCCTCGTCGTTTCTCGCCACATTGATTTTCTCTCGAGGGAACAATTACACGAACGTTTCAAATACGAGCCTTCTCCTTTCTCTTTTCTTTTTGCTGCACACGCATATTCTAATGTTATTATCTCTCGTTATCTCAATTTCGAACGTATCTGTTTGCATTCGACCGCTCCCAGGTTGCAACTGATCGGTGCAACGCTCTTTGTGAAGTACCTATTACATTTTAAGGGAATCCACGTTACACTTGTACGCGTTAACGATGTTTCAATTACTCTTTAACGTTTCTGCTGTCTTACGCAGCTACCAGTGTTACGAAGATATCACTATATTCTATACCATAGTAGATACTTTGTTCCAGAATATTACGTACAATGTCTAAAGACGCGATAAATAAGTTAAGATTAAGCCTAGTGTTGCGTCAGAAATTATGTGTAATAGATTACGTGTTTCTTCGTAAACGAATAATTTCTAATAAAAGTGTGACAGCTTTCGTTACATAATTTTCTACGTATGCCATTTTCGTTGATGTTAATCGTGTCAGTCTCGTGGAATTATCAAAGTTGTTTATGGAATAAGAATATCAAGATCAAAGTATCGTATCAGTAGCATACACGGTAATTTGGATAATTGTAACTTTGTATATTGTTAAGCTTGTTAAATTGATAAGCTATGGTACCAAAATAGAAAATAGAATAGAAAGAAGTAAGTTGCTCTGTAATTATATGTATATATAACAAGAAAACTGTATTAATTATAGCCCTGTATGTATTATTCCCATTTATCTGATAGATGGTACCATATTTAGAGAAAAAACCGTGCATAATTGCATAGTATGGAAATACTAGTATGGAAATTAATTGTAGCCGTTGTACACTCTATTCTCGCTAATTTGATAAGATGCATTTTGTATGCCAAAGTAGCGCCGTAATTACACGAAACGGAAACTTTATTAATTACGAGCCTATATTGCCTAATCTCTGAAAGTTATAATAATAGGCTACAGAAAGAATAACGTGTTTAATCATACAGAACTGGCTTAATTGTAGCCTCTAATCTCGCTGATCTGACAGGATACAGCTCGTATGGTAAAGAGGAGATCACGCGTTGTGTCATCAAACGATTACCTTATTATTATTTGTGGCCTTTGCATACTATAAATAAAATACGACGTAAGGCTAGGATCTTATTAATCGCATTTTCGCGCAGTTCGATTTTTATCGTGGAAGAAAACACGTTAATGACAACTCTTTGGTAACTCGATCTCGCTAATCTGACAGGAAACAACTTTTATAGCAAACGATTTCATACAATTATCTGGAAGAAGAAGGTTGTTAACCACCTCTGCTGCACTATAATTCTTCTAATCAGCAAACTTACTCTTCCTATTAATTATACGCGTCTCTTTAATAGTACAATCTCGCGAATTTGATACATTCTAACAGCATACGGAAATGTTCTTTGCAAAGTAACAATAAAACCACCATCTTTGTACAACCTAATCTTGTTTATCCGACAGGATGTATCTTGAGTATTAAAAACAGCATCCTCTGTAATCCCATACACAGACAGAGGAGTATCCACGTCCTTACACCCGTCCGCTACGTTTACCCTTGTCGATTTAACGAAAGCGTACACCCTACGAATGGAAGGAGATGATAGCTACGCGACTAGCAGGGAAAAGGCGAACCTATTAATCGCATCTTTCGCGTAGCCTAATCTCGCTGGTCTGATAGGGTGCATTCCTTGAAGTAACAAAGAGAAGATCGCGCATAACGACGCAGGAAAAAAAAAAAAAAAAAGACCGGGACGCCTCGTTAATTGCAACTTTTGCATAGGCTAGTCCCTTGAATCTGATAGGATAGGATACACTGTGTATAGTATAATAAAGTGGGGTCGTACGTAGGCATATAAAAAGGGAACGTCCGAAATACGCGAAGAGCAGCCCACGGGCTGAAATTATGCTTCGATTATTCGTGTCTGCCAGTGGATGAAGGAGAAGGCGCGCAGGTGGGAGGCATAGCCCGGCTAAGCAGCTTCGCACAAGTCACCCACCCTCTTTGCACGTGATCCATGCCGCTCTTCTCTCGCTCTTAGCTTTCTCTTATTTTACCTTCCTTCTTTTTTACCTCCTCTGTTCTTTTGTTCGTTTTTCTCGTACCTTTATCCTTATTCTCTGGCGGTCCTCTCTCCTGTAAGCCGCACGACGACGGCGCGGCTTCGTGTCTTCGGTCGAAAATCAGGGATGCGATAAGCAAACACTCTCCAACACCGCTCTATTATTAAACTATAAAATTTGACGGTCCCAATGGCGCAGAACCGTTCGATCGGTCGCGGTTCGAGTTTCGACGATCGATCGACACGATCCATCGCGTTCAACGCTTGATTGAGACGTTTCGCAGCGTTCGACGAACGAAGAATATTCGATAGGAAATCCGTGGATGAAGTTGTAACGATCCGGGCGAAGCTGAATCCAGGGGGCAACGATTTGAATTAGAACACGCCTTGAGATAGGAAGACCGGTTTAATGGCTGCGTTTAATAATTATTTCGTGTAAATATGTTTAGGCTAACTACGTCGTATTTATACAGGTGTATATAAATTTCCACATATCGCAGATATACGTTTGTAATAGATGTATTTCTTCGATTACAGTTTAGAAAATTCTAATGTTCCAGATATCGTAATTTATAGGATGGTTGAACGATGACGAAATAAGGGAAATTTATTTCGTGTATGTAAAACGTACGGTGTATTGGAAATAATCGTGTCGTTGCATCTTTGTTAAAAATACTCGTAATATTTAACAAGATTTCGCCACAAGGTTGAGAACACGTTCGCAGCCCGATTCCAAGCAACACAGAGTTAATGCGAGGTCCGAAGCTAACGACGCATAAAAATTAAAAATTGCGCGCGATTAAGTATAACAAATGCCACGCCATTGGTCTGTCTGTTCTTCGTAGCTCATTCTTTTGCCGGCGTAGCCTGGTCACGCCCTTGTTCAAACGTCGCGTTGGTGCCCCTAAGATGATTATAACATCATCCTGCCGAAAATCTACGTTATATACGTTGTACCACACAGACCAGCGATCCACTTCGATTCAATGACCACGAAACCTATAAAACGATTATCTATCGAACCTGCCTGAGATATCGATCTAAAGCAAAGAATCGACTCTTGCTCTTCAACGTTGTTTCATTCTATTATAAATCCGATATCCTAGGATAAATACTAAGGTATCATCGTGCGTGTTTTACGCGTGTAAAACATTTCGAAATTTCATCAGCTCCACAACGAGGCACTGCCGCATCGATATTTGAAATGTACTTGCAAATGTACACAGGGTGTTGAGAAATTATGTGTCACGATTCTACATTGTTAGAATTTTACGTTCTCGGTTCGACGCAAAGCTTCAGCTTGGATTTCAAGGTAACGTGTTTTTCTTTGCATCGGTTCTACTGATCACGACGATCAGAATTGTGAAAAGAAGCACGAGTCGTAACTCTATGGTTCCTCTGAAAAATCCTATCAAAGTTCCATCGGTTCCAATGTTGACGTTATTCAGAGTATGCTTCGAATTTGTTCACGATATTATTTGCGATATGTTTACATATCGCAGTCAGACAGAAAGTGCATAGCACGATATTAACCACGTAACGGGAAATTATTTCTCAGCACGTGAAACAGCTTGCTTCAAATAGAACGAAACATTTAACTTGGCAATTTCAAATTATTACGAAACTAGCTAGGGTCAAAGTTGGCGCCGTATAATATCGTACGAAAGCGTAATATAATCGTACGTATACTTTTGTTGCGAGCATACAATAGACAAGAACGACAGAAACAAATTTCATGTATTTCTATCGAGACGATCCCTCGAAAGCGTTATTGGCTGATCGTGAAGGAAGCGGGTTCGAATGTTAAATATTTCCTCAATGGTAATCTACCTGGCTTGATACCGTAATAAAAGATCTCGTAAAGTATATGACGTTCGTCGTAAGTGCAGAGACGGGACTGCGATAGAACGGCACGCAAGTAAACTCTGGCAAGCAAACATTGCGTGTATATAGAACGGAAAAACGGTTGCAGTCGGTTTAGAATTTTCATTGCTACCACTGGTAAATTACGATTTGCCAAGTTTATGGTCGAGAGACTATCATCGACTGGTTGGTTGGTAACGCCGGGTCGATGTTGAGCTTTCGTTGAAAATTGGCATAGGACGCCAACAGTAAATCTCAAAAGTGGAAAACCTGGCCTGTTGTAAAAAAGAATTTATTTTACATCGATTAAATAAACAGATAACATTATCTGCCTCCTCCGTATGAAATTATCGCGCTGCCCACTAATGACATTTGTCGATGCAATTGCCGAAAGGATCGATAAATTTTTGCACGTAGAATCCCCTCGCTAATCGATTAATTTATATATTTTTAATTTTTCGTATTGTATCATGTAAGGGATAAAATTGTAATTTATAAACAATATACGTAATTGTTATATAGTAACTGCTTTAGTAGGATACATTTTATCAGCAAGTACCAAGAGCCCGGCTAGCTCAGTCGGTAGAGCATGAGACTCTTAATCTCAGGGTCGTGGGTTCGAGCCCCACGTTGGGCGATAATATATTTTTTGTCTCTTAATTCTAATCGTCACTATTCTTTTTCTGCATATATATTTTTAATTAACAAAGATACGTCGGATATCGACCAAAGTATATAAGATAATTCAGTTTAGTAACGTGACGTAGACGTTAAGCGTTACAATGATTCCACATTTTAATTTTACACGCGATATTATATATTTAATCGGTGTTAACGAAGAAAGCTATGCGAAACGATAATTTCCTAAATACGGTTAATACATAATATTGGAATATTCATATAAAGTAGGTTGAAAATTCGAAAGAAATCTCGATATCGTTAGATCTCTAAATCGCATTAATTATAAGTATCGTGTTTTAAACAGAGACCATTCTGTTTCCTTTCTATACGAAACATGTAGTTTTTGTTTAAAAATAGCCTCATTTCTATTTCAGCTTATACTTTTCCGTTTAATCTAACGCTGGATACGTAGGCATTCTTGGAGCTACCGAAGCTAAAAATAAAGTTTAAAATGTGAGTGCACTCACGTACAATTTATCTTATTGTAGCTCGACACAAATGTTATGACATGTCAGTCTGCGCAATTTGAAACTTGCTTTTCGTCAGGATCGAAAGCCTGATTTAGATACGTTTCGTTAAACTGCTATTGTTGAAAGAAACTAGTTAACACTAGGGCGTGAAAGTATCTACAAATTTCATAAACGTACATCGAACGTTCGATCGAATTATGAAAAGAAGAGTTCCCGTTTATTTATATTTAAATGTAAATTCGCCTTGGAAATCAAGTTAACGTTTTCGTTGAAAGTTTAAACGTAAGACCCTTAACTTATTTTACGAGACGACTGTGTATATAGGCGGGTAATTAATAAATAAATAAACTGACAGACAAAAATAAAAGATCTAAGAGACATTGAGAAAATGCGAAAGTTGTTTAGAAATTCGATGGTATCTGCTCTTGGGTGAGGAAAAATGGAGATTAGCTACTAGACGCGAGGCCGTTTGTGCATAAGTTCAATGAAAGGGAAAACGTTTATTCTATATGAAAGTAATTACAGGTAAATGTTCCTAGACTGACAGGTGTCATTAGTCGATGCGGTAATAAAATTAGCTCTGTTGAATTATTTATTACCGATAAAATCAGTGTTCATTTATTATAACACGACAGTACATTTTCTCATACTCTAAAATCGTTTACACGTATTTATAACGATATTAGGATTTTTAAGCTAATAGAAATATTAAAGGTTCAATTAAATTTTACATAACTCACGTGGAACAAACAGAATATTTTATAATATTTGAAAACGCATTTTTACGTTTGGCCCTACAGTTGCTGTTTACGGTATCCAGTTCGTTCGCGTTTATCTATATCAAGCGAAATCAAATATCTGCCAGCTTTATCGGGACAGTACGATTTCAAGCAATTAGAATATCTTTCTTCGGTCGATTTAATCGAAAATTGACAAATTTATAAATAACGCGACGTTTCGTGATCGATGATAGATCTATTATCGTTTAGAATGCATTGAAAATTTTATTGCTTCGTTAGCATTTCAACCTTTTATCTTCGCCTCTCAATTAAACTTTCTATTTTCTTTCGTCCCTAATTATCTTTCGCGTACTTTCCTCGAAACGACGCGACACGACGACCGAATTTCGACATGTAAACCTACGTTTCCCAAAATTGACCAATTACGTTTAACGTTTCTGAGTTTACACTTATTGTCCCTCACAATTTGATCCCCTTACTCTTAAGTAGATACCTAACCCAAATTGAGTCCTTCGACCGTTCATAAACTTTATTATACGTCAAAAACAAAAGAGAATCAACAAGAAACTTGAAACAATTTAACAAAATACGCAAGAACCACGAAATTAAGGACGGGTGGAAGGTCTGGAGGGTCGATATTGCGCGAACCACGATGCACGATGAGAAAGAATGCATCGCCATGCAGTTCCTTTTATCCTCGTTCTTTCGCCGAAGATAACCTTATTCGACGTAATTGCTCCCTTCTATTTTGACACAAAACGATTCTTCTAACGAAGAACAGCTCGCTGTTGAGCCTGAATGAAGGCAGTCGTGTGTCAAAAAATTGCGGAACTCTGTCTAGTTTGATATATTTGAGACAGTGTCAAAGATAAGATCGTGGCACTTGACCGATCGTCTAGGACCTAAGAGATCGTCAACGATCGAGAATCGACGGCCGATCATCCTCGATCGTCCCTCCGCCCCTTATTTCTTTCGTATTATTTCATTCGCTTCGTCCGTTTCTTCTGCCACTCTTTGATCGCCCTGCGCGCATCGCATCGAAAGTAAGAAAAACTAGTTGCAAGGAAAGAAGCAGAAGCGCTTGTTTGTATGTTTCCAAGTTTCCTTGTTGTTACATCCGGCGATGAGATACGCGTAGCGACTTTTCACTCGAGAATTAAATTAAGATTATTTGATGATCAAACGTTGAAAATGTCTGCAAAGCACCTTTTTTCTTTTTTTTTTTTTTTTTTTTCTAAGAATATACGTTAAATTCTTACTAGGTATAACTGCAAGAATGCTTTATTATTAACGAGTGCTTTATCTCGCACGTATGCACATATGTATCTCTTAGAACTTTATTATCTGTCACTAGATAGAAAAGTGAAATTCCCTACAATAGCGCGTAGGTTAACTATTCCAATGGCCATACGGAAAGCATTAACCATTTAAACGATCCATTACTCGTGCAGTATTACATCATAAATCTTGCAAGTAATAAATGTAATTCCAGTCACTTTCGATCAAAATATTTCCATCTGTTCGTAGCCTAAAATTAACGTTTTCAAGAAATGACAAAGACCGATATAAGTCTTAACGGATTATCGATCGGTAGTATACTATTAGTACTATTCGTTCAACGCATTCGGCGTGAATGTCTCGGGACCTAGCTTCGAAAACGTTTAACATTCTTTCACGATAATTCTCACATGATAAAGTACGTTTGCCAAAGTGTCGACTCTCTTCGTAAATAAGTTTCCGAGTGACCGAAATTTTCGGAATTTCTGATAAATTTTACTTTATTTAGTATTGTATTATATTCGCGCTTATCGCGGTTGTTCCTTTTCCTCGAGAATACGCCGCTCTGGCGGGTGTAGCCGCGAACGCGTGGGCTTCGAGCTGTTAGAAATGGGTGGAGAGAATTCGGCTGTAATTTATGAATCGAGGCTCGCGCTTATCTGCCTCCAAAGCAATAATTATGCGAATTGAAATTTCTTAATAATAGAGCAAGCTCAATGATTTCTTCCGCGACGTTCGGTTACATATTATTCGTTGATTTAATAATGTCGTTAAGACGGGTCTGGCCCCAACGCACGTCGACTTATCTCGGAAGCCTAGACCAATATGTATTTACGCCCACTTATTGAAATTTACGTCGATTTATATTTATAGATCTGGTCCGGTTGAGCGGTCACCGGTGTAATTAAACATTCACAGTATTATAAATTGGCCGCGTTTAATCACTCGTAATGTGAATTTAACATCTAATAGTGCGATCTCCGTGTTTGCATATACGTATGTACGTATTGTATATACATTTGGAACGTGGCTCTTCTGGTTGTATTTTATAGTGCATTTCTCAGGAATCTACTGGTAAAGTGGTAGAATTTCATGATTCGCTGAACACGAACCGGGATCGCGGATAAAAATTAGTGTTAACGCGCGAGATGAATTATTACGTTATTAGTTCTCTACGTCCAGTTTTTGTTTATACGCGGGTTAATACTTTCTGCGGCAAATTCTCTTACAATTAGTTTCTTTCCTTTTTGTTCGCCGATAGAACTTATATCATATTAAGCCGATCGGAAAATTCTTTTTTCCACGTGTATCACACACGTATTGAAATTGTTCGTTATCGAAAATATTTTTACGGCAAATTATTCCACTATAAAGCGAATCGTAAATGTTGTATTTTGTACGATCGTTGGCATCGATTAACAATTGTCAAATTTGTACAGGGAAAGCGTTCGCTACCGGAAATCAGCCTGCAGAAGCGTTGGAGAGATAGCTTAAACATTTGTATCGAGTTCCTTTCAACCGATCGTTCTTCATTCGGTTCAATCAATGGGTCGCGACGTTGATTTGACTGAAATTACCACGTGTTGTGTGTTTCACCGGTAATAAGTGTACGCGAGAGAAACGACGATCGAGGTTACGACGATCGAATTAACAGTGAGCT
The DNA here is from genome assembly GCA_905332935.1 of Bombus hortorum. NCBI lineage: Eukaryota > Metazoa > Arthropoda > Insecta > Hymenoptera > Apidae > Bombus > Bombus hortorum. The sequence goes on from HG995198.1 coordinate 1,087,988, forward strand.
GAATTACAGTCTGTGTTACGACATTACGCGACCAATTCACGTTTCACGTAAACGCAAACGTTGAGCATCAGACGGCACCGGATACCTTCGATTATACCAAACAAACGCGAATGATCCGTAGTTGAATGGCTGTTTGTAGAATATTTTCGACCATATACGTACATCGTGTTACACAGTTACGTTGAAAATACGCGCGTCTCTCTTAGAAACGAACTTGGATAATCTTTCGATTACGCAAGAGTTCGTATAAAACGTATACCTATTTTTGATTGAAAGTTGGTATGTAATTTTTTAACGCGTACAAACTTGAAGCAATCGTAGGGAATAGGAGAAAACCGAAATTTTGATATTTGGCATTACAACGAAAATTATCGTCTTTGTTGCGTTCGTCCGTTCCATACGTAGGCATAAATGAAGTCGTTAGACGTATGCGATCGTAGTTATTGTAAAAATCTTAGCAGTTTGCGTCCTCCGCGTGATTGTAATACATCGTGTCTGAATATTTATTTTAATATTTTTAACCGAATCGAGTAGCCGACACGTAGCAGTCGTGCGAGCGAGAAGAGTCGCAAGCACCGTACGTAAGAATGTGAATCACCGTGGCGTGGCGCCTTCTAATGTTCTAATCTTCTACACGCATGGGCATAGGCCCTTTCGGCGTTTATCGACGCTCACCGATGTCCATTTCGTCATTTTTCCAAGCCGTCGCGTTAGCAGCGGTATTCCTTCGTATTTACGAGGCGCACGATAAATGCTTGCTAAGTGGACTCGGTGACTTGGTTTTGACCGAACAATCGACACAAGTTTAACGTTGTCCGTGGTCAGCTGACAGCGAGTGTGCTTCTGCGGCAATAGGAAAATATTTCCAGAATAGTTGGAACGAAAAATCCGGAGAAATCGTGGAACTACCATCAGCTATCTCGGAGAGCAACTACGAGATGTTCGACAACGGTGGAAATTTGACGCGCCTCGTAAAAGTCGAAGACTGAAGGTATGTCGCGAGGCGATCCTCGATGAATGGTATCTTCCTTTTATCTTTGTACACGCCATAGAAGCTGTTTGTAGTCCGTTCTACCAGATGAGATAGTTTTCCCCGAAAAAGTCGCTATTAAGCCCCTTCAAACCGCATACCCGATGCGTGATCCTTTCCTCCCTTATTCCTCTCTCATTTTTGTCCGTTTTCCTTCTACGCCTACGTATCCTTATTTTTCTTCTCCTTTCTCATTTTTTTTTTTCTCCTCTGTGACAGGTATCGTTCCAGTATAGCTGGTTTCGTTCGAACAGGCAAAGTCGAGATCGAAGTCGTAACTCGAATGGATCGATGCACGGATGAATGATGCACTGTGAAAATAGATACCACGTATATCGATAGGTGTAATTTTGGACGTCTGGTTTCGTTAACAACGTACATATTTCAGAGTGAGAAAATGCTATAGCGAAAATAGATACATACTACGTACGATCGATAGGAGTGTTATCTCGGATGTCTGGTTTCGCTAACAATATACGTACGTATTCGACGGTATTTCTATAGCACATTATGATAATAACGTTGCAATCGAGATTGCGATGCAACTATTTATCGGCTGACCGTGGTTGTGTCAGATGCGAAGGCTACATTGTTAAAAATATATACCACCGCGTTTCATAATCTCCTTTCCGCTTTGATTTTGATAGGATTATCATCTTCCGTATTTAAACGTATTCAAAGCGGTGACAAACATTTCTTACGTTTGCTTAAGATAGAAAAATATTCAATTTCAGACACGCTACAATTTCGTACATAACGATATACCGATCATCGAACTGAAATAGAACGAGCACCTCGAATATCGCGAATCATCGTCCTCTCGATTGCGAAATACTCTTACGTCGAATTTTTAACGAGAAGTCGATTCCGTGCATGACAGGTTGGAATTATTTTGAAATTTAGAAATGTTTGTTGGAGAAAAGTCGGGTCCTTAAGAAATTGCGAATAACACCGTCCATATATAGAACATCGATTCATAATTC